>JARHVA010003504.1:1457500-1610000 GCA_037957365.1 Torreya grandis | reverse complement strand
TATTAACTAAAGAGTCTCATGGGATACTCACTATCACTATTTCCTATGTCGAATAAAGGAGTTGTCATCATGTGTGTTGTGTGAAAGGGAAACTATGGTCCCATTGTCTACTATACTGGTGATCTATATCTAGCCCTACCTATGGAGGGATGGTAGGACTCTGTGACACTAACTATGGTTTCTTGTGAACCCATATGGTAGAAGAATTTGTAGGTGGAATAGGTGTCATGTGCTGAGAACCCCAATAAATCAATAATATTGATATTGATAGAAAGTGAGTAGAGGGAGGCCCTCTAGAATTTGTCACATATCTCTAACATAGGGGTCTCACTAATAATGGTCTTTGTGGTAGATTATGTGTATGTGGACAGACTAGAGGAGCAGACTTTGCTTGCACTATTGGATCTACTGATCTCTATGGTGTATCATTAGGAAATGTGCTCAAAGTTGTAACTAATAACTATGTTGTATTTGGTAACTATGTTATAATTGGTAAATATGATGTAACTACTTATGAAATAGGTAGAGGATACTCATATATAAGACCCTTAATTATGACCAATTGATTCACATGTATGTATTTTAATAATATATGCACTATGGATGGGATGGATCATAGTTATTATATCCATGCCCTACCTAGTAACATGTCAAACATGCCTACACTAGGTACCACTAAGAATCTAGTGTCCACATATGTTGGTCCAACCTATAGTGGAAGTAAAATATCCCCAATGGATCTCTAAAAATGACCATTTAAACTAATAATGACTATGTTTTTAGGGGATATATCCTAATCTGAATACCCCAAATGTTGTAGAAATGTGATAGTGCACATGCTAATACTTGACCCATTGTCAATCATAATGCTGTGGATAAGATGACGATCTATATAATATAGTAAAAAGAGTGCATATAAATATGTATCTTACTTTGAGAAGTTGATGAGAGGTCTTTATGGAACTATAGTGTGGTACATATCAATGATATTATGTAATGGGTGTCTCCTCTATAATAGTGTGATATGAAGCTGATTATAGATGTACCTGATATGAGTATTGAACACCTGAAGTGTTCCATGCCTAATTCATTATGTGCTTTGAAAATAGATTTGAGAATATATTTAATGCCTTATATTTTTTTGGGTGTGCCCACATTAATAATTTTAGCCTCAATCAAATATTGTATCTTATGTTTTAGGCTAATACATTTGTTTGTCATTGGAAGAGGTCATGTCGTATCAACTTATTTGAGTGAGAGATATGCCATTACATTCCAAGAGCTATTGTAAAACCCAAATTGGTGATTATATAAGGTTGTTGAAGACTGTGTGTAGTAGCTGATAAAACCAAGAAAGGAGATGGCTCTGAAGTTGTGTTAACTATGGCATTTTGATCACTCTTATTTTTAGTGGCCCTTACCTTATATGGAGACTTACTAGAACTCTTAGCAATTAATTCTAATCCAATTTTATATTTTAGAATTCCCATTGATATAGGCTTGACTTCTCATTCTTTTACTATACGACATAAATATGTGAATGTCAAAAACTTATTAAACAAGATAGATTCATGTAATTCTAGTAGAAGACTTTGTTTGAAGATTAATTGAAGTTCTTTATCAACCATGGGGCTAGTCAATTTAGCTAGTATAGTCTTATATCATAAGATGTATTTTGTAAGAGACTCATTTGATTTTTTTTTCAATTATGAAACTTGAGCATATGAGATCTTGTCACTGATGTTTATGGAGAAGTGTGATAAAAACATGTTTTCCAAAAGATTTAATGATGTGATATATTGATTAGTTAAGTCATAAGACTAGTGTAAGGTATAATCCTTTAAATTATGTGGCAAAAACTTTGTGATAAGCCAATCATTGGACATTTAAATTAAACATGCTACATGAAAAGCTCAGAGATGATCTCTAGGTAACCCTTACCATCATATAACATAATCTTATGTGCCACAAATTTATATGTTAAATGAGTTGTGACTATATGATGTGCAAAATGTGTGTGTAAGAGAACATTAGAATCCAAGGCATGTGATGACTTAGTGGCCCAATACTCAAGATGTAACACCTTAGCATGTAAATCATGAACCTCATGCATAAGGGATTATACATTTGGAGTGGAGGACCTAGCCACAAGAGGTGTAGATATCACTAAAGGTTGTTGAATTACAATTATTGGTTGTGCTAGCTAAGTTGGCCCCATTGTAGGTGTAATAGTATTATTAGCTAGGGGAGTTGAAGATTAACTATTATTTGATTTTCGAAGTTCTTCCTGAATAATAGTGATGAGGTCATCTTGCATATATAAATGTTTGGAAACAATATATTGAAATTATTTATTATCAGTCTCATTAAATTAGTATTTGAATTTTACCATGATAGTTTGGGAAGTAGGAAAGCAAGTTGTATATTTTGAACCTTTAATGAATTTTAATCTAAGAAAGATTGAAAAAAACAAATAGAATCAAATATAACTAACATAACTAATATCTGATCATAGACATAAAAAGGATACAAACTCTAAGAGCATCTAGGGTTAGGGTTTGAGCAATGTTCAAAGTAAGTTGGGTTCAACAAATGTTTTAACCTTTTATGACTTAGTGTATGTAAATTATGTGTTTGTTAAAGACACGATTATACCAAATTAAGGAAATAATATTTAATAAATACAACCACTAATTTATTATATAACTGACTAACTTTGAGTTTTCTAAAAAAAGTAATAAATGGTGCAAGTAATAACTTAGCTAGAAAAAAATTGATACACGTGATTTGGGTGATATAAATTGAGATAAAATTTGATTAGAGTGTTGTAAATTGGATCCCAGTGTCATAACTCTTACTAAATAGTAGAGCCAAAATTGGACAGTAGTGCCAAAATTAGACAATAGTGCCATTATTGAAAAATTGGTGGTAATGTCTTAATATTGGAGGTATTGTCGTCCATGCAAGATTGTCTTAAGCTTTTAGGTGCACTTGTTTTTGGATATTTGAGGTCCTTTCCAATGTGCACAAGTCATAAAACCTTGTATTTTTGTTGTAATGATTTATTTATTGTGCAAAACCTAATCTTATATGTAACTAGGTCATCCACTTGATACGAGCTAAAAATTCTATTTGTTAGGAGGGCAGGTTAGACATCCTCAACACCTCACTATGTATTTTTAACCACCTAAGTATTGGTGAAAGCGTAAATGATGCTAACATGATATTCTCCTTGAGTGCCTTCAATGTTTTAATTCAAGAAATATGAATAATCTGAGCTTCGAGATGCTATAGATAGTAATATGTGAAAGTATGAAAGAATAGGGATTGATAACATTAATTGTGCATAACTTGTTTTGAGATTTAATGTGCATTTTTCATCTAATTTCCATGTAGTGGTTATAGGGATAAAATTCATGTATATATACTGATATGTTGCTAGTGCAAGTGATAAAAGATGTTTAGGCTAACTCAAGGAAGTTTTAGTTTTGAAAAGATATCCATTTGAGAAAGAACATGATAAAGGACATTAATGCCATTTTGGGGACACTAGCACTATGCAGTACTAGTGTCCTTATTATGGTACTAGTGTCTAGCTAGTAGAACACTAGGCATGAAGGACTGGGACTAGGAAATGAGAGTTTGGGACTACTTTAGGGATGACTAAGGATGCCTTTGGCCTGTACAAAGGTTGGATAAGTGTGAAAATAGGATCTATGATATGTCCAACATTAAGTGAGGGATCGGTAGTCTCAAGTCACAATCTTAGCACTCAAATACCATTTTGGGTGATTACGTAGCATAGGAGACACGATCATGTAAATGGATAAAGCTATGGTGCAACCATGTCTAACCTAGAACTGTCTTATCCCAGAATGATAGAGACCACTGAAAAGGGTTTGATAGGAACTGAAAAGTTGAATAGGGATGAATGAAGTTCACATAAACATGCACAATTTAAAGTTTTAGTGTTTTCAAGGTAATATAGGTTATAAATTAATGAAATAGTGAACATACCAAGCAAGGTAAGGATGTCAAGATTAAACATTTTTAAGTACTTAATGATTAATTTTTTATGTCTAGATTTTTCCCCACATTAATCTAGTGGTGTAATAAATTATGTTACTAGGGAAAATTATATGTGAACATATGTGTGTATACACACTTTATCTTTTCATGCAAAACATGATCATGTAATAAGCCTTAATACAAAACATACAATAATTTCACTTAAATTAGTTATTGTACATATTATAAATTTGAAAATATAAACTTAAAACTTTGAATTTGAAAATAAAGTAAGGAAATTATATAGTTAAAAGAGTATATAATATAATTTCATTGAATCTTGAAAATGGAGAAGTGTTTACCCCTTTATTAAGTCATTTGGAGAAATGTTAAACTTGTGGTGAATTGAGAGTGATCAAGTTTTAAATTGAAAACATTTTCATTCTATTGAGTTGTAAATATTATATATTTCAACTCTCATTTGATTGGTTAGATTACTTTATGAAATACTTGAAGGGGAGAACCACCAACTATGACTCACTACATTAAAAAAATGCACAAATAAACACTGAGTGTCATTAAACTCTAATATGATCCACTTGAAATATGAAGATGAATCACACCATTGTATACACATTTATGTTCTATTTAAAAATTTGCAATTTTTTAAACTTTTGAACTACATAAATTTAAATTTTTGAAACTTGAGAAAATTGAAGTTACCATGTAGTAACTTGAACATGAATGAGTATCAAGCTCCATGTAATATAATTATATTGAATGCCTTTTAAACTTTGAAACTATTGAAAACCTATAATGATATTGAAACCTGCTACTTGTAATTTTTTGAATGATTATAAATAATTGTCACATGCCCCCATAATCTAAAAATTGTAAACCGTGTTGTAATTTTTCAAACTGTATAGTGCCATGAATCTGAAATTTTTTTATGAGGACTTGACTTATCAAGACAAACCCAATATTATGCCTTATTTTTTATATGAGATATGTATCCTAAAAGCCACTTATATCAAAGGAGAATTTTAAAACAAATGAAAGATGTAACCATCTAGTAACACATCAAACAATTTAATTGGATGCAAGTATTGAATATAACATTTATTTGTATATGGAACATATGTTAAATTGATATATCATTAACTCACATAAGCATTATGTACATCATATTTGTCATGGAAATAAAGTTGAACTAGCATTGACCACTTGACCTATTTTGACTGAAACTTTGACCGACTGTACAAGGACCATACGAGCTCTATTTATAGAGTTACGCATACCATCAAAAAGCTCTCGATAGGTCCTTTGCAATGGTTTAGGCTTTGATTTGATCTAGGACATTTTATGAATTGACCTCTAGATCAATTATTTACAAGGCATAAAGGAGAATGAGAAGACTATACAAATCCATTCACTAGGTAAAAGAAGTACTTTCTATTTTAGAACAATATATTTGAATTATGAGGTTTAAACACATCTAGTATTTATGACCAAATAGGTGGGAATAAGAACTTAATACAATCATTGACATAGAGATGATAATGAATAAACAAGTCAAAAATGTCTTCATGTCGCATAATCTAATTATTATGTTTTTTCCAATTTTCTATGATCATTTATATATAATATTGGACTTATTTAATGTCGTTTTAGTTGGTTTCAAGTGCATCTATTCCAAATACATGATTTAACCATAGAGGAGTGTGTTACATGTTACTTTTGAGTTAGAACAATAATATGAATATTTTTTAGAATGAATTGAGCGCAGATATTATTTTCCACATTACTTCTCATGATAGAGACAAATTCATCTTTGAATCATTATCATCATCTTCATCAATCTCTTCTACCTCTACAGTTTTCGTTTCTCTTGAAATAAAAATTAGGCACCATTCATTTTGTTCTATCTTGATGTCTTCCTTGACCTCAACCTTGGCATGATTATAATCCTCAATCTTTTTAGGCTTAATTGCTTTGGATTCAAATCCTATGGAGAAATATTCTAAGTCGAATATGAAAAGTAAGTTATAAGAGAATCTTCACTTTTGACCACAAAATATTCTATCTTGATATAAGAGGGATATTCTACTTTATTAAAAACTTGTTCTCTATTATCTTCTTATTTATATAGTGGAAAATGACACTTTGCATTAATGCTCTTTTATATTGGTGATTCAAGCAGTTGTTCCTCAAATAACTGATTTTCTCCTAGGACTGTGACGTTTAATCAATCTTGTGAAATAGGAAAATATTTCTCTTCTCTAGAAAGGGGGAAGATAAATTGTTCATTCATTCTCTAATCAATCATTAGTTCTTCTAAATGTTCACCTTCTTCTACAATTGTGAAATTTAAACAATCATATGTGACATGTATCACTTTATCTTTTTCTTTGTTAGAGTTCTGACATGTTTGACCAAGAATTTTCCTTTGGAATCTCTTTTATGAAGGATGATGACTCTTGATTATATTAGGTTTCACTGATTATTCACTATTTACAATAGTTATAGTATGTTTTAAAACTTCATTCTCAACAATCCAGACAAAACCATGCCATCTTAAATCTTGATAACTTATTGTTGTATAGCTTCCAAGTCATTTACCTTGTTCCTCATTTAGATGAATTTGATTTCTGGGTGTAGGGAACCAATGAAGACATAGATCTGATCATTGGGACTTGGTTGATCTTCCTAATGAATCTCGCTCAACAATTTATTTAATCAGTCTATGAATTCTCTCATCTTATCATCATTTTACTTTTGAATTTGGAAGAAATCTGAAAATAGTGCACACACATCCAAAACTGATTTGAATATGTTCATAAAAGTATTTTTCAAGGAGTCATAATTCACAATGCATCCATCTTCTAGGTGTCAAACCACTCAATAACATGTCCACTGAGAGTTTAAAAACAAATTCTAAGAAAGACATATTCATGCATAACTCCTAAGATGTTATGAGACACTATGGAGGCTAGGACATGGTTATCTAAATCTTGACCATTTTCTCTAGAAAACTTTAGAAATTTCTTCCTTGGGCTTGATGGTAACTCAATATATTAGGCCAAAGGCAAACACTTGAAATGTTTTCCATATGGGACATAGGGAACATTGGCGTTGGGGTGAACCAACACCATTTATTCAATCATAAAGATGTAGGCACTAGGTACATTTCCCCAACAAATTTGTTAATTATTGGCTAAAATTTTTGTCATGGAGACAAATGTGGAATTTTAGTCAATAGTGTGGGGATAGAGTCTTCATGTCATTCAACAACATAGGGATAAATTCTATAGCCTATTAGCAGGCATAGCTACCTTTATTGAAAACCAAAAATAAAAGCATAAAATGAGCTATTCATAAATATTTACAACAAAAGTATTATTTATTAGGGGGTTGGTAATTTTAACCAAATGTATGAAAAAATAACATAATGTCAAATGAGGGGAATGATAGAAAAGAGAAGGAAAATGAAAAAGGAAATGAGGATGGGAGAGTGGGATTATTTTGACTAGATAAACACAGAAGTTGCTAAAATGATCCCAAGAAGGAAGAAGGACAACTCTAGTTTGTCAGAAGATGCCAAGATAAACTAAAAAAAGAAACTTATATGGAGATCTTGCATAAAATCTTAAAAACTTCAAGAGAAAGAAACTTGTCTCACCAAAGAAAAGTTGTAGAAAGAGTGTTTTGTATTAGCTATTAAGGCAAAATGAAAGATACATTTATAGCTGATAGTTAGACATGTCCCAACATCCTCACACATGTATGATAAAATTTCACTAATGACCTAGAATAAATTAAACAAGTTAAAATAAATCATATAATCAAAACCCAGTGGGACAAAAGTCTACACCAAAACACCATCTTAACTGTAGTTTAGGTGGGTAGAGGAATTGAGTCCCAACATTAAGGATTGATGAAAATTTTGATCACAATACAAATCCCATAAAATGGAAAGAGGAAAAAACTAATAAGAACAAAATTCCTCCCCAAAAGAGAGCAAAGTTAGAAATAGTGCATGTAATAAGGACATTAGGCACAATCAAGAATGCATCCACAAGTAAGAGAAATAAAGTAGATAGAGAGAGAGGAGAATTGAGAGGTCCCTATAGATGATGTTGAAGCTACCTACAACATAGCTCACAAAATGACAAATGTTGTTGATGAGATCCTCTGCATAAAGACCATAAAATATCCATCCACATCAAACAATATTTATTCCCTTTGACAAAATAAAAACATGAATGGTGTACTAGAATTTTACCCATTCCATAGTGGAAGATTAAGGAAGAAATAATAAAAAACACTCTAAATAGGGTCCAAAATAGAAGTGTGGCATAGGTATGGAAAGATCATGAATAAAAACTAAACGTAATGCCACTAAAGTGAACCTCTCAGAAGAAGGTGCAGTGAAGAGTGGATCACCCTAGAATAGTGAGTGGGTCCACCATGTGCTTGAAAAAACTCCAACCAAATAATTGTATTCCTCATGCATATTAAGAGGGCTAACTGCTCTATGTAATGATGGTGCAATGGAAGTGTTAATGTTGTAGATATGTACCCTAGATGAGAAGGGGATTTTTTAGGTCCTCTTACTCAAATCTAGTCCAATATGGGATTGATCCTAGGCTACGGGTATCCTAATAATGGATTAGACCTTTGGAGAAGGCTGGATTCCTTTTGGATCTATCACCTATACTAAACCTAAACTAGCACTTTGCTTGGAAAATGGAGAGATTTTAACAATAACTTATGAAAGCATGTAAAAGAGGTGATGCATCAATGATTCAATCAATCAAACTCACATAAGACACAATTATAAGATGCATTCAAGACTATAGAAGATCATTCATATCAATATTTCACAAAAAGGCATGAATTAGCTATTTATCTACTATGGGAGGGCAATTATCCTCTTCCAAAACTGACAACCAAACTATATATTGCACTTAGAAAGACCTATGAGGATTACCAAAGCAATTCATGAAGGTGCAAAAAACTTAGATAAAGATAAGGAAAGGATACATTCACTTGACCATATCAACAAATTTTAAAGACACACTTCATTTTAGTTGGAAAATGAAAGAATCCAATCTTTTATTGCTTCCATTAGGTATTACAGTACAAATTTTGGCAGAGTTTGGTCATACCAAAAAATAAGGGATCTATTTCAATGTTTTGAAGCCTATATTTATAGAAAATGGAAAGAGAGAGAGAGAGAGAGAGAGAGAGAGAGAGAGAGAGAGAGAGAGAGAGAGAGAGAGAGAGAGAGAGAGAGAGAGAGAGAGAGAGAGAGAGAGAGAGAGAGAGAGAGAGAGAGAGTTATGCATTGAAAGAGGCCCAACCACTTTTGATGGATTATCCCCAATTTGAGGATGTTGAGTCATGATCATATCAAGAAAAAAGGTCCTCAAAAAATAATTGAATGCTCCATTGATATTTATCCAACCACCAGGGCACCTTCTTAGGAATTTATGACATATTTTTAATTTATCTATTCATGAGGACCAACTCTTTATGTCTTGGAACTGATAGGGCCATGTCACTCTATATATTGAAACCAATGGTCATTTTTTAGTTTTCTTATATCTATTATGTCAATGAGACAAATTTTTCCAACTGTTCGATCTTTATTTGACAATAGTCACCAAATCCTGATCTATATTAGGTCTTAAAAGACCTATTTTATCTCTATGAAGCTCTACTAGCAATACTTGGTCCTATTTTAGTTCAATCTCGATCTTGTCTAGACTTGATTCTTCTAGTTTTACATTATTCAAGTTGAAGAATGCCCTATGAACTTCTATTGAAAATGCTTGGGCTCACCTTTTCCTGATTGGCCATCAAAAACTAACTCAACATGTCAACATTTTGACCCATGTTTCACCATTCATTTTGATTAATATGAACAAGCATTGATCATTGATCTTCAACTAATCTAATTTGATTATGTCATTTATCATTCATGCATTTGCCTTTGAGAATTATTTACCCCTTTGACCCTCTACTTCAAATTAGATCTAAATCCATGATTGAACATGAGAAATTAGATCTACCTAGACCCACTATCTTATAAGTTGTTGCTTTCCATAGGATCTTCTTTTGATTAAATGATGACCATTGATCTTGAATGTTTGAAATCAAAAACTACTTCATGAGGCTTTAATTTGACATCTACAAGCTTGTATTTGATGACTGCATTAATGTATTTGACATCAACATGAATCTCGATCAGATATTTTAAATCAACTGTCATTTTTCATGGCTTAAATTTGACACTTGCACAACCATCAATTGACATCCATGAGATCACCAATATTTAGACCCCAATAGATGACTATTGAGCTTTAATTTGACATCTATACAAACATCTCCAAGACATTTTAAATACAATGGCTATTTTTTTGGCTTAAATTTGATATCCGTGTAGATATTTTATTGAATTCCTGACCTTACACATGTTGTTAGATCTTTACTCAGATTGAATGTAAATTGTTGATCTTGGATGCATTTGAATACAAATGGCTATTTATTATGGCTTGAAATTTATGTTTGCATGAAATTTGATGACATCTATGTGACTGTCATTACATATTTTGAAAACCAATGGTCAATTTTTGTGCTTTAGTTTGACACTCATGCAAATGTCATCTCTTTATTGGATCAACTTTGCCAAAATAAACAATTCTATCAAAACTATTTTCTCAATATTTTTGTTTTAGCAACTTTCCCTAAAAGAAATGTCTTTAGGACTTTTATTTTAGATATATTTTTTGAAATAATCAAGATTATCCTTTTTGTATCGAACATTTTATCCAAAAGAATTTGGTCTTTAGGAAAATTGTTGCTAAATAAATTTTACAAAAGAAATACTTATGCCTCAAACATTTTTCTGAAAGAATTTGGTCTTTAGAGAAATTGTTAGGAAATGATTTTCTTGAAATAAATACTTATGCCTCAGACATTTTTTATGAAAGAATTTAGACTTAGCAAAATAAAAACTTGAAAGATTTTGACAAGTGAGGATTTAGCCAAAATAGGTTTTGCACTTAGATTTTTAAAAGCTTGTAGGCTCTTTTAAAGTTGTGCTTGAAATTTAAATGCTCAAATAACTTTCCAATGATTATGCAACTTGTTCCTGACCTTTGATCTACTTGGTTTCACCATAAACCTGATTAATAAATTTCTCTTTGATCTGCATACCTATCTCTCAAGTATTGATAAAAATACACTTTAAATAAACTTAAATTGTTTCAAAAGCTTTACAATCTACATGTGATCCTTGGACCACTCATTCCATCTAGAAAATATGTTCAATCCTTGATTCATATTTTATCTTCATGACACTACACTATATTTAGACAAGTTTACTTTGTAGGCTAAAAATTGGCTAACATATTTGGCGACTCAGCTAGGTAGCATACCTACTATACTTGAGAACTCAAAGCATGTACATGATACATGAACCATTTACAAATAATACACTTTTTTCATGAATTCAACAAACCTCTTATCTAAAAAGACAAAATAATTCCACCAAAATAGGGAAGGAAACAAAAGAAAATTAGGGAAACTACTTAAAAAATCAAATGTGTAAACAAAGCACTTATTTGGGACAAAATTGAAATAAAGTAATGTGTTAGAAAATAAAATTTGGAGGAAATAAAATATTCTAAAGGAGTGTTAGAGTTGATGTGAAATATCTCAATGTATAGAAGTGACCATTAGAGTTTGTTTTAACCTTTTAGGGCTTAGTGTATGCAAATCTTATGTTTTTTTAAGAGTTGAGTAGATTAAATTATGAAAATAATATGGAATAAATACAATTTTTTTTTGTTATATAATTTAATAGCTTTGACTTTTCTAAAAATAGTAATAAATAGTGCAAGTATTAACTTAGCTAGAAAATAACTGATACAAATGATTTGGGTGTTGGAAACTAAGATGGAAGCTAGTCTAAGTGTCATAAACTAGATACCAATGTTAGAAACCCTCAAGTATAGTATCCCCATAATTGGATGGTAGTGTCTTTATTGGGAAAGTGGTGGTAGTGTCCAGATATTAGTGGTAGTGTCCTTTGTGTAGGATTATCTTAAGCTTTTATGTATATTTGGGTCTATATCTTTAAGGTTTGTTCGTACATGCAAGACTCTTGAAGCCCTATATTTTTATTTTAATGATTAATTTATTTTAAAAATCCTAATCCTCCATGTAACTAGGGTATTCAATTGATATGATCTAAAAAGTGTGTTTGATAGTAGGGTAGGCTAGACATCCTCAACACCCCATTTTGAATAGAGTTGCTTGCAGACTATTACTCTAAGGAGGGTTCAAGGAATATGTAGTTCTCCCCACCTAAGTGTTGTTGTAAGTGAAAGCAATGCTAATATGATAGTGTCCTTAAGTTCCTTGAATGTTATTAAGATTATAAAGACTAAAAATCTAGATAACCTGAGCTTAGGGCTACTATAGATGGTAGTATGTAGAGGTAGGATAGAATAGGGAATAATAACCCAGAGTTCTGCAAAACTTGTTCTGAGTTTGAATTTGTATTTTGCATCTGATTTCCAACTAGTGGTTAGAGGGATAAAATTCATGTATATATTATAATGTTGATTGTGTGGGTGATGAAATATGTCTAGGTAGACCCTAAGAAGTTTTGTTTTTAAAAAGATATCTATATGGGAAACTATAGGGAAAAGTACAATGATTCCCTTTTGGGGAAAATATTACCATGTGACTCTAGCACCCTTATTATGATGCTAGTGCCTAGTTGGGAAAACACTAGGTATAAAGGGTCATGATCAAGAATGAAGGTCTAGGACTAATTTAGGGATGATTAGGGACAACTGTGGTCCACACGAAGGCTATATAATTATGACAATATGATCTAGGATAGGTCTAGGGATAAGTTAGGGATAGGTGGTCTCAATTAGCACTCTTAGCATTCAAATTACAATTTTGAGTGATTACATTTTCCCCCTTTTATTTTAGAAATGTAACAAAGCAAAATGACCAGGATAAAGGAAAAGAAAACGTACCTAGGCTTATCTAAGAGGTGTAGCCCATGAAGTCTGAGGTGTACCTAGGCTTATCTAAGTGAATTTGGGTCTAAGTATGTGAATCATGCTCCACTACACATATTTCAAGTGAAACATGCATACATTACTCCTTACTTAAGATATATCAAAATAAAATACTATACTAAGTAAAGAAGTAAAAATGATTAAATAAATATGAAAGAGGAAAGGAATGAATACATCTCATTGGGTACACAAACCAATGTATAAACCTGGTGACAACTTTTGTGTGTGTGCATGTATATAGTGATTAATCAGTGAATAACTTACACTAAGATGATGGCCTATTCAATCATCATGTGTGGGTGACTCAATAACTCAATCCAATTTTGAATCCATCATTATGCACCCCTACTTTCTGGATCATGACCTGTGAATAACTTGGATTAGACTAATGATGTGTCTAACCCTTTCATGTAGGTCGCTCAAGAACTAAAGTAGGCTATGAATCCATCATTTCCCACTTATGTGTAGTATATGCATATGAAACTAAACTACATGAAGTACTATGAATTTCTAACTAGGTATGTCAGCTCTATGAATACTCATGTACATTAGGTGGTTCTGAGCCACTCGAGAATGATAACCATTATATATGGAGTAAGGAATGAAATTAGTGTAAAAAATATAATATGGTGTCATGCATATAAAATGTAGAGAATGATATTTAATTTATCAATCCATTTAATCAAATGGTGTGTAAATGAGCATACAAAAATAATGTGTTGTGCACATGCCCCCAAAATATGATATCTAAGCGTATGGATTCTGTACTGAGTTGTAATAAATTATATTTAGGTATTTAAACTACATATGGGAATGGTCATTCCATGCATGATGCCCCCAATCTAATCAAATTGATATAAATTTGAGTTGAATTATTATGAATCTTAGAAAATTGAGTATAAATTGTAAATTTGTAACTGAATCTATGTAAACCTATACTTTACCAGTTATACTCTTCTAACCAATCTAGGTTGTTATAAAGCTGAGGCTACTAGATAGTAGCACAATGTACTGGATAGTAGCACCGATTTTGAACATGTGGCACTAGTGTATTAATTTAGGTTCTAACATCTTTCTAATCTAATTTCTATAAACTATATTAGATTTGGGTTACTATTTTCACATTTTGTTTACCTAATTCTAATCTTTTTAAACTGAGCCTGTGTTTTAAACAATGTACTATGCATGAAATATAGGAGCTTGATCTCTGTGACAAACCCCTATGAATTACCCCTCTTTTGAGGAGAATTATTAAACATGTGCAATAACTAACCTTAAAATAAAAATATTTACAAAATGTGTTTTAGCTAGAACATCTATGATATTTGCTAAATAATCCAATATAATGTGCATAAATAACATCCGAATGTAAGATAATCTAAGCATAAGTATATAATGTAATATGTATGTCATGTGTAACATTTACAAGGGTGTTAAGATAGATATAATAAGGTATGCAACATTAAAATTGAGTAATAACTAGGTAGTTACCTAGGGGGATGGGGCATGATGTCAATCACAACACCTAAGTAGGAAGGGTGAAATGCATGAGGTCCCTCATGACATGAAAAAATAGTGTGTGAAAAAAGAAAAGACAAGTGTCATCGTAATAATGCATACAAGAAAGTATATATACAAAACACATGAGGCACACAAAGGAGGCCAAGGTGCCACAATACAAAGGACATGGGCACATGTCACTAAGTATAAGAGAAAACAAGACATACAAGGACATGTTCAAGTTTCCACATATGCAAGCAATAAGCAAGTTGGATTTTTGGTGTATTTATTTGATTTATTACATTTACTTGTATTTATTATTTCGATTGGTGCATTAATTACTTATTTTAATTAGTTTATTATATTTATTAATAATTTACACCAGATAGGATAAGCTTGCTTAGCTAGTAGTCAACTTGGACACCTATCTTGTTAAAGTGGAGTTCCACTCTACTATTCAGGGTAAGATAGGATAAGATTGCTTAACTAGTAGTTAACTTGTGTTGATCATTTACACAAGTTAGACACCTATCTTGTTAGTATGGAGTTGCACTCCACTATTCTTATAGTCAAATATCGGTTGAAATACATGTGTTGTGTGAGTTTCTTGATCTTTATCTTGCACACCTTGCTCTATATAAGCAATGGCTATTTGTATATTTTATATCAAATTAATATTGAATTATCAGAGTAATTCATCATATTTGGGCTATTTATTCATTTTTTATTGTCTCAGATATATAGTTATTGTTTACTACTATTACTATTTTATCTATTATTGATGCTTTATATTAGATTCATTAGATCTTGTAGCTAATTCTAACATGGTAGTTATCTTGAATCTATAGAT
Organism: Torreya grandis; assembly: GCA_037957365.1. Taxonomy (NCBI): domain Eukaryota; kingdom Viridiplantae; phylum Streptophyta; class Pinopsida; order Cupressales; family Taxaceae; genus Torreya; species Torreya grandis. The sequence goes on along the minus strand of JARHVA010003504.1, from coordinate 1,594,538 downwards.
TGCCAAATATTCAAGAGAAAAATATCTAGATATAGGATCATTTTTTGAATTTGTATATAGGCATAAATTGGAGCTTCATGGAGAATTTTTGAGCTCACCATTGAGTTTAGAGTGCCCAATTTAGTCAAAATCATCTACAATTTTATCCTAATTGAGCACAGGAGGTAAAATTGGCAATGAATTGATCTAGAAGCACCATGTCCAAATCTGGTAGGTTCCTAAAATTTGAAGCATTTATAAGTAAAATAGACCTCATGGTTGCATTTTAAAGGTGTTGAAACCTACAGATCCATATAAAATTTGTCTAATTTGCACATAGTCACCAAAATTGAATTTTTTGTTGCTCCCAAGTATGGCCATACTGACCATACGAACTGTGCAGGCAAAATTTTTTTTGGCAGGCCTCTCGGATCAACATGAATATTTGAAAGGGCAAATTTTAGAGCTCACCATTTGAGCACTAAGAGTTATTTTTGAGTTAATGTTTTTTAAATAGCTTAAAATTTCATGGTCTTTGTTGATGTACTTTTAGTTTTTTTATAGACGTGTCCAAATTTCTCTAGAATTTAAGTTTTTATACAATAGTTCTTGTCCATCCTCATTTTTGCAACTTCAGAGGCTCATAACTTTAACATATGACCTTGTATTGAGGTCCCATTTTTTTAAAAGTTAATATTTTTTTAGCACAATGCATTGGTGTAGAAATTTTTGTAATAAAATGCATATTTTTATATACTTTTGGACTAGAGGGCCAAATTGATCTTTTTGTAAACTGGAACAATTATAATCTAGCCTTGTAAACACACTTAATTATAAAGTGCCAAAAAATAATTATTAGGTGGGATAAAACTAAGTAATTCAAGGGGGTTGTGGTGTGTTCTATATTTTGATTTCTACTTTGTGACGGTTTATTTCTAATTGCATCATGGGGAATCCTAAGTTTCCACTATTAACAACATATAACTATAACACATGGAAACAAAATGCTTTAAATGAATTAATGATGCTAGGATACACGCCTTACATAACAACTCTTCTTACTCCACCTACTGATTTAAAAGAGTTACAACACTTTCTCTTTGAAACTACTAAGGTAATTGGATGCATTCGATCTTACATGTCTTTAGATTTGAATTTCTATCTTGACAAATGTACAGCTTCAAAAGAGGCTTGGGATAAATTAGCATCATTATTTGGAAAAATAAATGAGGTTCATGGTTATGAAATTGACAATGAACACATTAGTTTGGATCCTAAAAATTATACTACAATACCAGACTATATCACTAAAGTCATATATCTTAGAGCGCAACTTTTTGAATGTAAAATTGATAAAAAGGATATACAATTAATTTTGTTGCCTTACACAAATTAAGTCCTAAATATTAATCTTCTGTCTCTAGATTTCAGACTCATAGGTTCACATTGGGCACATCTTATCAAATGCCCACCTTTGAGGTATGCTATGAGATTCTAATCATAGAACAAGAAAATTTAATAGCTATGGGTATAATCAAGTCATAATCTCTAGTTGCAAGTCAACCTCAGCATAAGAAGTTTCAACATCAACATCAAATATAGGTTCAAGTAAAAAGAAGTAGAATAACCATAATAAGTCACAAAAAGATAAGAATAAAGGGCAACAATCTTCCTCACAAAGAGATTATAAATCCACTAATAAGAAATGGGATTCATAAAAAATGGCTGGAACTCCTTGCCCTTATTGCAAAAATGGGTTTCATAGTGAACAAGATTGTTGGAAGAAAGAGATTGGTGACTTTCAGGGTTTTTTCAAAAAGAATAACATCAATCAATCCTCTTTAAATTATTCTTCCACTACTTCAAATTTAGAGAAAGGGAAAGCTATGACACTAATTGCACTGGAAAATTCTTCCAAGTCATGGGTAATTGACTTAGGTGCTCTGCACCATATGCATTTGATGAAGAAATTCTTTTTGGATTAAAACCAAGTTCCTTGCCTCATATTCTCATAGGTATGATTCTAAGGTAGATGGTATAGGGAAAGGTATAATTGATGTTGATAGTAGTCTATATAAGGATGTCCTCTGTGTGCTAGAATTATCAACTAACCTTCTCTCTATATACCAAATCACTCGCTTTGATACTAGTAGGAAAGTTGAGTTCACACCTGATCTTGTATCAATCAGAAAATTGGAGGATAATGCCTTAGTTGTAGTGGGAAAAGTCAACAATAATACTCAACTTTATTCATTCTCCCACTTTGTGCCTTAGTCTTCCTTTACAACTTTTCTCTCACACATTGATTCAATGAGCAAGCTATGGCATGAGCATCTTGGTCATCTAAACTACCACTATTATAGTAGCTTGGTCAATAGGAGATGGTTACAATACTTTCATAGATTCAATTTTTAGGGGGTGTATGTCATGGTTGTACCTTAGGCAAACATCCAGAGGATAAGTTTGATAAAGGGAAGGCTTGGAGGGATACACAAGTCCTCAAACTTGTTCATAGTGATTTAGCAAGTCCATTACCTACTTTGTCTTTTAGTAAAACCTGCTATGTTCTCACATTTATTGATGAATATTCTAGATATAGTTGAGTTTATTTTTTAAAACTCAAGAGTGAAGTATTTGATAGATTAATAAAATTCAAAGCTCTAGTAGAGAACAATCTAGCATGTGTGTCAAGATCCTCCACACAGATAATGGTAGAGAATATGTCAAAAACAAGTTTGAATAATTTTGTGCTCTTGAAAGAATTGATCTTTAGCATTCAGTTACATAAACACCTCAGCAAAACAGTGTAGCAGAGAGGAAGAATAGATTCTTAAAAGAGATGGCAAGTTGTATGATTCATGCAAAATCATTAGCACTTGAGTATTGGGTGGAGGTGATTAATTATGCTACATATATATATAGTTCCTCACAAAGATTTGAAGGGGATAAAACCTCTTGAAGATTGGTACAATAGGAACCCAAATGTGCATCATTTTAGAGTCTTCAACAGTCCAACATGGGTTCACATACCTTCAGACAAGTGCCATGCTTTAGAACAACAAAGCCAAACTTGCATGTTTATGGGATATCCTGATGGTGTTAAGGGAAATCAGCTCATTGATCCAGATTCACATGAGCTTATTATAGTGAGAAGTGTTTACTTTGAATAAAGTCATTTAGACTTGTCTTCTAACATTTATCATTCTTCTTCCTTAGAAGAATTAAATAGTAGTGATGATTATACCCCTACTTCTTCTACTCATAGGGATGATGAGGTAATACCACCCCAATAGGGTTTAGCAAGTCATGATTCTCCTACTCTTCCTATAGATCCTTGCCCATTGATGCATTTATGGTATAGTTAGACTTTAGTAGATGTAGACCCTCTTGTTATGGATCTATTAGATAGAAGGAGAACATAGTCACAACATGATCTTTAAAATTCCTACATTGCCATAGCTTCTGATCCATAGTCTTTTTAGGAAGCCACAAGGACAGTTGAGTGGGATTCAATGATGGAAGAAGAGTATAACTCATTGATTAGGAACAACACTTAGGATCTTGTTCCTCTTCCTAAGGGAAGAAAATTATTACAATGTATGTGGATATATCAGACTAAGTTTGTAGTGAATGGAAATATTGATAAGTATAAAGCATGCTTAGTAGCCAAAGGTTTTTCCCAAGTGGAAGGCATTGACTATATAAAAACCTTTGTACCTATTGCTAAGATGAATTCCATTCACTTGATATTAGCTATTGGTGTAACTCATGGTTGGACTGTACATCAGATGGATGTGAAGAACACATTTCTTCATGGGGATCTTTGTGAGGAGATATATATGGAGCAACCACAGGGGTTCATTTAGGATTTCTCATTGGTCTACCACTTGTACAAGTCTCTTTATGGTCTGAAACAAGCCCCTAGGGCTTGGTATTCCAAGATGGACACATTTCTTCTTTCAATTGGGTTCTTGAGATGTCACTCAGATCTAAATGTCTATATTATAAGGTAGGAGGATTTACTATTGTACTTGGTGCTCTATGTTGATGATCTCATTATTAAAGGGAGTACAACATCTGTCATTAGTAGTGTTAATATTACACTTCATGATAGGTTTTATATGATAGACATGGGCCTATTGCACTATTTTTTCAAGATTTAGATAGCATAATCTTCTTCTAAGATTACACTTTCATAGCCCAGGTATGCCATGGACTTGTTAGCTTGGTTTCACATGGTGGATTATAGGCCTAAACTGAATCCTTTCTTATCTAAAGTTAGATTTGAGGTTCATTTTTCCACTCCCTTGATTGATGCCACATTGTATCACCAACTTCTAGGTAGCCTCATCTATCTGACTCATACATGACTTGACATTTCATATGTAGTTAGCATGGTTTCACACTTTATGTAGACACCACATGAGCTTCATTGGAGAGCTTCCAAGCATATTTTGAACTACATTCAAGGCACTATCATATACATGATTCACTATATAGTAGGTATAGGTTCAAATTTGGTGGGATACATAAGTTTTGATTGGGCTGATGATTATGATGATTATAAATCCACTTTTGGTTACAACTTTCAATTTAGATCTAGCCTCATTTGTTGGCAAAGTAAGAAGCAACATGATATTTTTCTTTCATCTATAGAGGCTAAGTATCAAGGTGTTATTAATCCCACTATTGAGCCTATTTGGATTCATAATATTATCATTAAGCTTGGTGTTCCATTTTATAAGCCATCAATCATCTACTATGACAGCTAGAGCACTATCTAGATCTCAAAGAATCTAGTTCATCATCAGAGAACCAAACACAGAGATCCATATGCACTTTATCAGGGAGCTAATTGAGGCAAAGATCATTGATCTTCAATATTGTCTTATGGAGGAGCATATTGTAGATATTTTCACCAAACCTTTCACTGAGAGCAAGTATCTTCACTTGTGATCTCTTTTGGGGATGTGGGACATCAGTTCTTCAGGGGGTCTCTTAGACCTTCATTTTTAGGAGTTTTTTTTCCTTTGTGTTTAAGTGTCCACATATGCAAGCAATAAGCAAGTTATATTATAGCCACATAGGAGGACATGTTTAAATGTCCAAATAAATAATCAGGAAGGCATACATAAGGACATGGACACATGTTTAAAGTATACATACCGTGAATATAATTAGTATAGATCTAAAGAACAATGGCATATTCAAAATCCCTAAAATAGAAGAAGCATATAAATACAATCAAATCTAAAGTAGGAAAGATAGAAATGACAGTATGCATGAATATGGAATACAATTTTGTGTAAGAGTAAGGATGTACATATATTGAGCCTAAAGTAGTAATAGCTAGAAAACAATCTATGTAAGAGTAACACGATCAATATAAAGGTATAAAATTCTAAAGTTAGGATGTAGAGTATAGAAAGATCAAACCTAGGAATTGAAATTTTGTATAGGATGTCCCAAATGGGCTAATTTGTCAAGTGAATATGTATGTATCAGTGTATATTACCCAAGTGGGTAGATAATAGTAAGTCTAGATTAGTGTAGTGGCCCTACGTCCTATAACAATCTGAAAGCACTCGACAAGAATAAGTGAAACATGTATGTATGATAAAACTAGTTATACTAAGATATCAAGCATATGTGGTGTCTATAAAATATATTAAATGTAAATATAAAAATGCATATAATTTTTAATTTTGTGTTTTTTGAGTAATATTTGAATGCTTTTATATTTTTGAAATATTATAGTGTTTTTGTTTTTTATAAATATGAGTTATGTGTAAGAAACATGAAAATGAATTATGTATAAGGAGTAAGAGAGATGGAAAATATGTATAAGAAGAGAAAAATAATATTAACTGATGAGTCTCATGGGATACTCACTATCACTATTTCCTATGTCGAATAAAGGAGTTGTTGTCATGTGTGTTGTGTGAAAGGGAAACTATGGTCCCATAGTCTACTATAATGGCAATCTATATCTAGCCCTATCTATGGAGTGATGGTAGGACTCTATGAAACTAACTATGGTGTCTTGTGAACCCATATGGTAGAATAATTTGTAGGTGGAATAGGTGCCATGTGCTGAGAACCCCAAGAAATCAATAATATTGATATTGATAGAAAGTGAGTAGAAGGAGGCCCTCTAGAATTTGTAACATATCTCTAACATAGGGGTCTCTCTAATAATGGTCTTTGTGGTAGATTATGTCTATGTTGAAAGACTAGAGGAGTAGACTTTGCTTTCACTATTGGATCTATTGAACTCTATGGTGTATCAGTAGGAAATGTGCTCAAAGTTGTAACTAATAACTATGTTGTATCTGGTAACTATGTTATAACTAGTAAATATGATGTAACTACTTATGGAATAGGTAGAGGATACTCATATAGAAGACCCTCAATTGTGACCAATTGATTTACATGTATGTATTTTAATAATATATGCACTATGGATGGAATGGCTCATAGTTATTATATCCATGCCCTACTTAGTAACATGTGAAACATGCCTACACTAGGTACCACTAAGAATCTAGTGTCCACATATGCTGGTCCAACCTATAGTGGAAGTAAAATATCCCCAATGGATGTCTAAAAATGACCATTAAAACTAATAATGACTATGTTTTTAGGGGATATATCCTAATCTGAATACCCCAAATGTTGTAGAAGTGTGATAGTGCACATGTTAATACTTGACCCATTGTCAACCATAATGCTATGGATAAGATGATGATCTATATATGCTAGTAAAATGAGTGCATATAAATATGTATCTTACTTTGAGAAGGTGATGAGAGGTCTTTATGGAACTATAGTGTGGTACATATCAATGATATTATGTAATGGGTGTCTCCTCTATAATAGTGTGATATGAAGCTAGTCGTAGATGTACCTGATATGAGTATTGAACACCTGAAGTGTTCCATGCCTCATTCATTATGTGCTTTGAAAATAGATTTGAGAATATATTTAATGCCTTAGATTTTGTTTAATATACTTTTGTTATTTTTTTGGGTGTGCCCACATTAATAATTTTAGCCTTAATCAAATATTGTATCTTATGTTTTAGGCTAATAAATTTGTTTGTTGTATGGCCTATTGCCCTATGATACTCAAATAATGCATTGGAATCATAGTTCATTGGAAGAGGTCATGTCGTATCAACCTATTTTAGTGAGAGATATGCCATTACATTCCAAGAGCTATTTTAAAACCCATGTTGTTGATTATAGAAGGTTGTTGAAGACTCTTTGTGTATAGCTGATAAAACTAAGAAAGGAGATGGCTCTGAAGTTGTGTTAACTATGGCCTTTTGATCACTCTTATTTTTAGTGGCCCTTACCTTATATGGAGACTTACTAGAAATCTTAGCAATTAATTCTAATCCAATTTTATATTTTAGATTGCCCATTGATAGAGGCTTGACTTCTCATTCTTTTACCTATAAGACATAAATATGTGAATGTGAGAAACTTATTAAACAAGATAGATTCATGCAATTCTAGTAGAAGACTTTTCTTGAAGATTTATTGAAGTTCTTTATCTACCATGGGGCTAGTCAATTTAGCTAATATAGTCTTATATCATAAGATGTATTCTGTAAGAGGCTCATTTGATTTTTTTTTCAATTAAGAAACTTGAGCATATGAGATCTTGTCAATGATGTTTATGGAGAAGTGTGATAAAAACATGTTTTCCAAATGATTGAATGATGTGATATATTGATTAGTTAAGTCATAAGACTAGTGTAAGGTATAATCCTTTAAATTGTGTGGCAAAAACTTTGTGAGAAGCCAATCATTGGACATTCAATTTAAACATGCTACATGAAAAGCTAAGAGATGATCTCTTGGTAACCCTTACCATCATATAACATAATATTATGTGCCACAAATTTAAATTTTAAATGAGTTGTGACTATATGATGTGCAAAATGTGTGTGTAAGAGAACATTAGAATCCAAGGCATGTGATGACTTAGTGGCCCAATACTCAAGATGTAACACCTTAGCATGTAAAGTATGAACCTCATGCATAAGGGATTATACATTTGGAGTGGAGGAACTAGCCACAAGAGGTGTAGATATCACTAAAGTTTGTTGAATTACAATTATTGGTTGTGTTAGCTAAGTTGGCCCCATTGTAGGTGTAATAGTATTATTAGCTAGGGGAGGTGAAGATTGACTATTATTTTATTTTTGACGTTCTTCCTAAATAATAGTGATGATGTCATATTGCATGTATAAATGTTTGGACACAATATATTGAAATTATTTATTATCAGTCTCATTAAATCAATAGTTGAATTTTAACATTATAGTTTGGGAAGTAGGAAAGCAAGTTGTATATTTTGAACCTTTAAAGAATTTTAATCCAAGAAAGATTGAAAAAAACAAATATAATCAAATATAAATATTATAACTAATATCTGATCATAGACACAAAAAGGATACAAACTCTAAGAGCATCTAGGGTTAGGGTTTGAGCAATGTTGAAAGTAAGGTGGGTTCAGCAAATGTTTTAACATTTTATGACTTAGTGTATGTAAATTATGTGTTTGTTAAAGAGATGAGTAGACCAAATTAAGGAAATAATATTTAATAAATACAACCACTAATTTGTTATATAATTGACTAACTTTGAGTTTTCTAAAAAAAGTAATAAATGGTGCAAGTAATAACTTAGCTAGAAAAAAATTGATACACATGATTTGGGTGATATAAATTGAGATAAAATTTGGTTAGAGTGTTGTAAATTGGATCCCAGTGTCATAACTCTTACTAAATACTAGAGCCAAAATTGGATAGTAGTGCCAAAATTGGAGAATAGTGCCATTATTGAAAAAGTGGTGGTAATGCCCTAATATTGGAGGTATTGTCCTCCATGCAAGATTGTCCTGAGCTTTTAGGTGCACTTGTTTTTGGATATTTGAGGTCCTTTCCAATGTGCACAAGTCATAAAACCTTGTATTTTTGTTGTAATGATTTATTTATTGTGTAAAACCTAATCTTATATGTAACTAGGTCATCCACTTGATATGAGTTAAGAATTCTATTTGTTAGGAGGGTAGGTTACACATCCTCAACACCTCACTATGTATTTTTTCCCACCTAAGTATTGGTGAAAGCGTAAATGATGCTAACATGATATTCTCCTTGAGTGCCTTGAATGTTCTTCATTTGATAAATATGGATAATCTGAGCTTCGAGATGTTATAGATAGTAATATGTGAAAGTACAGAAGAATAGGGATTGATAACATTAATTGTGCATAACTTGTTTTGAGATTTAATGTGCATTTTTCATCTAATTTTCATCTAGTGGTTATAGGGATAAAATTCATGTATATATATTGATATGTTGCTAGTCCAGGTGATAAAAGATGTTTAGGCTAACTCAAGGAAGTTTTAGTTTTGAAAAGATATCCATTTGAGAAGGAACATGATAAAGGACATTAATGCCATTTTGGGGACACTAGCACTATGCAGTACTAGTGTCCTTATTATGGTACTAGTGTCTAGCTAGTAGAACACTAGGCATGAAGGACTGGGACTAGGAAATGAGAGTTTGGGACTACTTTAGGGATGACTAAGGATGCCTTTGGCCTGTACAAAGGTTGGATAAGTGTGAAAATAGGATCTATGATATGTCCAACATTAAGTGAGGGATCGGTAGTCTCAAGTCACAATCTTAGCACTCAAATACCATTTTGGGTGATTACGTAGCATAGGAGACAAGATCATGTAAATGGATAAAGCTATGGTGCAACCATGTCTAACCTAGAACTGTCTTATCCCAGAATGATAGAGACCACTGAAAAGGGTTTGATAGGAACTGAAAAGTTGAATAGGGATGAATGAAGTTCACATAAACATGCACAATTTAAAGTTTTAGTGTTTTCAAGGTAATATAGGTTATAAATTAATGAAATAGTGAACATACCAAGCAAGGTAAGGATGTCAAGATTAAACATTTTTAAGTACTTAATGATTAATTTTTTATGTCTAGATTTTTCCCGACATTATTCTAGTGGTGTAACAAATTATGTTACTAGGGAAATTTATATGTGAACATGTGTGTGTATACACACTTTATCTTTTGATGCAAAACTTGATCGTGTAATAAGCCTTAATACAAAACATACAATAATTCCACTGAAACTAGTTATTGTACATATTATAAATTTGAAAATATAAACTTAATACTTTGAATTTGAAAATAAAGTAAGGAAATTACATAGTTAAAAGAGTATATAATATAATTTCATTGAAACTTGAAAATGGAGAAGTGTTTACCCCTTTATTAAGGCATTTGGAGAAATATTAAACTTTTGAATTGAGAGTGATCAAGTTTTAAATTGAAAACATTTTCATTCTATTGAGTTGTAAATATTATATATTTCAACTCTCATTTGATTGGTTAGATTACTTTATGAAATACTTGAAGGGGAGAACCACCAACTATGACTCACTACATTAAAAAAATGCACAAATAAACATTGAGTGTCATTAAACTCTAATATGATCCACTTGAAATATGAGGATGAATCACACCATTGTATACACATTTATGTTCTATTTAAAAATTTGTAATTTTTGAAACTTTTGAATTTGATAAATTTAAAATTTTGAAACTTGAGAAAATTTAAATTACCATGTAGTAACTTGAACATGAATGAGTATCAAGCTCCATGTAATATAATTATATTGAATGATTTTTAAACTTTGCAACTATTGAAAACCTATAATGATATTGAAAATTGCTACTTGTAATTTTTTGAATGATTATAAATGCATGTCACATGCCCCCATAACCTAAAAATTTTAAACTGTGTTGTAATTTTTCAAACTATATAGTGCCATGAATCTGAAATTTTTTTTATCAGGACTTGACTTATCAAGACAAACCCAATATTATGCCTTATTTTTTATATGAGATATGTATCCTAAAAGCCACTTACATCAAAGGAGAATTTTAAAACAAATGAAATATGTAACCATGTAGTAACACTTCAAACAATTTAATTGGATACAAGTATTGAATATAACATTTATTTGTATATGGAACATATGTTAAATTGATATATCATTAACTCACATAAGCATCATGTACATGATATTTATCATGGAAATAAAGTAAGAGTAGAGAGTAGGAATAATGCATGATATGAATCATGGCACCATAGTAACAAATAATGAACATACAAGAAATGTCATATAATGTCATACATAAGGCCCAAAGGCCAATACAAAGGAAATGTGAATGTCATAAATAAACAAGGCCAAGGGCCACACACAAATGGAATAATGATGTTATACAACTAGTAATTTTCACATACAAGGCCAAGGGCCACACATAATAACCAATCAAGTTGTAACTTATCATGCAATAAATTAGGAAAGAAGCATAGAATAAATGAAACTTGTCTACATCCACCATATGGATTGGTGTCATTTTTAGCACATATAATTCTCATGTAACACAATGTAAAGTATGAGTGATTATTAAAAAAAATTGTAGGATATGTAACTCAATGTGTTAAAAATAAAGGTTGTGGATAGATACAATCTATTGAATTATTGGGAGAGAATGAAGATCTACCTCTAACTTAGCAAGGTTGTTGGATAATGAGGGAAGCTCGACATCAAAACTACATAAAAGTATGTCCTATATCACACTCAAATACCTCATAAAAAGTAGTGTGTATTGAAAAATTGAAATATATTATTAAACTAAAATTGAATAATATTATATGAAATAAAATAAGTTATGAATAATTGAAAATGATTTTTGGGTCCTAATTTAAATTTTAAAAAAAAATGATTTTAATGAATTTTTTCCATATTTGAATTTTTTTTATTATTTTTGTAAATATTGGAATAAAAATATTTAAAAATTGAAAATAAATAGGGCTTTCAAAATTGAGGAAGTGGAATGGATTCAAAGAATCCACAACAAGGTGTTAAGGTATAATATGATAATAAGGATTTCATTATATTTCTCTAGAGTAGAATCAAAGTGGGAAAATGTTGAACATGATTTAGGACCAAGATTAATTGGTAATGCCATAGATCCAATGCAATGATTTGGTTATGTAGGTTGATTGATATGTTCTATATCATACCCAAGATATCTAAGAAAAGATAGACTGCATATGTTAGCCTCGTGTAATTCATGAAAAACAATATTAGTTCATTGTTTACAACCCATAAATGGATTGATAATGAGAGTATCTAAATAATAAGGATGTTATTTGATTTATTCATTCCTAACCATATTTTTAGGATCAATCTTAGATATTGTCTCTTGATTTGAAATGCCTTTATTGAGAAATACTATTATGAAATTACTTTCATTTTGATTTGGTAACTATATTTTTAATTGTAACATTATGTGAGTCTTTGGTTGTTCCCTTTGTAATTTCTCTTAGGGAGATGTGATCACTATATGAGAAGTGTTAGATCCAATCAATTATGAAATAATATTATAATTTTTTGAGGTATGTTATAGATCCCCTTGTGTGGAAATCAGTTTTTTCCCCTTACTTTATAAATAATAGATATATCTATATTCACCCATTCCAAGAGATGCAAATAAATAATGAGATAAGTAATCATCCTCATTGATGGGATTGAAGTCTTGATTTCATAATTGTTTATCTATTGGTTCTTGTGTATCCTCATCATCACTACTATAGTGATATTTAATTATATTATTTTTTTATGAATTTACCAATTATATTAGCTTTTGTATATTTATTATACTATATAAATTATCTTAGAAGTAATATTATAATTTCTAATACAATTGATAGACTAAAATCAAAAATACAGGGACTAGCTACATCATTAGAATAAAAGCAATGACTAACCACATCGACAGACTAAAAATAAGGATTAGCCACTAAAATTGAAATGGGAACTCCTTAACTAAACTAAATACAATTGACATTACAATTTATATTACTATAGACACAACTGAGATACGGACTAGCCGCTATGAAGCCCTTATTATTTAAACAATTTACAAATCAATTTTTGGTTGTTATTTTATGGTGCAATATAAGTTTTTATTTACAAACACTTTATAGATTTATTTTTGGTTATTATCATGTAATATAATTATGTCGAGAGGTACTATTATAGTGGTGCCTATGGAGAGTGTCGTAAGGCTGTAATAGAATAATTGTATTCATTTTTAATGATCAGAACTAAAAAAAATAACTTTCAATAATCGTAAAAATTTAATGACCAACATATTAAAAATAAATCACTTTTAATAACTGTGAAATATGTAATGTAATAAAAATGAACTCCTCTGAAGAAATCCAATCTACAACCATGTATTTATTTTTTATCCCCCATGAAAGGCTCATTTCTCAGTCTCGAGTCATATTGAAATACATCAAAGAAACCTATACTGTGCACTCCTTGATCTTGGATTCCCCTTACGAAAGAACTATTGCTTGATTCTATGTTCATTATATAATAGTAGGATTTTTAGTAAACTATAAAACATAATGTCATACAAATTGAATGTAAATTTTATGCAAAAAAATTTACAAAAACTTCTCTTCAGTATTAAATTTTGATTCATATAATTGGATAAAACAAAAAGAATAATTATACATTTGTAGACTACTTATAATATGCATCAAGAAAAATGGAAATCAGAAGAAATATGTTAAATTTTATCTATAGATGTCCAAAATACTTGAAACCAAGTTTGAAATTGATACTAAATTGCGATATATCAACATAGAAGACTTTTTGAATATAATCAATGGGGTGCATAAAATGGATTATGGTAAAAAGTTATGGATAAATATTTGTACAAAAACTTCTCTTCAGTATTAAATTTTGATTCATATAATTGGATAAAATAAAAACAATAATTATACATTTGTAGACTGCTTATAATATGCATCAAGAAAAATGGAAAGCAAAAGAAATAAGATAAATTTTATCTATAGATGTCCAAAATCCTTGAAACCATGTTTGAAATTGATATTAAATTGGTATATATCAACATGGAAGACTTTTTGAATAGAATCAATGGAGCGCATAAAATGGAATATGGTCAAAAGTTATGGATAAATATTTGTTGGGATGTGGTCTCCTAGTTGACATGGAGTATTGTCATAAGGAGAGCTAATGTTCAAACCCCAATAGACTTGTCACTTATGTGTTTGCATGTGTGTGGTAGTTTATTTTTTCATTAAACATAAAAGAGCTAAATAGTTTTAAGTGTTCTCATGTTACAGTCATCCTTCTCTTGCTTTTGGTTGTAAATGAGTAATGTAATGTATGTTATCTTTGTGCTCTTATGTTATAGTCATCCTTTTCTAGCTTTTCATTATTATTATGTGATGTAATATAAGTTTTTACTTAAACAATTTATAAATCAACTTCTGGTTGTTATTTTATAGTGTAATACAAATGTTTATTTACAAATAGTTCATAGATTTATTTTTGGCTGTTATCATGTAATATAATTATGTCGAGAGGTGCTTCTATAGTGGCACATGTGGAGAGTGTTGGAAGGTTGTAATGGCATAAATATGTTTATTTTTAATGGTTGATATTAAAAAAAATTAACTTTCAATAATCATAAAAATTTAATGACCAACGTATTAAAAACAAATCATTTTTAATAGTCGTGAAAGATATATCGTAATAAACATGAACTCCTCCTCTGATCAAATCCAGTCTACAAGCAGGTATTCATTTTTATCCCCAATGAAAAGTCCATTTCTCAATCTCGATTCATACTGAAATACATCCAAGAAACCTATATTGTGCACTCGTTAATCTTGGATTCCCCTTACAAAAGCGTTAATGCTTGATTTTGTGTTGATTATATAATATTAGGATTTTTAGTAAACTATAGAACATGATGTCATACAAATAGTATGTAATATTTATGCAATAATATTATACAAAAACTGCTCATCAATATTAAATTTTCATTCATATAATTGGATAAAATCAAAATATTAATTATACATTCATCACAACTGCTTATAATATGCATGAAAAACAATAGAAATTAGAAGAAATAATATAATTTTTCTCTATATCTATGTCCAAAATAAATGAAACCAAGTTCAAAATGGATACTGATCTGGGACATATCAACATGGAAGAATTTTTGAAAAGAATCAATCGAGTGCATAAAATGGATTATGGTCAAACCATACATGATAGTGGATTAACAATTGCAGCTACTTTTCTAACTTCAGTGCAATGCTTATAATTAGTCTTTACCATAAGTGAACATTATGATAATGAGAAAATGTAGGTTTTGAATTCCAAAGAATAATTTATTATATGTTTGGCTCTAGAACATATTAATAAGCTATTGTAAGTGCTAGGAGGAGATTCTACGACAGATTGAATCAAGTGGGAAACATCAAGACTATGAGTTCTACCCTCAACTCACCTTAAAAGAAAGTTCTCATCATTTTCAAAGAGTAAATGATGCATTTATTTGGTATGTCATCCAAATGTTTGAAATAGAACCCTAAAAAATGAGGATATTTGTAGAGGCAACAACATAAGTTGCTAGATGGAGACCCTGGTTCATTCATTTTCCTACTTTTTTCTTATTTTAGAGTCTATGTATGTGAGTTATCACCATATATGTTTCCTAGGTATGTTGATAACAATTGGGATTTAATGGAACTAGTGAGAGAATGGGTTAAAACTTATAAATTCTTACCCAGTAAAAATATATTGGAGTAAAGTTTCCTATCTCCATAGGTAGGCACACATGATTGTCAATGGCTAAAGCAATGTTAGTTGAAGAATAAATGACACATGCTACTTTAAGGCCAATTGAAAGCAGAGATTCATTTGATATAAGAGGTTTAGTGTCACATGTCCTTGGTTCTTCATATCAACATGTGATTCATTTTAAGGACTAGTGGTTGGATTATAATGATGAAAAGGAAATGAGATTAAGAGTTTGTTTGCAGTTCACAGTAAAACATGTTAATACTTTTGGGATTGTAAAAGTCACTAAGAAGATATTAGATAATGAGGATACAGTCGATCCCAAATATCAAAATGAAAGGGTTGAATATCAACCAATTCTTAAGGTTGACTGGAGCAAGAAAGAATCAACCTCTCTTGTGAGTAGAATTCAACGTGTTCTTGAAAGGACATTACATTGGTTGAAAGCCAAAAGAGTCAATGTTGACCAAGTAGGTTTCCCACCACCAATAATAGTAGAAGTTGAATTAGGAAGTTTTTATAAACTACAATGAACTGAACTCGGAAGATCTCAAGCAACTAATGAAGATGAAGGCATTCTTGAAACAAAGAAGAAACTAAAAAATAGGCTATCTCAACAACTGCTTCAAGTTCCAAGCCTCTCAAACTAAAAATCAAAAATTTGAAAAGAAGTCTTCTGGTTCTTTGATTATCTCTATTTCAAAAGATGTTCCTCTTGCTAGTTATGTTCAATTTTAAACATTGATAACAAACACTATTGAATAGCTTCTTGAAGCTGATTATTCACTGTTACCATCATCTTCTACTCAACATGATAGTTATTTGTCTTTACGTCCTCCAAAAAAAATTGAATTCCTCCCTGAGCCTTCACCCAAAACTCCAAATCATTTGGTTAAGAAAGAGAAGGATGGAAAAATATTAGAGGAAATCCAACCTTCAAAAACTATTCTCCTTTCTCTTGAATTATCTACAAAATATGACTCTATTTAAATGCAATAATTTCTTGCTAATGTTTAAATTCCTGATTGTCTTGATGAAATGGTAAAAAAAAGAAGAAAATTATGGAACTCCTAGAGATTGACATTAGTAAAATAGATTTTATTCCTTCACAGATAGTCAAAAATCTAAAACTATGACAAAGATAATCTCAAACAAAAAAGGAGATAAATATGTAGTAGTTGTTCCTCCTGCAAAAAAGATAAAGATAGTGTCAGTGCTTCAGAATATCAAATATCAAAAATACACTTGGGAAAATCTACAAGAGAAGGAATGAAATAAAATGTTTATAATGCTATTAGCATTTTTTTTTGAAAACATGGACCATGAGAAAGTAACTAAGGATCATATAAAAGAAAAAGTTGAGTAGTTAACAATATATTGGCAAAAAAATTGTCACGGAGACAAATGTGGATTTTCAGGCAATAGTATGGAGATAGACTCCTTATGGCAGTGAACAATATGGGGATAAAGTCCCTCTCATATTAGCAAGTGGATCTACCTTTATTGAAAATAAAAAATAAAAAGTGATAAAAAAGTTATTCACAACTATTTAAAGTGAAATTATAATTTATAGGGGGTTTGTAATTTTAACCAAAAAGTATGAAAAGGTAACAGAAAGGAAAATAAGGGGAATGATGGAAAAGAGTGGGAAAATGAGAAAGGAAATGAGGAAGGGAGAATGGTATTATTTTGGTTAGTTAAACACAGAAGCTGCTAAAAGCATCCCATGAATGAAAGATAACTCTAGTTAGCTAAATATAAAAACTCACTAGAATGTCCAAAGATTTGAGATTATAATATAAAAAATATTTCTCATTTAATAGATAGAAAATGAATATATGTGTCCATAAGAACACATAAAATACACCAAAATAATTGTCTATAATTGATAATAGAATGTGATAATCACTTTATATTTCCTCTTAAAAAGTAATTAATTACTATTTTAATCCACCAAGGTTTCACCAAAACAAAAATAATAAATTTATGTTTAAAGAAGAATCATTAAAATAGAACTTATGAATTCTGACTAGTTTATAAAAATTACATCAGCATTTTAAAATCAAATATCTGAATACATATAGACAACATATACATACACAATCCAAAAATAAATCTTGAACATGAAGTTCTCAAGATATAGTTGTATTGATCTTTGTTGGGTTACAAATACATCTCCTCTTTAAAAAATACATACTAAAAAGTTTAACTATCAAGAACTTGTAGAAACGATCCCCAACCTTGTATTTAAAGGTTTAAATGGGAAGTTACGGTGTGTAACCACCTTTCTTTCCTTTTTAGTGACTTCAAAAAAAATGTTACCAAATTTGCACAAATTAAAACTTGTAAAAATGCATTGAACAATTTTCATAACTTGAAAAAGTGCAATGACAAATTTGCATGACTTGCAAAGGTGCTTTGATATTTTTACACAACTTGAAACTTATAAAAGTGTATTGAGAAATTTTTAGAACTTGAAAAAGTGTAATGACTAATTTTCACTTCTTACAAAAATGTTTTGATGTTTTTACACAACTTGAAACCTACAAAAGTGCATTCATCAATTTGCATGACTTCTAAAAGTGTATTGATGTTTTTACACAACTTGAAAACTGTGAGCTTCACCTTATTTATAAAATTGTGATTCTTCCCTCGATTTTATATGTTCAAAATTAAATATTTTCACCATGGATATTTGATAAAAGAATTCCTCCTCAAATTATCTTTGCAATGCATCGAATGAGAGCTAAAATAGAGTTTGGATGCAAAGTTATGACCCGAGTGAGATTAGAACTTATTTTTATAATTTTTACTTGTCTAGGTGGTGGATTCTGAGGATAGTGCAAACATTATAATTAGGTTTTGATGGGTGTCCAAGAAAAAATATAATTATCTTTCCTTAATTTAGTAGGTTCAGTTGAAGTTCTTATACTAAGTATTTATAGTCAAAATTCATCTCTCAAGTCTAGTATTCGCATTGGGATAAAAATTAGGAACTTTTATAGAAGTTTTATTTTACCTTACATTTTCACGCTGGTGTTGATATGGTCAAAAGAATTTCAAAATTTTATATTTTATTCTTGTATTGGGGAACTTGAATTTGACATCTGATGTGATCTAACTTCTAATGTTTTAAGTGAAAATCATCCCTGCATTGGATTTCTCAGGCATTCTCAACAAGTAATCAAGATATGGTAAGTGTGCAGACTGAAAGCTTGGAGTCTAATGGGTCTATAGATAAAGTGATTAGGATCTGAGGGGTCTATTAGTAGATGTTTTGAGATCTAAAAAAAATGTGAGTAAAGGAGTGAGGATCTAGTGAAGATGCATGCAGATAGGCTAGGATCTAATGATGTTGTTGGTAGATAGTTCGGGTCCCATAGATGTTATTTATAGTAGTATAGGTTATGATACGGTCTTATTCTTTTGAAAGAGAAATTTTTGACATATCCTCAACACCCCAATTTTGTGACTCAAAATTCTCAAATTAGAGATAACCAAGATATTCTAATCAAATGCATTTCCATCCAAAATGTTACTTTAAAATCCACTTAATCTCTCACCGTTTAGAATCTTGAAGGATAGTGAAGATCTTAACAAGTGATCTAAGCCTTGTTGATTTAGATATAGATTTGATATCCCATCTTATAAAAAAATTACCATCTATGTCATTAAAAAACCTATAATTTCCTATGAAAGTGATATTTGAGGTGTTGTCATGAAATGTAAAATTTCATGATAATAATAGGTTCTAATAGTGGGATTGCATTTCCAAATGAAATTCAAGAGAAATCTAGAATCTCAAATGACTAGTGCCCTATTATTGAGAATTCCTAAAAACATTTCTATAGCTCACATTTACATGTATTGATCTAGCTAGTTGATAGATAATTTGCATATCTCAATTGTATGAGAAATGAATACGAGTTGCTAGATCAGATCCCCTATTCTAAAAATTTATATGTTTACCATCTATACACAATTATATCATTTTGAGAAACAAAATTAATATCACCATTTTTCATGACTACATAAGCAATTCTCAAAATCTACTATCAATTTTTTGTGTTGTAGAACCACTTAGCTGAAGAACTTCGATGTTTCTTTCTAAAAATGTAATCTTTTCATCGACCCTAAAGCAACAACTAGTATGGAATCCTTGAAAATCATGTGATTTCCCATGATATTTTTTAGATAAATACCACAACTACAAATATGTACAGGAAGAAAGACCAAAACATGGAGAAAAAGGAGTAACAGACAAATTTTTGTATTTATTAAAAAGCAACACACCCACACCAAAAGGAAATAGGAAAAGGAAACAAGCCAAAATAGGGAGAATAAAAGTATTGATCCATAAAATCTACACTAATTTACATGTGTAAAAAAGTCTACAATGGATATTTTTGTCAAACACTCATTTTACTGATATAACCAAAGAAATTATAACAATTTTGACCTTTTAAATGTGTTTATCTCAAAACATGAAGTGCTCAATTATCCATTAAGTTGTTGTATTTATCTAGTTATGCATTCAACAATGATTTATAAATAATATTAATCAAAATACAAAAAAAGAATGCACAATCAAGAGTTGTCATGACAACTAAATTGATAACGGAGTTCACCTGCTGCTTGGGCTACATCTCTGGGTTCGCTTAGAACATGAATTGTTCCATTTACATGAATTAAAATTACATCGACAAAAGATTACAATTTTCAAATGGACACTCTAAGATTGTAAAAATCAGCAACAAACCTTTGAAAAGTCCTAGTATCCATGGACAAACTTTCCACTTTCCTGTCACTAAAGCAATATCGCATTCCTAAAGTTTTGTGCCAAAAGTATATTTAAAGGATTTAAAAAGTGGAAAAAAACCCTCAAATTAGAAAAAACCATATACGGATGGAACCATCTCAGAGTTTTTAACAACTCTCTAGTTTATTTCAAAGACTGAAAATCTCTCTAAGTCATTCAAAACTTAAGATATATGCAGATTGGTCTCTATATTAGCCATTACACAATATACAAATATTCACTTTAAGGCATTAAAAATTTCATAAGATGATCTAAAATCTAAATGCTCATCATATGGAAGAAACTAGCTCTAGCTTTGGCTCTTGGTTCTTTAGCTCTGGCTCTTAACTATTGGCTCTTGAGCTCTCAGCTTTGGATCTTTGGCTCTCAGCTCTAGTTCTAGCTCTTCAGCTTTGTTGAGAGATTTTAAATTTTTTTGAATGAAATTAAATTCACTAATGACCCCTTTATATACTTGTTATGGGTCCACTTTTTCCAATTGAGATGATTATCCACAATCTATTTTAATAAATTTTGTAATTATCCCATACTTGATTTTTATGGGATTTTAAATTATCCATTACATTTAAAAATATGAGGTGATAATTATTCCAAAATTTATAATGGTTTATTTTTATCCCCCTTTACTAAGGTGGAATTTACAAATATTAGTGACTTGGGTCAAGCCATATTTCCACATCACTTTATTGTCACGTCATCGGGTTTGACTAGTCATAACTTGCACATACAGACTCCATTTTTCAAATCATAAAATCTAAAAAAAACCTTGTGATGAGATATACATGATGGAAATGGATTTGAAACATTCCATGATGGTCAATTTTTTTAATTTGACCAGTGTTAACCTCATGTTGACCTATTTTGACCAAAACTTTGACCAGCTATACAAAATTGAGATTCGTAATGTAATGACTTCCTCTACTTCACAGCTTCACAAGATCCTCTACATAGATAAGCCTAGTGATCTCCTCTACTACATGGCCTCAATGAGCCTCTAAATAGATATGATATCTTGAATGTGCATCCCCATCTTCTTCTACTAATGATACTATGTAACATATCAAAGTATAGAAACTAGATCATAACATATGGAAAAATATAATTCATAATTCAAACTATAAAGGCCTAAAAAAAGACATGATTTATACTAAATCCTACAACTACTAGTGGCCTTAGATATTTTCCATAAAAAGTTTGTCCTCTTCTACCAATGGAGGAACTCTCTCTAGTATCCACATTATCACTAGCATAACCCAATCCTGCATGATAAGATCTATGTTATACCTATATTGGGTTAGCAGTACCTTGGCCATTCTTACCAAGGCCCCTTCCATCAAATCCCATCTTCAATAACAGTTTAGATCCAATGCCCTTAGTGTGTTTTTTAAAACTACCAAAAGCAACATCTAAAACATCTAGAATTGAAGGGGAAATAGTACCACATGATGAACAATATACAATGCAATAATTTTTCATAGTACCTACATCTGAAGTGGAAGGCA
This sequence comes from Torreya grandis, assembly GCA_037957365.1. Lineage (NCBI taxonomy): Eukaryota > Viridiplantae > Streptophyta > Pinopsida > Cupressales > Taxaceae > Torreya > Torreya grandis. The sequence goes on along the minus strand of JARHVA010003504.1, from coordinate 1,572,491 downwards.
TATGCTTTAATCCTTCACCATTCTAAATTTATGCCAAGAGCTCATCCTTAGTTTGCATTCTCATTTCAAATGGGCAATCTCCTCATCCAAGGAGTAAAACTAATCTCTCTAGAAATCATTCTCTTCCTAGATCTATTGGTTAATTTCTTGAAGCTCATCAAGCCTTTTTCTTAATACTTTTCCCATGGCTTCCTATTTCTTGCAAACAACCTAATCCCACAAACTGCACACTACAAATGGAATATCAACAAAGCCAAAAGTCTGCAACATTATTATAAACCAAACTGAACACAACTAATGTCAAGCCCAAAAAACTTATTGCTCTGATACCAAACATGATCTGTAAACTCTACACTAATTTTCATGTGCAAAAAAATCTACAATGGATACTTTTGTCAAACACTTAGTTTCCTGATATACTCAAAAGAATTATAACAAGTTTGATGTTTTAAATGTGTTTATCTCAAAACCCAAAGTGCTCAATTCTCTATTAAGTTGTTGTATTTATCTATTTATGCATTCAATAGTGATTAATAAATAGGATTAATAAAAAAGCGGAAAAAAAATGCATAATCAAAAGTACTCACAACAACGGAACTGATAATAGAGTTCACCCACCGCTCAGACTACATTTCCTAGTCTGCTTAGAACATGAACTGTTCCATTTCCATGAATTACAAGTGCATGGTCAAAAATTTACAATTTTCAAATGGACACTCTAAGATTGCAAAACTCAGCAATAGACCTTTGAAAAGTCCTTGTATCCATGGATGAATTTTCCACCTTCCTATAAAGAAAGTAATCTTGTATTATTGAAGTTCTCCACCAAAAGTCTCCTTAAAGGATTTACAAAGTGGAAAAAATGAACTTAAATCAGGAAAATACATATTTTTATGGAACCATCTTAGAGTTTAGAACACCGCTCTAGTTTACTCCAAAGTCTGAAAAGCTCTCTAAGTCCTTCAAAACATAGGATATATGTAGACTAGTCTCTATATTGGCCATTACAGAGTTTGCAAAGCTTCACTTTGAGGTATTAAAAAGTGCATCAAATGACCTCAAATCTAGACACTCAGCATATGGCTCTTTTCAGCTCTAGGTCTTAGCTATTGTCTCTTCAGCTCTCGACTCTAGCTCTCCGATTCTAGCTCTGGTTCTTCAACTCTATTGAGAGATTTGAATCTTTTTTGAATGAAATTAAATGCACCTATGACCCCTTTATATAATTGTTATGGGTCCATCTTTTCTTATTGATATGATTATCTACAATCTATTTTAATAAATTTTATAATTATTCCATACCCTATTTTTATGGGATTATAAATTATCCATTACATTTAAAAATATGGGGTGATAATTATTCCCCAGTTTATGATGGTTTATGTTTATCCCCCTTTACTAAGAGTGAATTTACAAATATTAATGACTTGGGTTGAGCCATATTTCCACATCACTTTATTTCCATGTCATCAAGTTTGACCATAATTTTTACTAGTCATAACTTGCACATACAGAGTCCATTTTTTGAACCTTAAAATGTGTCAAAAAGTTTATAATGAGATCTACGTCATGGAATTGGCTTCAAAACATTTCATGATGGTCATTTTTTTTAATATTTACTAGCATTGACAACCTATTGACCTATTTTCACCAGCTGTATAAGGAGTATACGAGCTTTATTTACAGAGTTCTGCATACCATCAAAAAGATCTTGATGGGCCCTTCATAATGGTATAATATTTGGTCTGATCTGGGACATTTTTTAAATTGATCTCTAGATCAATTCTCCCCACTAGGATATTTTGGTCTGCCAAAAAATGATACCTAACTAAAATGCCAATCATTTATATAGAACTCTAATAGGTCTTATCAGTTTACTCAAGTTCCACAACTATACCTACAACACTTGGAATAATTGGCTAATCACACCTTTCACAATTCCTCTATTACTGCATGGCCATCAATAGCTTATACATAGAATTAAGATTTATAATGTAATGACTTCCTTTGCTACACAAACTCACAAGAGCCTCTACATAGATAAGCCTAGTGATCTCCTCTGTTGCACAGCCTCAATGAGCCTTTACATAGATTTGAGATCTTGAATGTGCATCCCCGTCTTAGGTTGCTAATGATACTCTGCAACATATCAAAGTATAGAAACTAGATAATATCATATGAAAAAAAATATGATTCATAACTCAATCTATAAAGTTCTTAATCAAGGCATGAGTTATATTGAATCCTACAACTGCCAATAAGATCACAACATATTTCAATTGTCTGCCCACTGTCACATCTTATTAGCAGTGAACTACCAAACACTAAAACAATCACCAATGTAAATACATAATAATTTTGTTAAAGTAAACACAATAAATATATTTTTGTGACCACATTGCAATACACTACCCAAAAATGGGTATTAATATGATAAACAACTATGGAAACAACCAATAGTGTATAATGTTTAGTATTGTAAACATTTCCCAATGCATCCAATCACACACATATATGCATCTCAAAATATCAGTTATTTTGAAACAAGTATTGTTGAAAAAATGAATCAAACCCAACAACCTATAAAACTACTATCAAATCTCCCAAGCTAATTAATGAGTTAAATTATTAACAATTCAATAGAAAAATCATAAAACTAACACTAATGATTCCAAAAATAGAGCTTTCGAACTAGAAACTTCACATGATGAAATTGTCTCAATGTGCTCCCACAAAAGTAGCTCCAAAATGCATATATCAAAGCATGGGTAAATTTCCTTTATCAACATACAACAATAATCCCAATAATGCTTTGAAGTATTAATCCACTAATCATGACAACATGAAATATAAGAAAGTGTTTACTAACCTTCTTTATCAGATTCTCATGTTTAGGGTGTTTAATTTCTTTAGTAGATTTATTAACATCTGCATTGGTTGATTTAAGATTAACTTCATTAATTACCTTATCAATAGGTTTATAAACCAAATTTTTCTTACCATTACTGATATTTTGGGATGGTTGAAGTTTTTAACACTTCTCAACCCGATGTCCACTCACATGACAATGAGTGCAAACATCTATCTTCTTAGGTGAGGTCACCCATTTGCCATTTCTCACTTAGCCAGTATGAGAATGGTCTTTAGCACATATAAGCTACATCAATAAAGTTTGTCTTTTCCAACAATATGCAACACAATGGTTATTCAATCCACAAAACATACAAGGAAAAGAATGCAACATCTTCTGAATATCAAAACCAAATTTCTTAAATGGCAGAAGTGAATAAGATGTCTTAGAATTCACATTATTATTGGTGTTTTTTCTAGTGTAATAATGAGGAGGTGTAATCTCAATACCTCTTTTACTTGATTTCTTACATCATTCATCATTCCTTTGCAGGGAGGAATTTTATTCTACTAGTGGCCTGAAGTCTTAGTTGTCAGAAGCTTGTCCTCATTCAACAATGGAGGAAATCTCTTCAATATCCACTTTATCACTAGTGTAACCCAATCCTACATGGAGAGATCAATGTTATACTTATATTGGGTTAACAATACCTTGGCCATTCTTACCAAGGTCCCTTCCATCAAATCCCATTTTCAATAATAGTTTAGATGTAATGCCCTTAGTGTGTTTTCTAAAACTACCAAAAGCAACATCTAAAACATCTGGAACTAAAGGGGAAATAATACTACATGATGAACAACTTATAATTCAATCATCTGTCATCTAAATTAGAAGGCATATGTGTTAATATTTCACCATTTAGAATTTGTGCCAAGAGCTCGTCCTTGGTTTGAAATTCAGATTTCAAACAAGCAATCTCCTTATCCAAGGAGTACAACCAATCTCTTAGGAAAGCATTCTCTTCTTGGATCTATTGGTTAATCGATTAAATCTCATCAAGCCTTTTTATTTTCAAGGCTTTCCCCATGGCTTCCTGTTTCATGCAAATAACTTAATCCCACAAACTACACACTCAAAATGAAATATCAACAAGGCCAAAAGTCTACAATACTACTAGAAACCAAATTAAATATAATTGATGTCAAGCCCAATACACTAATTGCTCTGATATCAAACTTGATCCATAAATTCTACACTAATTTTTGTATGCAAAAAAGTCTACAATGGATACTTTTGTCAAACACTCATTTTCTTGATATACTCAAAGGAATTATAACAAGTTTGACCTTTTAAATGTGTTTATGTAAAAACTAGAAGTGCTCAATTCTCTATTATGCTGTTATATTTATCTAGTTATGCATTCAACAATGATTAATAAACAAGATTAATAAAAATGTGGAAACAAAATGCACATTCAAAGGTACTCACAACAACTGAAATGGTAATAGAGTTCACTCACTATTTAGGTTACATCTCTAGGTCTGCTTAAAACATGAACCATTTTATTTTCATGATTTTCAAGTACATGGCCAAAATATTACAATTGTCAAATAGACACTCTAATATTGCAAAACTTAGAAATATACCTTTGAAAAGTCCTAATATCCATGGACAAACTTTCCACCTTCCTATCACGAAAGCAATCTCATGTTTCTAAAGTTTTCCAACAAAATTCTATTTAAAGGATTTAAAAATTGGCTCAAATGAATTCAAATTAGGTAAATATACATTTTAATGGAATCATCTCAGAGTTTAAAACAACTCTCTAGTTTACTCTGAAGTCTGAAAAGCTCTCTAAGTCCTTCAAATCTTAGGATACATGCAAACTGGTCTCTATATTGGCCATTACACAATCTACAAAGTTTCATTTTAAGCATTAAAAATTTCACCAAATGACCTCAAATATAGACACTTAGCATATGGCTGGAAATGGATCTACCTCTGGCTCTTGGCTTTTCAGTGCTAGCTCTCAGCTATTGGCCCTTTGGCTCTGAGCTCTAGGTCTTTGGCTCTCAGCTCTGGCTCTAGCTCTTCAGCTCTATTGAGAGCTTTGAATTTTTTTTGAATGAAATTAAATATACCTATGACCCTTTTATATACTTATTATGGGTCCACTTTTTATGATTGGGATGATTATCCACAATCTATTTTAATAAATTTTATAATTATCCCATACCCGTTTTATGGGATTTTAAATTATCTATTACATTTAAAAATATGTGGTGATAATTATTACCCAATTTATGATGGTTTATGTTTATCCACCTTTACTAATATGGAATTTACAAATATTAATGACTTGGGTCAAGCCATATTACAATGTCACTTTATTGCCACATCATCAGGTTTGACCATAACTTTGACTGGTCATAACTTACACATACAAACTCCATTTTTTGAATCGTAAAATGTGTTAAAAAGATTGTGACAAGATATAAATCATGGAACTAGATTTAAAACATTCCATGATGGTAAATTTTTTTTAGTTTGACAAGCATTGACCACTTGTTGACCTATTTGACTGAAACTTTGACTGACTGTACAAGGAGCATATGAGCTCTATTTATAGAGTTACACATACCATCAAAAAGCTCTCAATAGGTCCTTTGCAATGGTGTATGATTTGATTTGATCTAGGACATTTTCTAAACTGACCTCTAGATCAATTATTTACAAGGCATAAAGGAGAATGAGAAGACTATACAAATCCATTCACTAGGTGAGAGAAGTACTTTCTATTTCAGAACAATATATTTGAATTATGAGGTTTAAACACATCTAGTAATTCTGACCAAATAGGTGGGAATAAGAAATTACAACAATCATTGACATAGAGATGATAATGAATGAATAAGTCAAAAATGTCTTCATGTCTCATAATCAAATTATTTTGTTTTTTCCAATTTTATATGAGCATTTATATATAATATTGGACTTATTTAATATCTTTTTAGTTGGTTTCAAGTGCATCTATTCCAAATACATGATTTAACCATAGAGAAGTGTGTTACATGTTACTTCTAAGTTAGAACAATAATATGAATATCTTTTAGAATGAATATAGTGCAGATATTATTTTCCACATTACTTCTCATGATAGAGACAAATGCTTCTTTGAATCATTTTCATCATCTTCATCAATCTCTTCTACCTCTACACTTTCCATGTCTCTTGAAATAAAAATTAGGCACCATTAATTTTTTTCTATCTTGATGTCTTCCTTGACCTCAACCTTGGCATGATTATAATCCTCAATCCGTTTAGGCCTAAATGCTTTGGATTCAAATCCTATGGAGAACTCTTCTACAGTCGAATATGAAAAGTAAGTTCTAAGAGAATCTTCACTTTTGACCACATAATATTCTATTTTGATATAAGAGGGATCTTCTACTTTATTAAAAAGTTGTTCTCTATTATATTCTTATTTATATAGTGGAACATGACACTCTACATTAATGTTCTTTTATATTGGTGGTTCAAGCAGTTGTTCCTCAAATAACTGATTTTCTCCTAGGACTGTGAAGTTAAATCAATCTTGTGAAATAGGCAAATATTTCTCTTCTCTAGAAAGGGGGAAGCTAAATTGTTCATTCATTCTCTGATCAATCATTATTTCTTATAAATGTTCACCTTCTTCTACAATTGTGAAATTGAAACAATCATATGTGACATGTATCACTTTATCTTTTTCTTTGTTAGAGTTCTGACATGTTTGATCAAGAATTTACCTTTGGAATCTCTTTTATGAAGTATGATGAATCTTGATTATATTAGGTTTCACTGATTATTCACTATTTAAAACAATTATAGTATGTTTTAAAACTTCATTCTCAATAATCCAGACAAAACCATGCCATCTTCAATCTTGATAACTTATTGTTGTGTAGCTTCCAAGTCATTTTCCTTGTTCCTCATTTAGATGAATTTGATTTCTGGGTGTAGGGAACCAGTGAAGACATAGATATGATCATTGGGACTTGGTTGATCTTCCTAATGAATCTCACTCAATAATTTATTTAAGCAGACTATGAATTCTCTCATCTTATCATCATCTTACTTTTGAATTTGGAAGAAATCTGACAATAATGCACACACATCCAAAACTGATTTGAATATGTTCATAAAATTATTTTTCAAGGAGTCATAATTCACAATGCATCCATCTTCTAGGTGTCAAAACCACAGAATAACATGTCCACTCAGAGTTTTAAAAAAAATTCTAACAAAGACATATTCATGCATAATCCTAAGATGTTATGAGACACTATGAAGGCTAGGACATGGTTATCTACATCTTGACCATTTTCTCTAGAAAACATTAGAAATTTCTTCCTTGGGATTGATGGTAACTCATTATATTGGGACAAAGGAAAACACTTGAAATGTTTTCCATATGGGACACGGTGAACATTGGCATTGGGGTGAACCAACACCATTTATTCAATCATAAAGATATAGGCACTAGGTACTTTTCCCCAACAAATTTGTTAATTGTTGGCTAAAAATTTTGTCAAGGAGACAAATGTGGAATTTTAGTCAATAGTGTGGGGACAGAGTATTCATGTCAGTCAACAACATAGGGATAAATTCTATATCCTATTAGCATGCATAACTACCTTTATTGAAAACCAAAAATAAAAGCATGAAATGAGTTATTCATAACTATTTTCAACAAAACCATTATTTATTAGGGGGTTTATAATTTTAACCAAATGTATGAAAATAGAACATAATGTGAAATGAGGGAAATGATGGAAAAGAGGAGGAAAATGAAAAAGAAAATGAGGATGCGAGAGTGGGATTATTTTGACTAGATAAACATAGAAGTTGCTAAAATGATCCCAAGAAGGAAGAAGGACAACTATAGTTTGTCAGAAGATGCCAAGATAAACTAAACAAAGAAACTTATATGGAGATTTTGCATAAAATCTTAAAAACTTCAAGAGAAAGAAACTTGTCTCACCAAAGAGAAGTTGTATAAAGAGTGTTTTGTATTAGCCATAAAGGCAATATGAAAGATACATTTATATCTGACAGTTAGACATGTCCCAACATCCTCACACATGTGGGATAAAATTTCACTAATGACCTAGAATAACTTAAACAAGTTAAAATAAATCATATAGTCAAAACCCAGTGGGACAAAAGTCTACACCAAAACACCATCTTAAGTGTAGTTTAGGTGGGTAGAGGAATTGAGTCCCAACATTAAGGATTGATAAGAAATTTTATCGCAATACAAATCCCATAAAATGGAAAGAGGAAAAAACCATTAAGAACAAAAATCCTCCCCAAAAGAGAGTAAATTGAGAAATAGTGCGTGCAATAAGGACATTGGGCACAATCAAGAATGCATCCACAAGTAAGAGCAATAAAGCACATAGAGAGAGAGGAGAATTGAGAGCTCCCCATAGATGATGTTGAAGCTACCTACAACATAGCTCACAAAATGACAAATGTTGTTGATGAGATCCTCTGCAGAAAGACCATAGAATATCCATCCACATCGAACAATATTTATTCCCTTTGACAAAAGAAAAACATGAATGGTGTACTAGAATTTTACCCAATCCATAGTTGAAGATTAAGGAGGAAATAATAAAAAACACTCTAAATAGGGTCCAAAATAGAAGTGTTGCACAGGTAGTGAAATATCATGAATAAAAACTAAATTTAATGTCACTAAAGTGAACCTCTTAGAAGAATGTGCAATGAAGACTGGATCACCCTAGAATAGTGAGTGGGTCCACCAAGTGCTTGACAGAACTCCAACCAAATAATTGTATTCCTCATGCATATTAAGAGGGCTAACTACTCTATGTAATGATGGTGCAATGGCAGTGTTGGTGTTGTAGATTTGTACCCTAGATGAGAAGGGGACTGTTTAGGTCCTCTTACTTAAATCTAGTCTAATATGGGATTGATCTTAGGCTACAGGTATCCTAATATTGGATTAGACCTTTGGAGAAGGCTGGATTCTTTTTGGATCTATCACCTACACTAAACCTAAACTAGCACTTTGCTTGGAAAAGGGAGAGATTTTAACAATAACTTATATATGCATGTAAAAGAGGTGATGCATTAATGATTTGATCAATCAAACTCACATAAGACACAATTATAGGATGCATTCAAGACTATTGAAGATCATTCATATCAATATTTCACAAAAAGGCATGAATTGGCTATTTATCTACTATGGGAGGGCAGTTATCCTCTTCTAAAACTAACAACCAAACTATATATTGCACTTAGAATGACCCATAAGGATTACCAAAGTATTTCATGAAGGTAAGAAAAACTCAAATAAAGACATGAAAGCATACATTCACTTGACCATGTCAACAAATTTGTAAGACACACTTCATTTCAGTTGGAAAATGAAATAATCCAATCTTTTATTGCTTCCATTAGGTATTACAGTACAAATTTTGGCAGAGTCTAGTCATACCAAAAAATAGTGATCTATTTCAAGGATTGGAAGCCTATATTTATAGAAAAGGGAAGAGAGAGAGAGAGAGAGAGAGAGAGAGAGAGAAAGAGAGAGTTGTACATTGAAAGAGGCCCAACCACTTTCGATGGATTATCCCCAATTTGAGGATGTTGAGTCATGATCATATCAAGAAATAAGGTCCTCAAAAAATAATTGAATGCTCCATTGATCTTTACCCAACCACCAGGGCACCTTCTCAGGACTTTATGCCATATTTTTAATTTATCTATTCATGATGACCAACTCTTTATGTCTTGGAATTGATAGGGTCATGTCACTCTATATATTGAAACCAATGGTCATTTTTTAGTTTTCCTATATCTATTATGTCAATGAGACAAAGTTTTCCAACTGTTCAATCTTTATTTGACAATAGTCACCAACTCATAATCTATATTAGGTCTTAGAAGACTTATTTTATCTCTATAAAGCTCTACTAGCAATACTTGGTCCTATTTTAGTTCAATCTCGATCCTGTCTAGACTCGACTCTTCTAGTTTTACATTACTCAGGTTAAAGAATGCCCTATCAAATTCTATTGAAAATGTTTGGGCTCACCTCTTTTTGATTGGCCATTAAAAATTGACTCAACATGTCAACATTTTGACCCATGTTTCACCATTGATCTTGATCAATATGAACAAGCATTGATCATTGATCTTCAACTAATCTAATTTGATTATGTCATTTGTCATTCATGCATTTGCCTTTGAGAATTGTTGACCCCTTTGACCCTCTACTTGAAATTAGATCTAAATCCATGATTAAACATGAGAAGTTAGATCTACCTAGACCCATTATCTTATAAGTTGTTGCTTGCGATAGGATCTTCTTTTGATTAAATGATGACCATTGATCTTGAATGTTTGAAATCAAACAACTACTTCATGAGGCTTCACTTTGACATCTAAAACCTTGTATTTGATGTCTACATTAACATATTTGACATCCACATGAATCTTAATTATATATTTTAAATCAACTGTCATTTTTTGTGTCTTAAATTTGACAATTGCATAACCATCAATTGACATCCACGAGATCATCAATATTTAGACCCTAATAAATGACTGTTGATATTTAATTTAACACCTATACAAACATCTCCAAGACATTTTAAATCCAATGGCTTTTTTTTATGGCTTAAATTTTATATCTGTGTAAATGTTTTATTGACTTCTTGACCTTACACACGTCGTTAGATCTTTACTCAGATCGAATGTAGATTAATGATCTTGGATGCATTTGAATACAAATGGCTATTTATTGTGGCTTGAAATTTATGTTTGCATGAAATTTGATGACATCTGTGTGACCGTCATTACATATTTTGAAAACCAATGGTCAGTTTCTATGCTTGAGTTTGACACTCATGCAACTGTCATCTCTCTACTAGATCAACTTTGTGAAAATAAAAAATTCTATCAAAACTATTTTCTCAAGATTTTTGTTTCAGCCACTTTCCCTAAAAGAAATAAGTCTTTAGGACTTTAATTTTAGATATTTTTTCTGAAATAATCAAGATTATCCTTTTTGTATCAAACATTTTATCCAAAAGAATTTGGTCTTTAGGAAAATTGTTGCTAAACAAATTTTACGAAAGAAATACTTATGTTTCAAACATTTTTCTGAAAGAATTTGGTCTCTAGAGAAATTGTTATGAAATTATTTTCTTGAAATAAATACTTATGCCTCAGACATTTTTTATGAAAGAATTTAGAATTAGCGAAATAAAAACCTGAAAGATTTTGACAAGTGAGGACTTACCTAAAATAGGTTTTACACTTAGATTTTTAAAAGCTTGTAGGCTCTTTTGAAGTTGTGCTTGAAATTCAAATGCTCAAATAACTTTCCAATGATTATGAAACTTGTTCCTAACCTTTGATCTACTTGGTTTCACCATAAACCTATTTAATAACTTTCTCTTTGATCTGCAGACCTATCTCTCAAGTATTGATAAAAATACACTTTAAATAAACTTAAAGTGTTTCAAAAGCTTTGTAATCTACTTATGATCCTTGGACCACTCATTCCATCTAGAAAATATGTTCAATCCTTGATTCATATTTTATCTTCATGACACTACACTATATTCAGAGAAGTTTGATTTGTAGGCTAAAAATTGGCTAACATATTTGGTGACTTAGCTAGGTAGCATACCTACTATACTTGAGAACTCAGAGCATGTACATGATACACGAACCATTTACAAATAATACATTTTTTTCGTGACTGCAACAAACCTCTTATCTAAAAAGACAAAATAATTCCACCAAAATAGGGAAGGAAACAAAAGAAAATTAGGGAACTACTTAAAAACTCAAATGTGTAAACAAAGCACTTATTTGGGACAAAATAGAAATAAATTAATGTGTTAGAAAATAAAATTTGGAGGAAATAAAATATTCTTAAGGAGTGTTAGAGTTGAAGTGAAATATCTCAATGTATAGAAGTGACCATTAGAGTATGTTTTAACCTCTTAGGGCTTAGTGTATGTAAATCTTATGTTTTTTTAAAGAGTTGAGTAGATTAAATTGGGGAAATAATATGCAATAAATACAATCATTGTTTTGTTATAGAATTTACTAGCTTTTACTTTTCTAAAAATAGTAATAAATAGTGCAAGTATTAACTTAGCTAGAAAATAACTGACACAAATGATCTGGGTGTTGGAAACTAAGATGGAATGTAGTCTAAGTGTCATAAACTATATACCAATGTTATAAACCCTCATGTATAGTATCCCCATAATTAGATGGTAGTGTCTTTATTGGGAAAGTGGTGGTAGTGTCTAGATATTAGTGGTAGTGTCCTTTGGGTAGGATTATCTTGAGCTTCTAAGTGCATTTGGGTCTATATCTTTGAGGTTTGTTCCTACATGTAAAACTCTTGAAGCCCTATATTTTTATTTTAATGATTAATTTATTTTAAAAATACTAATCCTCCATGTAAATAGGGTATTCAATTGATATGATCTAAAAAGTGTGTTTGTTAGTAGGGTAGGCTAGACATCCTCAACACCCCATTGTGAATAGAGTTGCTTGCAAACTATTACTCTATGGAGGGATCAAGGAATATGTAGTTCTCCCCACCTAAGTGTTGTTGTAAGTGAAAGAAATGGTAATATGATAGTGTCCTTAAGTGCCTTGAATGTTCTTAAGATTATAAAGACTAAAAATCTAGATAATCTGAGCTTAGGGCTACTATAGATGGTAGTATGTCGAAGTAGGATAGAATGGGGAATAATCACCTAGAGTTATGCAAAACTTGTTCTAAGTTTGAATTTGTATTTTACATCTGATTTCCAACCAGTGGTTAGAGGTATAAAATTCATGTATATATTATAATGTTTATTGTGTGGGTGATAAAATATCTCTAGGCAGACCTTAGGATGTTTTATTTATGAAAAGATATATGTATGTGAAACTATAGGGAAAAGTACATTGATTCCATTTTGGGGACACTAGTACCATGTGACTCTAACGTCCTTATTATGACACTAGTGCCTAGTTGGGATAACACTAGGTATAAAGGGTTAGGATCAGGAATGAGGGTCTGGACTAGTTTAGGGATGATTAGGGACAACGGTGGTCCACATGAAGGCTAGATAAGTATGACAATAGGATATAGGATAGGTCTAGGGATAAGTTATGGATAGGTGGTCTCAATTAGCACTCTTAGCATTAAAATTAAAATTTTAAGTGATTACATTATCCCTCTTTTATTTCAGAAATGTAACAAAGCAAAATGACCAGGATAAAGGAAAAGAAAACGTACCTAGACTTATCTAGGAGGTGTAGCCCATGAAGTTGGGTCTGAGTATGTGAATTTGAGTCTGAGTATGTGAATCATGCTCCACTACACATATTTCAAGTGAAACATGCATAAATTAGTCCTTACTCAAGATATATCAAAATAAAAATACTATACTAAGTAAAGAAGTAAAAATGATTAAATAAATATGAAAGAGGAAAGGAATGAGAAAACCTCATTGGGTACACAAACCAATGTATAAACCTAGTGACAACGTTTGTGTGTGTGCATGTATATAGTGATTAATCAATGAATAACTTACACTGAGATGATGGCTTGTTCAATCATCATGTGTGGGTGACTCAATAACTCAATCCAATTTTGAATCCATCATTATGCACACCTGCTTGCTGGATCACAACCTATGAATAACTTGGATTAGACTAATGGTGTGTCTAAGCCTTTCATATAGGTGTCTCAAGAACTCAATTAGGCTATCAATCCATCATTTCAAACTTATGTGTAGTATATGCATATGAAACTAAACTACATGAAGTACTATGAATTTCTAACTAGGTGTGTCAGCTCTATGAATACTCATGTACATTAGGTGGTTCTGAGCCACTCGAGAATGATAACCATTATATATGGAGTAAGGTGAAATTATTGTAAAAAATATAATATGGTGTCAGGTGTATAAAATGTGAAGAATGATATGGAATTTATCATTCCATCTAATCAAATGGTGTGTAAATGAGCATATAAAAATAATTTGTTGTGCACATGCCCCCAAAATATGATATTTAAGCGTATGGATTCTGTACTGAGTTGTAATAAATTATATCTAGGTATTTAAACTACATATGGGAATGGTCATTCCATGCATGATGCCCCCAATCTAATCAAACTGATATGAAATTGAGTTAAATTATTATGAATCTTACAAAATTGAGTATAAATTTTAAATTTGTAACTGAATCTATGTAAACCTATACTTTACCAGTTATACTTTTCTAACCAATCTAGGTTGTTCTAAAACTGAGGCTACTAGATAGTAGCACAATGTACTCGATAGTAGCACCATTTTTTTATATGTGGCACCAGTGTATTAATTTAAATTCTAACAACTTTATAATCTAATTTCTAGCAACTATATTACATTTAGGGTCACTATTTTCACATTTTGTTTACCTAACTCTGATCTTTTTAAACTGAGCCTGTGTGTTAAATAATGTACTATGCATGAAATATAGAAGCTTAATCTCTGTGAAAAACCCCTATCAATTCCCCAAGAAATAGGTAGAAGAAGTTGTAGGTGGAATAGGTGCCATGTGCTGAGAACCCCAAGAAATCAATAATATTGATATTGATAGAAAGTGAGTAGAGGGAGGCCCTCTAGAATTTGTAACATATCTCTAACACAAGGGTTCCTCTAATAATGGTCTTTGTGGTAGATTATGTGTATGTGGAAAGACTATAGGAGTAGACTTTTCTTGCACTATTGGATCTACTAAACTCTATGGTGTATCATTAGGAAATGTGCTCAAAGTTGTAACTAATAACTATGTTGTATCTGGTAACTATGTTATAATTGGTAAGTATGATGTAACTACTTATGGAATAAGTAGAAGATACTCATACAGAAGACCCTCAATTGTGACCAATTGATTTTCATGTATATATTTTAAGAATATATGCACTATGGATGGGATGGCTCATAGTTATTATATCCATGCCCTACCTTGTAACATGTCAAACATGCCTGCACTAGGTACCATTAAGAATCTAGTGTCCACATATGCTAGTCTAAACTATAGTGGAAGTAAAATATCCCCAATGGATCTCTGAACATGACCATTAGAACTACTAATGACTATGTTTTTAGGGGATATATCCTAGTCTAAATACCCCAAATGTTGTAGAAGTGTGATAGTGCACATGCTAATACTTGACCCATTGTCAATCATAATGCTCTGGATAAGATGATGATCTATATAAGCTAGTAAAAAGAGTGCATATAAATATTTATCTTACTTTGAGAATGTGATGAGAGGTCTTTATGGAACTATAGTGTGGTACATATCAATGATATTATGTAATGGGTGTGTCTCCTCTATAATAGTGTGATATGAAGCTGGTCGTAGATGTACCTGATATGAGTATTGAAAACTTGAAGTGTTTCATGCCTCATTCATTATGTGCTTTGAAAATAGATTTGAGAATATCTTTAATGCATTAGATTTTGTTTGATATACTTTTGTTATTTTTTTGGGTGTTCCCACATTAATAATTTTAGCCTCAATCAAATATTGTATCTTATGTTTTAGGCTAATACATTTGTTTGTTGTATGGCCTAGTGCCCTATGTTACTCAAATAATGCATTGGAATCATAGTTCATTGGTAGAGGTCATGTTGTATCAACCTATTTGAGGGAGAGATATGCCATTGCATTCCAGGAGCTATTGTAAAACCCATTTTGGTGATTATAGAAGGTTGTTGAAGACTCTGTTTGTAGTAGCTGATAAAACCAAGAAAGGAGATGGATTTGAAGTTATGTTAACTATGCCCTTTTGATCACTCTAATTTTTAGTGGCCCTTACCATATATGGAGACTTACTAGAACTCTTAACAATTTTTTCTAATCCAATTTTATATTTTATATTGCCTATTGATAGAGGCTTGACTTCTCATTCTTTTACTATAGGACATAAATATGTGATTGTTAGAAACTTATTAAACAAGATATATTCATGTAATGATAGTAGAAGACTCTATTTGAAGATTTCTTGAAGATCTTTATCTACCATGGGGCTAGTCAATTTAGCTAATATAGTCTTATATCATAAGATGTATTTTTTAAGAGGCTCAATTGATTTTTTGTTTAGTTATGAAACTTGAGCATATGAGATCTTGTCATTGATTTTTATGGAGAAGTGTGATAAAAACATGTTTTCCAAAGGATTGAATGATGTGATGTATTGATTAGTTAAGTCATAAGACCAGTGTAAGGTATAATCCTTTAAATTATGTGGCAACAACTTTGTGAGAAACCAATCATTAGACATTTAAATAAAACATGCTACATGAAAAGCTCAGAGATGATCTCTAGGTAACCCTTACCATCATATAATGTAATCTTAGGTGCAACAAATTTAGATGGTAACTGAGTTATGACTATATGATGTGCAAAATGTGTGTGTACGAGAACATTAGAATCCAAGGCATGTGATGACTTAGTGGCCCCATACTCAAGATGTAACACCTTAGCCTGTAAAGTATGAACTTCATGCATAAAGGATTATACATTTGGAGTGGAGGAACTAGCCACAAGAGGTGTAGATATCACTAAAGGTTGTTGAATTACAATTATTGGTTGTGCTAGCTAAATTGGTCCCAATGTAGGTGTAATAGTATTATTAGCTAGGGGAGTTGAAGATTGAATATTATTTGAGTTTTGAAGTTCTTCTTGAATAATAGTGATGAGGTCATCTTTCATATATAAATGTTTTGACACAATATATTGTAATTATTTATTATCAGTCTCATTAAATCAGTAGTTGAATTTTAACATTATAGTTTGGGAAGTAGGAAAGCAAGTTGTATATTCTGAACCTTTAATGAATTTTAATCTAAGAAAGATTGAAAAAAAACAAATATAATCAAATATAAAATATTATAACTAATATATGATCATAGACACAAAAAGGATACAAACTGTAAGAGCATCTAGGGTTAGGGTTTGAGCAATGTTTGAAGTAAGCTAGGTTCAACAAATGTTTTAACCTTTTATGACTTAGTGTATGTAAATTATGTGTTTGTTAAAGAGATTAGTATACCAAATTAAGGAAATAATATTTAATAAATACAATCACTAATTTATTATATAATTGACTAACTTTGAGTTTTCTAAAAAAAGCAATAAATGGTGAAAGTAATAGGTTAGCTACAAAAAAATTGATACACATGATTTGGGTGATATAAATTGAGATAAAATTTGGTTAGAGTGTTGTAAATTGGATCCTAGTGTCATAACTCTTACTAAATAGTAGAGCCAAAATTGGACAGTAGTGCCAAAATTGGAGAATAGTGCCATTATTGAAAAAGTGGTGGTAATGCCCTAATATTGGAGGTATTGTCCTCCATGCAAGATTGTCTTGAGCTTTTAGGTGCACTTGTTTTTGGATATTTGAGGTCCTTTCCAATGTGCACAAGTCCTAAAACCTTGTATTTTTCTTTTAATGATTTATTTATTGTCCAAAACCTAATCTTATATGTAACTAGGGTATCCACTTGATATGAGCTAAAAAATCTATCTGTTAGGAGGGTAGGTTAGACATCCTCAACACCTCACTATGCATACTTTCCCACCTAAGTATTGGTGCAAGTGTAAATGATGCTAATATGATATTGTCCTTTAGTGCCTTAAATGTTCTTGATACGAGAAATATGGATAATCTGAGCTTCAGGATGCTATAGATAGTAATATGCAAAAGTACAGAAGAATAGGGATTGATAACATTAATTGTGCATAACTTGTTTTGAGATTTAATGTGCATTTTCATCTAATTTCCATATAGTGGTTATAAGGATAAAATTCATGTATATATACTGTTATGTTGCTAGTGCAAGTGATAAAGATGTTTAGGCTAACTCAAGGAAATTTTAGTTTTGAAAAGATATATGTTTGAGAAAGGACATGACAAAGGACATTAATGCCATTTTGGGGACACTAGCACTATGCAGTACTAGTGTCCTTATTATGGTACTAGTGTCTAGGTAGTAAAACACTAGGCATGAAGGACTAGGACTAGGAAATGAGAGTTTGGGACTACTTTAGGGATGACTAAGGATGCCTTTGGCCTGTACAAAGGTTGGATAAGTGTGACAATAGGATCTATGATATGTCCAACATTAATTGAGGGATAGGTAGTCTCAAGTCACAATCTTAGCACTCAAATGCCTCTTTTAGGTGATTACGTAGCACATGAGACAAGATCATGTAAATGGATAAGGGTACAGTGCAACCATGTCTAACCTAGCACTGTCTTATCCCAGAATGATAGAGACCACTGAAAAGGTTTTGATAGGAACTAAAAGGTTGAATAGGGATGAATGAGGTTGAAATAAATATGCATAAATGAAAATTTTAGTGTTTTCAAGGCAATATAGGTTATGAATTAATGAAATAGTGAACATACCAAGCAAGGTAAGGATGTCAAGATTAAACATTTTTAAGTACTTAATGATTAATTTTTTATGTCTAGATTTTTCCCCACATTATTCTAGTGGTGTAATAAATTATGTTACTAGGCAAAATTATATGTGAACCTATGTGTGTATACATACTTTATCGTTTGATACAAAACTTGATCATGTAATAAGCCTTAATACAAAACATACAATAATTCCACTGAAATTAGTTATTGTACATATTATAAATTTGAAAGTATAAACTTGAAACTTTGAATTTGAAAATAAAGTAAGGAAATTGTACAGTTAAAAGAGTATATAATATAATTTTATTGCAACTTGAAAATGGAGAAGTGTTTACCCCTTTATTAAGGCATTTGGAGAAATGTTAAACTTGTGGTGAATTGAGAGTGATCAAGTTTTCAATTGAAAACTTTTTCATGCTATTGAGTGGTAAATATTTTATATTTCAACTCTCATTTGATTGGTTAGATTACTTTATGAAATACTTGAAGGGGAGAACCACTAACTATGACTCACTACATTAAAAAAATGCACAAATAAACATTGAGTGTCATTAAATTCTAATATGATACAATTGAAATATGAAGATGAATCACACCATTGTATACACATTTATGTTCTATTTAAAAATTTACAATTTTTGAAACTTTTGAACTAGAGAAATTTAAAATTTTGAAACTTGAGAAAATTAAAATTACCATGTACTAACTTGAACATGAATGAGTATGAAGCTCCATGTAATATAATTATATTGAATGCCTTTTAAACTTTGTAACTATTGAAAAACTATAATGATATTGAAACCTGCTACTTGTAATTTTTTGAATGATTATAAATGCATGTCACATGCCCCCATAATTTGAAAATTTTGAACCATGTTGTAAGTTTTCAAACTGTATAGTGCCATGAATCTGAATTTTTTTATCAGGACTTGACTTATCAAGACAAACCCAATATTATGCCTTATTTTTTATATGAGATATGTATCCTAAAATCCACTTATATCAAAGGATAATTTTAAAACAAATGAAATATGTAACCATGTAGTAACACTTCAAACAATTTAATTTGATGCAAGTATTGAATATAAAATTTATTTGTATATGGAACATATGTTAAATTGATATATCATTAACTCACATAAGCATCATGTACATGATATTTATCATGGAAATAAAGTAAGAGTTGAGAGTAGGAATAATTCATGATATAAATCATGGCACCATAGTAACAAATAATGAACATACAAGAAATGCCATATAATCTCATACATAAGGCCCAAAGGACAATACAATTGAAATGTGAATGTCTCATAAATAAACAAGGCCAAGGGCCACACACAAATGGAATAATGATGTTATACAACTAATAATTTTCACATACAAGGCCAAGGGCCACACATAATAACCAAGCAAGTTGTAACTTATCATGCAATAAATTAGGAAAGAAGCATAGAATAAATGAAACTAGTCTACATCCACCATATGGGTTGGTGTCATTATTAGAAAATATAATTCTCATGTAACACAATGTAAAGTATGAGTGATTATCAAAAAATTATATGATATGTAACTCAACGTGTTAAAATAAAAGGTTGTGGATATATACAATCTATTGAATTGTTGGGAGAGAATGAAGATATGCCTCTAACTTAGCAAGGTTGTTGGCTAATGAGGGAAGCTCGACATCAAAATTACATAAAAGTATGTCCTATATCACACTAAAGTACCTCATAAAAAGTAGTGTGTATTGAAAAATTGAAATATATTATCTAACTAAAATTGAATAATATTATATGAAAAAAACAAGCTATGAACAATTGAAAATGATTTTGGTTCCTAATTTAAATTTTAAAAAAATTGATTTTAATGAATTTTTTCCATATTTTATTTTTTTGAATTTTTTCCATATTTGAATTTTTTTATGATTTTTCTAAATATTGGAATAAAAATATTTAAAATCTGATAATAAACAGGGCTTTCAAAATTGAGGAAGTGGAATAGATTCAAACAATCCACAACAAGGTGTTAAGGTATAATATGATAATAAGGAAGATGAGTTGTGTGCCTCCAATGTGTGTGAAAATGAATCATACTAATATAACTAAAATGATTTAGTTAGATAGTAATTTACATGTTCCTCAATGGGTATGAGATAAATGTGGTCATGTTAGTGTGATTAAATACATATTAATATGATAGATATGCAAGAATGAACATTGAAAGCATTAAGGTAACTGCTTTGGATTATTTGAATTGGTTTGAAGATCAAGAGGGTAAGTGTCCAAAAAAATTCCAAGGGTTATAAGAATTCCTAGATAGGGGACAGAACAATCATCAATGGAGTAAAAATAAAATAGTTATTTACAAATTTTAATAGTTATATCTAACCAATAACTTGATGAGAGGAAATTTCCAATGGGGTTTCCACATTAAGGGTGTATCTTCCTACTTCATATTTTGATAAACCACTAATTGGAAAAGGATGTCACTATGTAGGGCCATCTGATCCATTATGTTACATATTAGTCATAACTGTATTCAAGGTATTTATTGGAATATGTCTTTTTATGTGCTCTTGTGTTGTGATTATTTTTTGTTCTGAAATTATGACCATTGCATTATCTTGTTGAAATGTTGGAAAATCATAACTAGCACTGAGTGTATCTCCCATTAATCTTCTCCATGATCTTACCAAGATTTCATTATATTTATCTAGAGTAGAATCAAAGTGGGATAATGTTGAACATGATTTAGGACTAAGATTAATTGGTAATTCGATCGATCCAATGCAATAGTTTGGTTCTATAGCTTGATTGATATGTTCTATATCATACCCAAGATATCTAAGAAAAAATAGACTGCATATGTTAACCTCGTGTAATTTATAAAAAACAATATTAGTTCATTGTTTACCATCCATAAATGGATTGATAATGAGAGTATCTAAATAACAAGAATGTTATTTGATTTATTTATTCCTAACCATATTTTTGGGATCAATCTTAGATATTGTCTCTTGATTTGAAATGCCTTTATTGAGAAATATTATTATGAAATTACTTTCATTTTGATTTGGTAACTATATTTTTAATTGTAACATTATGTGAGTCTTTGGTTGTTCCCTTTGTAATTTCTCTTAGGGAGATGTGATCACTATATGAGAAGTGTTAGATCCAATCAATTATGAAATAATATTACAATTTTTTGAGGTATGTTATAGATCCCCTTGTGTGGAAGTTGATTTTTTCCCCTTACTTTATAAAGAAGAGATATATCTATATTCACCCATTCCAAGAGATGCAAATAAATAATGAGATAAGTAATCATCGTCATTGATGGGATTGAAGTTTTGCTTGCATAGTTGTTTATTTATTAGTTCTTGTGTATCCTCATCATCACTACTATAGTGATATTCAATTATATTATTTTTTTATGAATTTACCAATAATGGTAGATCTTGAATCGGCTCTACTATATATATGGAAATTGGTACTTGTTACATCTCCTATTATATATGTCCCTATATTGGTTTATAAATTTTCAATTTGGGCAAGGATTCCTCATTAGGCTCTTCCATTTTTTTATGAATTATGGCACAATATGAGATATCCTTTACATTTATTGATTCACACAATTCATAATTATGCAATTGTGCAATTGTGCCATTTGAATTGGTTGTTCACTTGGTATGATAGAGACCTTATCATATTGTGCCATTTTACAAGTGAAAAAATGTGCATCATTAGATGGAATTGTATACTCATGCATATCATGTAAAAATCTGATACATCTATGAAATATGGAAGGTATAGCTTCCATTATATCAATCTAAGGTTGACCCAAGAGTAGATTATATTCTAGCTGATCGAATATGACTTGAAAATAGTAGACACCATTAAGTAAATTCAATATGATAGTTCAAAATACTTATTTTGGAGTGTTATAAAAGCCTTATATAGGTTGATATAATCTTTTAATATTATCTTTTTTGAATCCCAATTTGAGTATGAAATCATAGGTGTACATATTTATTTCAAAACTATTGTCAACCAATGCATGCTTGACTAAATTTCCATGTATTTAAATTTAGATAAATAATGGAATATGTTACTCTATGATCTTCTTGGGAGGTACATCCTCCTTATCAAAAGTAAAAATATTTTCAAATTTTTTGAAACTATTCATGATAGAAGTAAATGAAGCTAGTTATGTATCCATAGGAAGAGTGGTATCATGCAACATGACATATAAGATATCCTTGTAAGCTAGAGCTTTCTTCAATAGTTATAGAATAAAAATTTTAATGAGAAAATTACGTAATTGATCAATGAGATCACACCCATTGGGTTTAGAAACTTATCCTAGAGGAGGTAGAGGAGGAACATTGTGAGTAGTAGGATTGGGTCAGGGAGGTAAAGTTGGCTGGCCTCTTCTACTTTATATAACATGCACATGAGGATCTAGTATGAGCCTTATATAAATAATAGGAATAAACTGATTAATAGAAATAGGTTAAAAGTGAGGAGTAAACACAAAAGGTTTTGCACATGCCCTTTGGGATATGGTTATGATAGGAGTAGTTTAGATTGGATATTTTAATAATATTAATTAACAATAGGAAGGAACTTAAGATATGGCTTGACTTGACTTTTTACACAAGAAGTAGAATTTTATTTATACCCAAGACCTCTTTGTTTAATAATATGTGAAAAATTCATGCATTATTGCTACTAGATGGTGACAAAACGTTCTTGTTATGATTGTGATTTTTTAGGATAATTATTAGAGGATGTAATATTACAACAATAGGAATTGAAAAGTGATTAAGAATTTATATTATGGATTTTATTCTCTTGATTTGATTTATGTTTTATTTGGTCTATGACATAATGAATGACATGCTGAAAAGGAATACAAGAAGTAACAATGAATTTCATAATCCTATGTATCATATGAAATAAAGATAGTTAATTGATCCCATCAGGAATATAATACAATATGAATCAAGAAACACTAATGATTATGAATACAATATAAGAAAAAATCAAGGTATAAGGGTGATTTAAGCAAGGGTTTGAATGATTATTTGGGATCTCAAATATTATTTATCATTTATTGATTATTTCCAGTGTAATATTTTAGAACACTAACTATAAAATTAAAACCATGTTTGTATCCCACTAACCCCATTTTTGAGGGTACAATTATTTATGTGTATTTTATGCACAATAATAAAATTTATGAGGTACCTTTTAAAATTTTAGGATCAATGAATAAAATTCACTCTAAGACACGTTTTGTGGGGTATTCAATTTTATAAATTACTTGGTGGTGGAATAAAAATGAAAAGTGTGTTATTTACCTCAGATGGTTTGGATGTATGGTCCATCTAAAATAAACCAAAAGTCTACTTGAGATAGTCAGGAGGATACTAACCTAAGGTAGATTGGATCAAAAAGTTGTAAAAAAGAGAAAGAGATAGGGTAGAAAGAGGATTTTATGAACCAAAGGTAGATGAAACCCTTCTAAACTAGATCTTGAACTATGGGTTGGACAAGTTAGTGATAATTAATTCTTGTTGTAGATTGTTATTAGCACAAAAAACATACAAACTTAATTAGGGATCAAATAGAATAAAACATAGTAAACTTTGATGTTGATTATCAAAGGTTGTTGTCTATGTGAGATTGCAATTGAACTTCTTCAAAGGGAGATTTTGATTATTTAACATAAAAATATTCAAATGAAAAATAACATAATTTAAATGATTGTATTGTAAACATTTTTACACAACCTAAATATTAACAATACCAGAATGATGAAACTTCATCAATAGATCACAAGATTTGGAGAATAATAAAGAACTTACACATCAAGACAAACTTGAAAAATAATCCATGAAAAAATATTATTTATTATTATAGTAAATAATCTCCTCCATTTGGAGTAAATAGGTTACAAGTATATGTAAGCTTTGGGAGGGGTTGCATCATCTTCTAAGATGGGTCTAAGTTTAAATTGCCAATTTTAGGATTCATGCAAAGTATGCATGTGCAAGAAATAAATAATACAAATGGCCAAAATTGCATACTTAAAATATAAATACATATATGCCTAAAAATAGAAGTATATGGTACAGTAGAATACATGTAAATATATATCTATATCTAATTATGTTATCGATTTGGAACTATCCGAAGAAGAATGGTGTCACATGCTTGATGTAGAAAGTGAATTAATATGAAGTATTGCATGTGCAGATATAGTTGATGTGGTAAATACCGAGTAGCACTATTGGGCCTAGAAGGAATATGAACCATTGTATAAACTACCACCTGAGTCTAAGTATCTGTAGGTGGTATTGCCTATAGGAGGTACATATTCTAAAAACATGGTAGCTTAATTATTATATAATAATTTTTATTAATATGCTTCTCAAAATATATTAACTTGATTATTATATAATGATTTTTTTTTCAACATCTTATTAATTCCTTCCATGATAAGGAATTATAGGAATAACTTGAAATAATAAATCTTATTAAAAAAACTAATGAAATGCAAGAATTTTTATTTAATATTGAAATTTATAATATTTTTATTCAATTTTAATAATTTTAAAACCAAAATGAAATATCTTAAAACTATTTGTTTACCATCCTATTTATTGGATGGAATTGACATGATAATGTTTTGAAGTTCTCCTAGTACAATTTTTTTAATTTAAAAAACAAATGACGTATACATGCATTTGATTATAACATTTATGAAATGATATGAAATATATTTAAAATTTTTATAAATTTGCAACATGATTACATTGAAAGTGAATTAACGTTCGGTTTGTCATGAAGGGTTTTACAATGGCTCCCTTATTGTGTGTTTCTGTATAACATGATTGATTTATATGTAAGACTAAATTAATTTAATTTAATCTACATGGATTGTAGAGTGGGGCCAATGATGAATTTGTTCCTTGGATGTCAAGGTCAATTGATGTGACTGAAATATTGGACATTTAAGTACCCAACAAGAGACCACAGTTATTGCATTTATTTTTTACCACTTGAACAAAGAATAGCATAACAAGTGTCACGAAGTGGTTGGTTTCAATTTTATTAAGTAGAGTGTTGCATTACAAAGTAATTAAATTCCCTGGTCATGAAGTAATTTTGTATTGACAATACAATTATATAAATATGAACCATTAATTTTATGTAAGGTCATATTTTTTCAATAGAATATGGAATACTATCACCAATGCTAGGCCTTTTAAACACACAATCTGGATAAGACCATTACCATGGTTCATTTATTAGTTACATTAAATAATATTAATATTGGACAACTTAATTATGTGGTCTGGTTAAGAGAGCTACCACTTATTATGTACATATCCACAAACTATATTTGATTAATTCAATTCTATGCAATTCAATATAAAATATTTACTATCAAGACTCGTCACATTACAATTCTTATGCTTATAGACAAATACTCAACCATAAACAATTTTCAATACAAAGACATGAACTAGTAACTATGCAACCCTTGTTGAATCAAGAAAAAATCTTTTTTAAAAACTCAATCTCTCTTTTTAATTTATTTCATGTTAATTAGCTTACATGTAATTAGATGGCTCACACAACATAAATATCATTACTGATGATGATGATGATGATGATGATGATGATGATGATGATGATGATGATGATGATGATGATGATGATATCATTATTTGTCTTAAATCTCAATGACATTCGTTGTTATCTAGCATGTGCATGCACACACACACACACATGCACGCACGCACGCACACACGCACACACACACACACACACACACACACACACACACACACACACACACACATCTTTTTCGAAAGTTCTACTTCATTTAAGTCATAAATATAATATAATATAGACGTCCTAAAAATGATATAATCGACATCTTTTACATAAATTTATCTTATCCTATATATATATATATATATATATATATATATATATATATATATATATATATATATATATATATATACTAGTTTAATTAATTTTGAAGTGTTGACTCGTTTTTTTTCATCTCAACATAAATTTAGTTAAATTCAAAAGTGGATGTGATACGAAAATTTTAACTATATTATTATCAAACAAATTAAATTTAGAGACTAATAAAATTTAAATTTTATGTATGTCCATTATTATTATTTTAATTAGAACACATCGATATATTAATTAATTATTATTTTTAAATTAAAGTCTATAGTCTACTTCATATCGATAAACATTATTCCATAAAAGAGATTGCATTTCTACAATCTATTAAAATAAAAAATAAAAAATAAAAAATAAAAAATAAATTTCTAATTAAAATTGTGTAAAAATTTTTTGATTAACATTTCAAATCACACTTTCGAATCATTATAAAAATGAAAAAAAATTACTCTTTTAATAAAATAATAATTAAAACATTTCAAATTATGATAAAAAGGTCAATTTAAAACTAACAAATTTATAAAAGAAAATAATTATTCATACATACAAGCAGCCATACTCCTAATTCAGCACCTCAGAACATCAAACAACTCAGTAATAAAAATAATTAAATAAAACTAAAAATCATTCCAACATGAATAGCAATACACCCACGGCCACCCATGCTTTAAAATGGCGGACCCGAACAACGATAGAAAATCAATTTTACTGTGAAAGGGGAGAATCATTTTACGATGAAAAGACACGTGTGATCATTTTAAATTTGTAAAATGGTCGTGTCGATCACTACAGTGAGGGAATAAATAAACTGCGATGTCAGTGACCAGACACGATAAAACAGAACCTTCACTCTCTCTTTTCTTCTCTCTTTTTGACTGCTGCAGGAAAACCCTCATTCTCTTTATATATTTTCTTTTTTCTTTTTTTAAATTATAATTTGATTGCTTTAAGGAAACTCTTCACTCTCACTTTTTCTTTTCTGTTTTTGACTGTTGCAGGAAACCCCTCAGTGTCTCTCTTTACTTTTTCTTTTTCCTTTTTTTTTAATATAATTTTTTTCTTTTTCTTTTTTAATTATAATTTGACTGCTTTAAACAAACCCTCACTCTGTCTTTTCCTTCTCTCTCTGCTGCAGCAAAACACTCACTCTCCGCTTTTCTTTTTCTTTTTCTTCTTTATTCTTTACTCTTTTCTTTTGTCTCTGTATTTATTCTTTCTTTATTTATTTGTTTATTCTTTACTCTTTACTCTTTTCTGTTGTCTCTCTGTATTTATTTAGTGGCTTAGTGTATGTGGGAGGTGTCTGTCTTCATTATTACAAGATGGGAAGAAATTGTGCAACGGGCCTTTTTATGATATTACTCATTTGCTTTTGCTTCGATATTGTGAATGTCAATGCTCGGTTTCCTTATTTGAGGGAGGTGGTGACACGGATGGAGTTGTATATGCATCACGTTGTATCGGCCGGGAAGAATGCCATGGCAGTTCAGGTGGCACCACAGGAACCGATGAAGTTATCTGGTGGGGTTTCTTATTCTGGTCCAGTGTATGTGATCGATAACCCTCTAACTGAGACTCCCGACCCCAAATCAAGGTTGTTGGGGACAGCACAGGGGTTGTATTCCATGTCATCACATGGAGAATTCAGCCTGCTCACGGCTATGTCTTACTCTCTAGACGGTTGAAAGAACAAGGGCAACGCATTGAGTGTTGCGGGGAAGTTCATGCCATTACGCGAGCAGAGGGAGCTGTCAGTTGTGGGAGGAATTGGGCGCTTTCGGATGGGTAGAGGGTATGCCATTGCCCACACCCATTCCATTCAAGGCCCAAATGCTGTTATTCGATTCAATGTCACCGTCTTCCACTATGCCCCCTAGTTGTGCCCTGAACTATTCCTACTGTTTCTTATATTTTCATTATGAGACGTTTTTATTTAAATAAAGTTTTTTCTAGATTGAGACTCTAGAGTTGAAAGTTATGGATAAATAATTGTTGGGCTGTGGTCTCCTGGTTGACATGGGGTATCCTCATAAGGAGAGCCAATGTTCAAACCCCAACAGACTTGTCGCTTCTGTGTTTGTACATGTGTGGTAGTGTATTTGTTCATTAAACATAAAAGAGCTAAACAGTTTGGTTCTCATGTTACAGTCATCCTTCTCTTGCTTTTGGTTGTAAATGAGTAATGTAATGTATGTTATCTTTGTGCTTTGGCTGTTATTATGTAACGTAATACAAGTTTTTAGTCCCTGCCTTGCAGGGTATTATAGAATTTATTGAACAATTAATTTTTTTCATTCCAATCAATTAAATTGTATGATTTAACATAGTATTATGATAATATTATAGTTTTATATATAATATTTTGGAATTTTCTTCAAGTTAATATTAGAGAATATTTCATTTAACTATTAATGATTAGATGATTTTTTAATATAATTAAAGAATATATATATATACTTTCTAAATTGCACTCAAATTTATTGTCACCATTTATTGTTATTGCTAGTGACAACTTAACATTATATTTATTAAAAATTAAAAACTTTCCATCTAAAAATTCAACTTTCTAAAAAAAACTAATTCATAAAAACATCAACATAATTTATTTTTAATTAACTTGCGTAACTAAAAATATTATGAATTATACATCATTCATATTATTTTAAAAAATAATTATTAATTATTTACATAACAACTTTTATATTTATTATTATTTAAAAACTTTCCATCCATAAACTTTAAATTAACTAGTAAACATTCAACCTTCTAAAATAAACTAGTTAAAAAAAGCATCAACATGATTTATTTTTAATTATTATTATATAATATTTTTATTTTTAATTATTATTTTATTTCAACTTTCATGTTATATAACATAATTATTTATATTTATTTAATAATATTTAAAAAGGAAATATTACTCTAATTAATATTAAAACTCATTTTTTTTTTAATTTACAATTTAACTTCTGAAAATATTATTAGCTTTTGCATATTTATTATACTATATAAATTATCTTAGAAGTAATATTATAATTTCCAATACAATCGATAGACTAAAAACAAAAATATAGGGACTAGTTACATCGTTAGACTAAAAGCAATGACTAACCACATCGACATACTAAAAATAAGGACTAGCCACTAAAATTGAAACAGGGATTTCTTAACTAAACTAAATATAATTGACATTACAATTTATATTAATATAGACACAACTGAGATAGGGACTAGCCACTATGCGGCCCTTGTTATTTAAATAATTTACAAATCAATTTTTGGTTGTTATTTTATGGTGTAATATAAGTTTTTATTTACAAACACTTTATAGATTTATTTTTGGTTATTATCATGTAATATAATTATGTCGAGAGGTACTGTTATAGTGGCACCTGTGGAGAGTGTCAGAAGGCTATAATAGCATAATTGTATTCATTTTTAATGATCAGAACTAAAAAAAATAACTTTCAATAATCTTAGAAATTTAATGACTGACATATTAAAAAAAAATCACTTTTAACAACCGTGAAAGATATAATGTAATAAATACGAACTGCTCTGATGAAATCCAATCTACAACCAAGTATTCATTTTTTATCCCCAATGAAAGGCTCATTTCTCAGTCTCGAGTCATATTGAAATACATCAAAGAAACCTAGACTGTGCACTCCTTGATCTTGGATTCCCCTTACAAAAGAACTATTGCTTAATTCTATGTTCATTATATAATAGTAGGATTTTTAGTAAACTATAAAACATAATGTCATATAAATTGAATGTAAATTTTATGCAAAAACATTGTACAAAAACATCTCTTCAGTATTAAATTTTGATTCATAATATTGGATAAAATAAAAATAATAATTTTACATTTGTAGATTGCTTATAATATGCATCAAGAAAAATGGAAAGCAGAAGAAATAAGATAAATTTTATCTATAGATGTTCAAAATCCTTGAAACCATGTTTGAAATTGATACTAAATTGGGATATATCAACATGGAAGAGTTTTTGAATAGAATCAATGGGGCACATAAAATGGATTATGGTCAAAGTATACATGATAGTGGATTAGTAAATGTAGCTACTTTTCCAACTTCGGTTTTAAGGCCAAAAATTATTATTGAACATAACTAAACATTACGACTATGATAAAAGGTAGGTTTTGAATTCCAAAGAAAACAAACATTGAAAAAGACATAGAGGAGATGATAGTCACTGATTATAGTCTCTAGAGGATAACACTCAGAGAAACTGCAAGAGAAGGTGACATCCATAATATCTGAGAAACTATCAAATGAATCATCAAGAGGTCAAAGCAATACATGTTGACCTAAAAATAATTCAAATGAAAAATCAAAAACTTGGCTATCTACGTCAATTACCTAATCAATCTTGTTGAGACTTCTATAGCAGCATAGGTTGATGTTACTACTCAATTGCCAAGAATAAGTTAAGAGTCTATTACCACTATCAACAAACACAACACCTATGGAAAAGGACTTGAGGCATGGGTGGATGACTTCCTCATAAATAAAATGAAATAAATTGATGATCTGGGCAACAATTCAGGTGACAATTCGGTGACGGTTCTACCCCAATTGATGACAAAACTTTCAGGAGCCATAACTTTTGCACCGTAACTCCAATTGAATCACTATTTGAACCCTTGGAAAGATAAGAATGAGGAGAATGTGTTAATATGGCATGAGATTCACTCGATGGTTTTTGACCCCTGAAAACCCAATGGAAGTGCTCCAAATTTCAATTTTAGTAGTGCAGTCTAAAAATAGTAAGTTTCTAAAAGTAATAATTTCTTAAATTTTGTATTATTTTAAATCATGGAAGTCAAACCACTTAATCTCCCTCAATATTGGTGACCTTCCACATCCTCTTACTACTTTTAAAATGTGTATAAATGAAGATGTAATCCAAAATGGAAATCAGACATCTCTTCCCAAAGATAAGCATATAGTTGTATTGCGATCTTGAGTAATAAAACATCTCTTCTCAGAGAATTCATTGTTACTATGTTATTATTGTATTCTTGAAATATCTGTCAATCAAAAATTTTAAGTTTTATATTAGTGGTATCATATTGGTTTGTCTTGAGAGTGTATGATCCTGAGGATGAGGTCAATCTACAAGAAGCTTGGGTGGAAAACAACAGAGCTTCCAAACTATCCATCTATTCACTCCAAACAACTTCAAATGATGGAATACACTAAGAAATCTGATCCTTTCAAGGAAATGGTGAATGAAGCCCTCCAATGGCAGCAAGCATATATGCTGCAATAATTTGCCTAAATTCTCCAACAACTTATGATGGAAAATTTTGGCTCCTGATCTGCACTTCTTATCTCCTCATCCATGAAACATCCTTTCAATTCCCCAACACCCTTCAAGCTTTAGGTGAATTTTGATATTCCTACAATTCAAGGCAAAATCAATGATGATATAGTAGAAAATTGGTTGGATCAACTGTCTTCCTACTTCTCTGTAAATAAATTCACCAATGGAGAAAAGATCACTTTTGCTCTTTTGAAAGCATCATTGCTTGTGAAAAATTGGTGGGATGTATACAAAAAGAGGTTCAATACAGATGATATTTTCCTTGATGTAGAATATACCTAGGATTATTTCATGGAAGTGATAAAAGAAGAATACTATCCCATTGGAGCATATGATTAGGCAACAACTTCACCAAGGTAAGGACCAATCTGTTCAAGATTACATAAACATTTTTCATTCTCTATCTACAAGATTAGGCATCCAAGAAAGTGATAAACATAAGAATCTCAAATATCATGGTGGACTACAATGGTACATATGGGGGGAAATGAAACTCTTCAATTTGGAAACTCTCAATGAGACATACAAGTTCATAGTGAAGATTGAGCAGAATCATGGAAGAAATAATACAAAGATTCAGCCTTCAAAATGGAAAAGTGACAAGGAAGGTCAAACATGAGACCAAAATTGGAAGCAAAAGGAGTTTCAATATAATAAACCCCAGAAGGAGAAGATTGGAAAATGGTGTGATTACCAAAAAACTAGAACTCACTCCAAAGAAGAATGTCGAGCCATCAAGTCACTACTTTTTGAGTCACAATACTTGACATCTACTACTCTACTCATATATAACATACAGTCAAAGAGGATGAAGAAGAGATTGTAGATGTTGAGCCTGATACCATCGTCACTTCATCAAAGACCTATGAGGAAAGGCTAGATGACAAGGAAATATTGTTTCACTCCAAATTATGGGTAAAAGGTAAGCCTTTGCATTTCATTCTTAATAGTGGGAGTCAAAAGAATTTAATCTCTACTAAATTTGTGAAAAGTTTAAATTTACACATGAAGCCTCACCCAAAGCCAGATGGTTGAGCCTAAGGAGAGGCCTCCATGTCACCCATCAGTGTCTTCTTTCATATGAAATAAAACCTTTCCAAGATGAATTCTTGTGTGATGTGGTCAATCTATATGTTTGTGATGTACTCTTTGGTCAGTCGTTCATGTATGATCGACATGGCATCTATGAATTATAAACTTGAAGAATCATCCTCACTCTTAGAACATGGTGTTACAGGGTACCAGAGGTACTACCTCTCACATCTATCTCCCTAATCAGTGCAAAGTAATGTAAAATATTGGTGGAGAAGATAAAGCAATTTGTTCTCATGGTGGTCAAACCACAAAAATCTATGAAGGCTGATGTTGCAGTCCTGACTACACAATAAACACAACAACAAAGTAAATGGAACAAATCACAATATAATATGATGACTTATTCAAGTCATCCATAGGAGTTCACTGCATTACCAAGTAAAACATTTTATCGATTTGATCCCAAGATCACCTTTGCCTAATAGTCCTGTGTATCATAGATTAGTTTTAGAGAATGATGAGATAAAAAGATAGATTCAAGAATTGATCCAAAAGGGTCACATTAGGCCAAGCTCTTCACCCTATGGTATCCCAATTATCTTAGAACCAAAGAAAGATGGAACATGGAGGCTTTGCATTATCTATCGAGTCCTGAATAAAATCACTATGAAGAATCGCTACCCCCCTCCCCAAGATTGATGACCTGCTGGACCAACTCCATGGTTTGAGTTTCTTCACCTAAGTTGATCTCAAATCTGGCTATCACCAAATTCCCATCAATCCCATCAATTTCTTGAAGATTGTATTCAAATCTAAGGAGGGGCTCTTCGAATGGTTAGTTATGCCTTATAGCTTAACTAACGCACCTACAACCTTCATCAGGATGATGGATGACATGTTGTGACCCTTCACCAACTCATTCATGGTTGTCTACTTGGATGACATACTCATCTATAGCAGAACATGGGAGGAACATCTACAACATGTTCTTAAGGTGCTTAAAATTCTTTGAGAGCAAAAGTTGTATGCAAATCTTGATAAATGCACATTCAGGATGAAAACAATTTAGTACCTCAGGTACATTATGAATGAGGAAGGGGTCCATGTTGATCCAAATAAGATTTGGGTTATTTGATAATAGCCTACACTAAGGACCCTCATAGAACTTCATAGCTTCTTGGGTCTTACAAATTTGTATCATAGGTTTGTTCTTGGATTTTCACATGTTTCTTGGTCACTAACCCAAGTGACTAAAGGAGGAGCTAAAGCTACATTTTAGTGGGTTGAAATACAATAAATAAAATTTGAGAATTTAAATAATAGACTTTGCTTAGACCTTGTTCTTGCCTTGCCATATTTACATCAACCTTTTGAGTTGATGACAAATGCATCTGAATATGCCATGGGAGCTGTCATCATGCAACATGGCCATCCTATTGCATATCATAGTGAAACTTTCACTGATACAGTCAGGAAATACCTAGCATATGATAAGGAGCTCTATGACATTTTACAATCTTGCAAACAATGGAAACACTACATCTTAGAGAAAGAGACATTCATCCACACTGACCAAAGACCATTGGAATTCATCTAGATGTAGAGAAAACTATGAAATAAGAGGCACCAAAATTGGGCCACATATCTACAACAATTCCATATGATAATCAAACACAAAAAGGGGAGCTCAAATATGGTCACAAATTATCTGAGCCACCCACCAATTATTTCACTCACAATAGTTCTTGACCTATGCAGACACAAGACTACCACTTGGGGTGCTCTTTATGAAGTAAATCCTACCTTTGCTGATACATATCAGGTTCTTCAAAAAGTTAAACATGTTTCTAATTTCTATTTACAAGATAATATCCTCTATCATATGGGGCACATCTATGCTCCAGTCATAGAGCAATAGAAGATGATATGGGAAGCACATTTCAATAGGATAGCTGTATACTTTGATGTAGAAAAGACATTGGTAGTTCTTCAAAAACACTTCTACTAGCCCCATATGTAAAACAATGTGG
The DNA here is from genome assembly GCA_037957365.1 of Torreya grandis. Taxonomy (NCBI): domain Eukaryota; kingdom Viridiplantae; phylum Streptophyta; class Pinopsida; order Cupressales; family Taxaceae; genus Torreya; species Torreya grandis. The sequence goes on along the minus strand of JARHVA010003504.1, from coordinate 1,537,706 downwards.
AAAGGTATCTCAAATCTTTCACCCCATGTGTGATATCCAAGACAACAAATAAGAAGCAAGGATTGTACATGCCATTTCCACAACCAACCAGGCCTTGGGAATCTATCTCAATGGATTTTCTCTCAAGTTTACCCACTTGAAAACATGGCAAGGACTATATTTTTATTGTATTTTATCATTTTTCAAAAATGGCTATCATGATTGCTTGTAAGAATAATATATCTACTGAAGAAACTACTCAACTATATTTTAGTCATGTATGGCTCCATTTTGGTCTCCCCAAGTCCATTGTCTCAGATTGAGATAACAGGTTCTTAAGCATCTTCTGGTCCACTCTATGGAAGATGATAGATACCAAGATGATGAACTCCACAACCTTCCATCCACCGAATGATGGTCAGACAGAGGTGGTGAACTACTTTATTTTTCACATGATTTGGATGTATCACTCCAAACATCCACACACATGGGATGAGGGGCTTCTTTTCATACAACATGGATACAATCAGGCCCTTCACAGCTCAACCAAGCATAGTCCATTCCAAGTATGCTTCAAGTTCCAACCCATGGCACCAATTGATATAGTCATTCCATTCTCCACCATGGAATACACACCTCATGGAAGATCTAAGGCAACAAAAGAAACAAAGTTTATTGAACAAATGCAACACATCCAAAAACAAGTTCACGACATCTTATATAAGATGAATCATAAGTATAAGCAATGCCATGACAAACATAATATTTCACACCATTTTGATGTGGGTGACAAGGTTTGGTTGTGGCTTTATAAGGAATGACTTGTAGGCCCACATAGAAAATTTCATCCTTTGCTATATGTTCCCTACACCATCACCAAAAAACATGGAGAAAATGCTTTTGAGTTGAACCTACCAGCCTACCTTGGTCTACATCTAATATTCAACGTGGAGCTCCTCAAACCATGTAATCCACTTTTGTTGGATACTTCAGTTTTAGTAAAACAACTAGACATTGATGAGCTTCATCCATAGAGTTTTCTCTAGTGGAGGAGGATCAAATTGTAGACACCTGGATGAAGATAATAAGATGACACTCTATTCCACTTTATTGGGTGGTCAAAAGGGGCCAACTTAGCCACCAAGTTGAGTGACTCATAGAGAATCAAATTAAGACACAACTACCACACCTGATGAGGAATATTGATGAAATTGGGACAATTATTTCTCAAGGAGGGAGGAATGATATGGGAAATAATTTAGGTGACAATTCGGGTGACAGTTCTACCCCAATTGATGATGAAACTTTTGTGAGCCATAAATTTTTCACCATAGCTCAAATTGACTCCCCATTTGAACTATTGGAAAGCTAAGAATGAGAAAACAAATCACTAATCACTTTTAATAGTTGTGAAAGATATAATGTAATAAACATGAACTCCTCCTTTGATAAAATCTATTCTGCAAGCAGGTATTCAATTTTATCCCCAATGAAAGGCCCATTTCTCAATTTTGAGTCTTTATTAGAATACATCCAAGAAACCTAGATTATGCACTTGTTGATCTTGGATTCCCCTTACAAAAGTGTTATTGCTCAATTCTGTGTTGATTATATAATAGTAAGATTTTTAGTAAACTATAAAACTTGATGTCATACAAATTGAATGTAATATTTATGCAAAAAAATAATACAAAAACTGATCATCAATATTAGATTTTGATTCATATAATTGGATAAAATAAAATAAATAATTATACATTTATCACAACTACTTATAGTATGCATGAAAAATAATGGAAAGCAGAAGAAATAAGATAATTTTTTCTCTATATCTATGTCTAAAATACTTGAAACCAAGTTCAAAAATGATACTGATCTAGGACATATTAACATGGAATAATTTTTTAAAAGAATCAATGGGGTAAATAAAATGGATTATGGTCAAAGTATACATAATAGTGGATTAACAAACACAACTACTTTTCTAACTTCAATGTAATGCCTATAATTAGTCTTGACCATAACTGAACATTATGACTATGAAAAAAGGTAGGTTTTGAATTCCAAAGAATAATTTCTGATATGTTTAGCACTAGAACATATTAATAATCTATTGTAGTTACTAGGAGGAGATTCTATGGCAGATTGAATCAAGTAGGAAACATCAAGACTATGAAGATACATGAGTTCTACCCCCAACTCACCCTAAAAGAAAGTGATCATCATTTTTGAAGAGTAAATGATGCATTTTTTTAGTATCCCATCCAAATGTTTGAAAAGGAACCCTAAAAAATGATGATATTTTTGGAGGCAACAACATAAATTGCTAGATGGGGAGCCTAGTTCATTCATTTTCCTATTTTTTCTTATTTTAGAGTATATGGATGTGATTTATCACCATATATTGCTCTAGGTATGTTGATAATAAGTGGGATTAAATATAACTAGTGAGATAATTGGTTAAAAATCATAAATTATTACCTAATAAACATAAAGTTGGAGTAAAGGTTTCTATCTCCATAGGTAGGCAGACATGCTTATCATTGGCTAATGAAAGGCCAGTTGAAGAAGAAATGACACATGTTACTTTAAGGCCAATTAACTACAGAGATTAGTTTGATATAAGAGGTTTAGTATCACATGTCCTTGGTTCTTCATATCAACATGTGCTTTATTTTGAGGGCTATTGGCTAGATTATAATGATAAAATGGAGTAAGATTTTGTTTGTAGTTCACAATAAAACATGTTAATACTTTTTAGATTAAAAAAGTCACTAATAAGATATTAGATGATGAGGATAAATTAGATCCCAATTATCAAAAAGAAAAACTTGAATCTGAACCAATTCTTAAGGTTGACTAGAGCAAGAAAGAATCAACCTCTCTTGTGAGCATAACACAAGGTGTTCTTGAAAGGACATTGCATTGGTTGAAAGCCAAAAGTGTCAATGTTGACCAAGTAGGTTTCCCACCACCAATAAAAATATAAGTTGAATTAGAAATTTTTTATAAACTACAATGAATTGAACTCAGAATATCTCAAGCAACTAATGAAGATGAAGGCATTCCTAAAACAAACAAGAAACTAAAAAATAGGCTATCTCAATAACTGCTTCAAGTTCCAAGCCTCTCAAACTAAAAATGAAATGATTGAAAAGAAGTCTTCTTTTTCTCTAATTATCTCTATTTTTAAAGATGTTCCTCTTGATAGTTTTGGTCAATCTCAAACATTGATAACAAATAATACTGAATAGTTTCTTGCATCTGATTCTTCATTGTGACCATTATCTTCTGCTCAACATGATACTTATTTGTCTTTATGTCCTCCAAAAAAAATTGAACTCCTCCCTGAGCCTTCACCCAAAACTCCAAATAATTTGGTTGAGAAAGAAAAGGATGAAAAAATATCATAGGAAGTCCAACCTTTAAAAACTATTCTCCTTTCTCTTGAATTATCCACAAAATCTGACTCTATTCAAATGCAATAATTTATTGCTAATGTAGACACCGAAATCGTGTCGACTCTCCTGGTCATTCCTCGTCTTCTTTCTTCTTCGCCTATTGAACCCTTGCCGATCACTTGTTTCACCAACATTGACCCTGGCAGCATGTAAAGAGGAGCACAGAGCGAAAGCTAGACTCTATCCCCATTATGCATCTGCCGACGTCGGTCTTTACCCGACCGATGTCGCCGACGTCGGTCACATATCGGCCGACGTCGGCAATCCTGCCGACGTCGGTCACCTTCCCCTTTACCGTTATCAGTTCACATTCGGTTTCCCAAAACGGTTGACGAACCATTTCTGGAACCGTCCCCGTCCCCCGCCTTCATCAACCTCCGCCAGCCATTCGAATCCGATCCCAGAACGCTGATCAACCGAACGCTGAGCAACCAACCTGCGAATTTCTCCACGAACCTGCGAACTCCGAGCAATCATCGACACTACGACATCAACTAATCTGCACACCACGGCTTTCATCGGGTCTTCTACCAAGTAAGTCTTTATTCTATTTATTTCATTTTATTTCTTAGTTATTATTTATTTTCTGTCTTCCCAACTGTTCAAACTCCTCAGACTCTGTCTAAACCTCGTCCCTGTCCTTATCAAACCCTGTCTCGACTCTGTCTAAACTTCGTCCCTGTCTTTATCAAACCCTACCCTGACCATATCAGACCTTGTCCCGACTGTTCAGACCTATCCCGACTCTGTTCAAACCCCCCAGACTCTCCCTGAACCTGCCCGACTCTCTCAGAACCTGTCCCGAACCGTTTCCCAGAACCTGCCCCTACCAACGCCGGTCACTGCCCCGACCGACGACGGCACCTTGACCGACGTCGGCACCTTCCCTAACCGACGCCGGCATCACAGAGACCGACACCGGCGACTGTGCAGAACATTGCCGCTTATCAGGTACGCCTTTTATTTTTCTGTCATTTATTTCTATCATTATCATCTACTTTCGTCCAATATTATGCTCTTTTTTATCAGTGGGTTGATATCCTTCTAGGGAGTCTTCGTACTTCCGGGATCGGGCGTTCGCCTGACAATCCACCATATCTTTGACTAACGTCTTCTCGTGTTTTAGTTTCTTTTTCGCAGGTGTCATTCCTCCACAGCCAAAGAGGAGAATCTTTCAACGTCTGATTTCGGTGCGCACGACTTTATCAGGTACCTCTAGCCTTAACCTTTTATTTCAGTTTCTTATTTCTTCTTTGAATGTAGAAAGCAATTTTGCATAGAAACATTCTAGCACGCCCGGTGGGACCCTAGGTCCTCCTCGGGTTCTTTCTTTCTTTCGTTCATTTAGGCGCATTAGGTTTCTTCCTTTTCGCCTCCTTTCGTCTCTTCTTAAACGACATCATAAGCAGAACTAAAATGAACACTTCTTTCTTTCTTGCATTTCTAGACTAGCTAAACTCATATTCTTCGACTCTTTCTCCATTCGTCTTCATACGAACAAACATTTCGACTTGGACATTAAAACACTCTGCATTCATTTCTGTTTGCCTGCATCTCTTAGACCACACATAGTAATTAAATCGCATATTGAATTAATCTAGATCACTTCATGTTACACGACCAAACCACCTGCACAAAACAAACATTTTAACTTACCTGAGACAAGGCCCGACTGGGATTTCATCCCCCAGCGGATACCTTACCCGTCCCGGTGACCCTACTTGGATTTCATCACCAAGGGGGAAACCCACTCCGTTCTCTGGCGGAGTATAATCTCTAGGCGAGGTATATCTTGGCTAAGCGAAACCAGCTAACCACTGGAATCGTGAAGTGAGGGGAGCTTGCTCCTTAGCACCAGGCCACGTACCAGACCCTAACACAGACTTCTTGAGCACCATAACAAAACCCGAGACCATCCATAGACTGCTTCTTCTAGGACCCATTTTTCAGCCAATCTTTCTCTACATACACATTCTAAGGCATAAGCCACTATAATCCTAAAATTTTATTTCTAGAGTTTCAGGATCTGCTTGTGTCTTCATCTTTTTGGTTCTTATCTGCTTGTTTGAGCTTGTGAGGACGTTCTCCCTTGCCTTGAATGGTTCTGACTCGTAGCCAAGCCAAGGCTCTAGTCGATCACGCGAGGCATCATCCTCTTCCGTCTACCCCGCCTACAACCAACCCTACAATGGAGTTCAACTCAGAAACTGAAAAAACTCCTACCAGACCATCTCCGCCCCAAACGCCTATTATTCCAGAAGGGGACCAAGACTTCGCACGATTCTTGGACCTCAATACTAAAGCCCTGCAACACTATCTCGCAAATAGCCAAACACGAGACCCCTTTGGCAATCCAATTTATGGAATGCCGACTTCTCTCCTCGCAACTGCGGTCGTATCAACAACGTCTGTAGTCCAACCTTTAGACACCCAGGCTGTTGCCTCAACCAATGACCAACCTTTCACCAACCATCCAAGTGTGGCCTCTCCTTCCGTTGTTGGGCCCACTTTCACCAGGGTTTCGGCCCCCAATCAATCTCAGTCTACTCAACCACTTTCTACCCCCTTTCAAAACCTGGTCGTCTCTATTCCGCCCACTCTTACTCCTATCAACACTAGGGTGGCTACCCATCCGTTAGCCCATGTTACCTCTAACCAACCTCCCATGACAACATCAAACCTACCCATATCTTCCATCCAACCATCTTTAGTCACTTCTTCCGTCCCTACGACTAGTCATCCGTACGTTGCGCCCTTATTGGTACAACCGACTACGTCGTATACCTCTTCCAGCCTCTTTCAAGCGCCTCACAATCTAGGAGGTGCTCCATCCGCCAATCCGTCAGTAGATATTATCAAGATGCTGATGGATAAAATGTCCAACCTAGAGACCTCTATTACCGGCTCACGCAACACTCTCTCGTACGAACAAATCTGTAACGAGCCCATCCATCCTTCCGTCCCCATCAGACCATATCCCAACCAGTGGGAACTTCCTAAGTTTTCTCGTTTTCAGAGTAAGGAAGACCCACAACAACATTTACGGGCATTCAGACATGCCTGTTACCTTATCGCCCACGATGATGCGTTACTCTTACGCACGTTTCCCATGTCTCTCTCGGGTGCTGCACTTGACTGGTACAGCTCTCTTCCCATCCATTCCATCCTTACATTCACTCAGTTGGCCCAGCTCTTCCTCGATCATTTCTCCATCAATATCACCAAGAAGGTCTCTATCACAGACCTCTATTCTATTCGCCAGTTCGAGGATGAATCTATTGCTGATTTCGTCGCTCGGTGGAGGAGCCTTATCAATCAACTTTCATTTTCTTTACCTCAGCCTGAGCTTATTGAACTTTTCTCTCAAGCCTGTGCTAAACATATTTCTTCTACCTTGAGAGTTCAAACCTTCCGCACTTTTGACGAGGCCTTCACGATGGCTCGTAAACTTGAATTACGTGCCGTTGAGGAGAATAAAGTCAAGTTGCGGAGTAAGAATCCCAACTCCAAAACCAATGACCCTTCTTCTAAGCCCTCCTCGTCCAATCCTAAATCTAAAGCTTCAGCAAATGCTGTGGTTGTTAGATCTTCCTCTTCTTCACCTTCAACTAATCAACCTGAACCATCCACGTCCATGAGCGCCACTCATCAATTTCAGCAGAGATACATACAGCGACAGTTTACTCCACTTGGAGAATCATACGCGTCTGTGCTGGAAAAACTCGTCAAACAAGGGGCCATCAATCTCCCTCAGATCCGACCTCCACCACAATTTGATCCCTCACGCGCCATCCCTGCGTGGTATAGGGAAAATGACTTCTGCCACTACCATCGTGTTAAAGGTCATGACACGGGCAACTGTAAAACCCTTAAAAACATAGTTCAAGACATGTTGGAAAAGGGTGACCTCATCCTCGACAATCCTAACGCCCCTCCTAATTAGGGTATCGATATCTTCAAACAACCATTCCCTAATCATCCACCAACCCAAAACAACGTCCAGACCTTGACTGACAATACCCATGAACATAATATTCGAACAGTCAATACAGTCTCACCCCTCATTTCCAACCAACCCCAAGAGGTGGGTTCATCCATCAGTCCATCACATGTGGACGAACCTCTTTCTCCGGCTAGTTCTCCCTCAACTTCTCTCATTTTGGAGGACGCCTCGACCTTACCAGCACCGCCAGTTTCACCATCTTCCTTCTTGCTGCCCATGGAGGACCCAACCTTTCCTACTCCTCGGCCACAAGTGGAGGGCACTATCATCCCTATCCTTTACCCGCTTGAGGAGCTTCATTCACCAGTTTCTTCTCCACCCAGAGAAGAACCTATTTCTCCTTCATCTCCAACCAAACATGAACCTGTCACAACTTCATCCTGCTTTGAGCCCGAGACTACTACATCCGTCCCACCTTCAGTCCCACAACCATTGGCATCTTCTCAAGAGCCTAAACCTCATCTCGCATCTTCTCAGCCATTTTCCCGACTAGTGGAGAGACTCGAACTTCTCCCTTCTAGGAAAGTGGAACATCAGGGATTGTGGGACCGCCTCACAGCTCTTCAACAAGCCCGGGCCCTCTCATCTCATGCTGCTAATCCTCCCATGGCAAAACCTTCTAAGATTATCAACAAAAATCCGATCTCCACTTCCAAACCGTCTACATCTCCATCAACCTCATCAAAACCAAAACCCTCATCTACCCCGCCTAAACCTATCAAATCACTTGGCGTTCGCCCCGTCTCCAACCTCACTCATCCACAAGTGAAAGTGGACTTAACCCAAACTTTAACTAATCGTAGTCTTCAATCTAAATCTCAAAAAACTGCCAAACCACAGAGGCGAACGCCTCCTCTTCCGTCACCATTGCCCTCCATTTTGGGCCCGCATCCTTCAACCTTAACCAAAGTCCTTCCCGCTTCAACCTCTAACCAAAACCGGTTGCCTCCTTTGCTTCCTTTACCTACCGCTGGCCTACCCTCTCCCAAAAGGGTGATACCTCTCACGAAGAGTGTACCGTCTCCGCCTGTCATCGCACCATCAACCCAGAAGGTGGTACGAAAACCTCCTCCCATTTCGCCCAAGCAAAAGTCACCGACATCGCATACATCGATGAACATGGACCCTTTAGTGGGCTCATACTCTTTGATCTTGCAACGACTTTTGCAAACTTCTAGCATAACTCTTCCACCCATCAAGCCCTTTCAACCTCTCGGGTCTAAACCTTCCTGGTTCGACGACACGAAGATTTGTTTATATCATCGTACACCAGGACATGACACTGAGACTTGCTGTGCCCTCAAGGCTGTCATTCGCCGTTATCTGGAGAAAGACACTCTTCTCTTTGAGGACACTTTCGACCGCACCCCGACTCCTTCTCACAACCCTTCAACCTCTTCAAACCCATCCACATCTCATCAACCGGTTACAACCCCTACATCATCTTCACCTCCCATCTTTGAAATCAATGCCATTCACATCACCACTAGGTCACAAAAGGATAAGGCGAAAGAAAAAGCCGCCATTCCTTGGACCTACCCTTTTGTCAATCCACCTCAACCGCCTAAGCCTAAGATTTCTATCCTTGGCGCGCCTCAACCTTCCTCTCCTTCTTCTTCTTCTGGACCAATCCACGACTCCATGTTGAAACAACTTCACCAGACGCCTGTGAAGATGTCCCTCTACGATCTCGTCCAAACCTCACCTCAACATCGTCAGGCCCTCATCCAAGCCCTGCAGGCAGCGGAGGTCCAACCTGAGGATCCTCAGCCACTTGCTGCCCTTGTCCACTCCTTAGCCCCTGTTGCCTCCATAACATTCAGCGACTCTGAGATTCCTACATCCAACACGGAAGATCAGGACGTCGCCCTCTTCATCACTGCCTACATTGATCGGACACGCATTAAACGCGTTATGATCGACGGGGGCGCTAGCATCAACATCATCTCCACTCATGCCTTTGATCAGTTGGCTCTTCCCAAGAATTGCGTCTCTAAAACTGACGCGATCTTGCGCTCTTTCAACGACACTACTGCCACGACCATTGGCACAGTTATCCTTCATATTCGCGTTGGTCCACGCACAGTCCCGGAGCTCTTCTACATCATCGAAGGAGAGTTCCAATACAACATCTTGCTGGGCCGACCCTGGATCCGCGCCATGGCCTGTGTCCCCTCCACCCTGCACCGTTGTGTGAAGTTTGAGCATGATGGACAAGTCCACACCATTCCCTCTGACCCTTCGCCTTTCAAAACCTGCAATACCACCTACCATCCAAACGATGTCCTCATTCCTATCAAGCCATCAACCTCGGCACCGCCTCCATCCGCGGAAGCTTCAACCAGTTCGCAACAGGCGGTCGCCCTTACACCTCCCCTTCAAGCGACAACCACAGATCCCATGGAAGACGTCTTTCAAAGACTTTCATTGGGAGAGTATCGCTTGTTGGCTTTAGACATGTTCCAAACTCCGCAAGAGTATGGACGCCTTCATCACAGCCCCAGCTACGACCATCGAATTGGGATGATCATACCTTATGGTCCCCCTCACCTCCGCACCAACCTCGTCTATGGAGGGCTTAATCAAGCTCCTACTGACGGTAATCCTCTTTCTTCACCTCAACCTTTCACATCAGATTTCTCATTTCTTGGCAACCCCGCCTTTGCACATACTTACCTTTACAGATGTGCATGGAAGGGTTTTGGTTTCGGACGCTATGAGCAGGGCTCCCATCAGCCTATCCAACCGCTCAATGATGACGACGCCAAGAAACGGTATGGTCTGGGATATCACGACCCCACTCAAGACCCTGTAGACCTTTATCCTGAACCAATCCTTGACCAATCTCCTCCACACTCGCCTATTTCGCCACCCTCACCTACGGAGTCAGTGGTTTCCATTCCTCCTAGTTTTTTTTTTCCATAAACACCATTCGCCTGGACCCCTTGACTTATCAGCTCAATGGGGTATCCAAGTCTCTCCCTCTCATTCTTCCCACCATGATCGAAGATGAGTCGGCAACCATTCACACTGTTCACTGCGTTGACGATGACGCCATTCTTTCCTACATGGGCGCTGATGATTCTTTCATCCAGCGCTCCCTCCCTTCTGAGACCCAGGTTATGTTAAATGAATCAACCATTGACATCAACCTTCCTTCTTCTGATGTTCCTCATGTCTTAAAGATTGGCCAATCTTTAGACGCTCAGGAGCAGCTTGACTATACCCAGTTCCTCTCCGACCATAGCAAGGCCTTTGCCTGGACTTACAGTGATATGCCTGGCATCGACCCCACCATCGTTACCCATAACATTGTCACCAAACCAGAGGCTAAGCCTGTCAGGCAAAAGCTTCGAAAGATGCATCCTCGCGCTGCCCTCCTTGTCAAGGAGGAGCTTCAGCGTCTCCTTTTTGTCTCCTTCATCCAGCCTATCGATTATCCACAGTGGGTCTCTAACATCGTCCCAATCACCAAGGCAACTGGGGGGATTCAGATCTGCACAGACTATCGTGACCTTAATCTAGCCTATCCTAAAGACGACTTTCCTCTTCCTAACATCGACCAGCTTGTTGATCTTACGGCCGGCCATGAGATGCTATCTCTTATGGACGGGTTTTCAGGATACAATCAAATCCTGATCGCTCCGGAAGATCAGCACAAGACTACTTTTATCACCCCATGGGGGACTTTCTGCTATCGAGTCATGCCTTTTGGCTTGAAGAACGCAGGCGCCACTTATCAGCGTGCCATGACCTACATTTTCCACGATCTCCTCCACAAAATCATGGAGGACTATGTGGATGACCTTCTCGGCAAATCCAAATTTTGCCGCGACCATCTGACCATTCTCAACATCATCTTTTCTCGTCTTCTTCAGTACAATGTCCGTCTTAACCCCAAGAAATGTATTTTTGGGGTCCTCTCTGGCAAGCTTCTCGGCTTCATCGTTTCCTTCTGTGGCATCGAGATAGATCCCGCCAAGATTCGCGCTATCCTCGAAATGCCTCCCCTGACCAATCTCAAGCAGCTTCGCAGTTTGCAAGGCAAGCTCCAGTCCATTCGCTGTTTCATCTCGCAGCTTTTTGACCGCTGCCAACCTTTTCATCATCTCCTTAAGAAGGACGTCATTTTTACATGGGATAAGGACTGTCAAGAGGCTTTTGAAGCCTTAAAATGCTATCTGGTCTCTCCACCAGTTCTCATTCCACCTAAAGACGACCAACCCTTCTACCTTTATATCTCAGCCACTCACCATTCGTTAGGTGCCATGATCGCGCACCGAGACGAGCATCACCATGAGCAAGCCGTTTATTATATCAGCCGCACACTAGTCGACTATGAAACTCGGTATACCCATATCGAGAAACTCTGTTTGGCGTTAGTCTTTGCTGCTACTAAGCTTCGCCACTATCTTCTCAGTCACAAAACCTTTGTCATCACCCACACCGACCCTCTCAAATATATGCACTCCAAGCCATATCAGAATCAACGTATGGCTCGGTGGCTCATGCTGCTTGCTGAGTTCGATCTCGAATTCATCCAGCAGAAATCTATCAAGGGGCAAACCATCGCTGATCAACTAGCCGATGCCCCTCTCCCTGACACTCAACCTTCGCAGTGTGAATTCCCTGACGAGTCTATCGCTGCGCTTTCCTCCGACGACACCACCTATCAGATGACTATGTTCTTTGACGGGTCTAAATGTCAACTAGGTGGAGGTGCTGGGATCATTCTCATCCCACTCGAAGGGGAGCCCATGCCTCTGTCTTTTAAACTCGACTTTGATTGTACCAATAATATGGCCGAATACGAGGCCTTAATTTTGGTACTTCAGACCGCCCTCTCTCTCAGCATCAAGTCCATCAACATCTTCGGCGACTCGCAGCTCGTCATCAATCAGGTTAACGGTTCATACCTCTGTAAAAATGAAATTTTGCAAAGGTATAAAAATCGTGCTGACATTCTCCTTGCATCTTTCGACCATTTCCTCTTGCAGACTGTTCCTCGATCCACGAACAAGTTTGTTGACACTATGGCTTCTCTTGCTTCCCATATCCCATCTTCCTCATCTGTATCCAGACTTTTTGTCACGGTGCATCGTGTGTCGTTACCTTCATATATCTCTCCTCACATTCATCATGTCAACACTATAGACCCAAGCCCACAAGATGCTTGGTATAAGCAACTTGTGGACTTCTTATCTCTCTCTATCATTCCTCCCAACCTCTCTAGTAATGCACGACGAGCTTTTATCAAGCGTACTGCTCGCTATACCATGCTAGGGGGTCTTCTCTATAAGCGAGGCTTCGACGGCCTCCTTCTTCGCTGTCTCACCTCCACTAAAGCATCTCAAGCCATTCAACAAGTCCACGACGGAATTTGTGGTGGACATTTCAGTGGAAATTCGGTTGCCAAGCGCATCCTTCGTCTGGGCTATTATTGGCCTACCCTTCATCAAGACTGTAGCGATTATGTTCAGCGTTGCATCAAGTGTCAGCAGCACTCTAACTTGCTTCATCTCCCCAGTCACGCCTTACAAGTTGCTCAGGATTTTTGGCCTTTTTCTCAATGGGGTTTAGATCTCATCGGTGAGATTAATCCTCATTCGTCTCTTCGTCATCAATCCATCATCACAGCCACTGAATATTTCACCAAGTGGGTGGAAGCCATTCCTCTCGTCTCCACAAAAGCCGACAAGATCGTCGACTTCATCAACACCCACATCATCTGTCGTTTCGGTGTCCCTCATAAAATCATCACCGATAATGGCAAGTCCTTTAAAAACAAAACTGTCCAAAAGCTATGCGACTCCTTCGGCATCAAACTCAGTTTCTCTTCGCCTTACTACCCACAAGCAAATGGGCAGGCCAAGGCTTCCAACAAAATTCTCACCAAAATTCTCATGAAAGTGGTTAGTGACACAGGCAAAGATTGGCACATTCACATTCCCTTCGCTTTGTGGGCTTACCGCACTAGCATCCGAACCTCTACGGGTGCTACCCCTTTTTCTCTTGTGTACGGAACAGAGGCTGTCTTACCTCTCGAAGTACAGATCCCGTCTCTCCGCATTTCTCTACATGACATTCTCTCCAACGATGACTTTCATCAAGATCGCTTAGCTCAACTTGAGTTACTTGACGAACACCGTCTTGCTGCCCTTAATCATCTCCATGTCTATCAACGTCGCATCAAACACACCTATGACAAAAATCTGCGAGAACGAGATTTCAACATCGGAGACTTCGTCCTCAAAGAGAATCAACACGTGACCAATATGGAGCGAAGTAAACGAGGCAAGTTTGCTCCTAATTGGCTCGGACCTTTTATTATCACGCACAAGTATGGATCAGGGACTTACCGTCTGTCTTCTCTTGATGGACGCCCAGAACCTGAGCCTCTTAATGCGTTGCATCTGCGACCGTTCTACTGCTAGTCGAGTATTCGTCCACTTGACACTTAACTTGAGCTCGTCCCTTGAGCAATCCCCGTCCTCTTAGTCCTACTTCCTTTCAACCCTATTCCTCTTAACAATTCCTATAACCCTTTTATGCGATATGGATGCTTTGTCCTCATAAAAGGGAGCCCTTGACCTTCTATAATCTTGTCCATGACTCACATTTCTGTCAAAACAAATCAAGATGTCAAAACATATCCATGGTCACTATATCTATATCAAAATCAAAAAAAAAATAGACTGCTCCCTCGAAGGACAGCTGTACTATCATTGCTGTAATAAATAGACTGCTCCCTCGAAGGACAGCTATTCAAAAGCCTTTTTATTAAACAAAAATCTAGACCACTCCCTCGAAGGATGGCTATGACTACTCTGGCAATAAACAGCATTATTTTAGAAGCTTCCCGCATCGATCAGCTTCACAACCTAACCACTACAACAAATGACATCTCTCTGCAGGCTTCCCGCATTGATCAGTCTGCGCCAAAAAAAAAAAAACGAGTCACAGACTTGACTTGTAGTTGTCTCAGGGTCTCCTATAAAAAGGGGCAAAGTTATCTCTGCTCTTAAAACGGGTTACCCTCCTTCCTCCTCCTATCACCCGCTCAAGGGACTTCGAGCTCACTTTAATGTCTAAGTGATTCGATTACCGCTCTAACATAACCACGGTCAACGACGTCACGCATGAATGGGGCTCTTGGTTCTCATAACCCCCTATCTATGCTTCCTTTTTGGTCCTTGTCAATGAAAGAGCAATATGCTTTTCACTTCTTCTGCACTTTGGTCACATTCACCTTCATCACTTGTCAATCGACTCAGCTCAACTCTCTTTTCAGACCATCAACCTGACTTAGCCTATTCACCCTAGTTTCTATGGACACCAATACACATGGAAACTATCGACTCGACCCAATTTATGTTAAGCATAAACCAATACTTGCTGAAGCATAAATAGACCTCAATTCATTTTTAGCATACATCCATCATGAATATGGAATATTGCTAGGGATGAAAAACCCGTCAACCAATGTTGCAGAATACACCATTTGGAAAAGGCTGCAACATCTTTTTTTTTCCTCATCATTTCATCCAATCATCGACCAATCTATCAACCATTTTAACCACCTGTCTACCACTCGGACCCTTTGTCTGAACTACATTGGTCTGAGGCCCTATCACCAGGGCTATGTAGGCAGCACTCAGTTGACATGGGGTCTTCTGAGGTTAGCTCGACCATTCTCGTTTGTCCGTCTCTCTGATGGACAAACCTTCTTTCCTTCTTTTAACCATAATCTTGTCCTTGACCACCACCCATTTTATCCCTTTGACCCTCCCTCCCTTCTAGGGAGAACTACATCGGCCTGAGGCCCTATCACCAGGGCTATGTAGGCAGCACTCAGTTGACATGGGGTCTTCTGGGGTTAGCTCGGCCGCATCCTTTCGTCCATTCATCCATCCATCGACCACCAACCATTGGAGATCATACCTATCTCCTCCGACCTCGACCACTTCCAAGACGTTGTTGCCTTGGTTGTTTTTGCATGTATGCTACCTCATGACTAGTTAGTAGAATTGTGCGCAGACCTTTTTGGACCCTCACAAGTATAGGATCGCACACCGGTTGATCTGCACTACTTGTGACTTTTTCGCATTTCTAGGAGCACTTCCTGAGCCCGGGATACCTGGAACGCGACGACCCATTTGGAGCTTCAGCTTAGATTGAGTAACCCGATCAGCAGATGACTAAATGCTGGGGCCCGGTTACTTCAATTTTGGCACTCCTCGATCCTTGACCTGCGACACTTTGACCTGACCATCTCGTGCAGTGGTATGCGCGCAATCACGACATTTGCAGCGTTCACCCTCACCCCTTTTTCATCCGCTCTTTATCAAATCAGCACCCGATTCCCGGTTCCCTTCCCTCGATTCCTGCTTTGAGGGGGAATACCTCATCCTTACTCGGGGCATTTTGCTTCCTATTTTGTCTTGCAGTTCATTCGAACAACCAACAAGATGAAATCAACCTTATCCCTCACCTGGGGCACTCACTCCTATTTTTGTCTTGCAGTTCATCCAGAACAACCAACAAGACAAAAAGGGGCAAATGTAGACACCGAAATCATGTCGACTCTCCTGGTCATTCCTTGTCTTCTTTCTTCTTCGCCTATTGAACCCTTGCCGATCACTTGTTTCACCAACATTGACCCTGGCAGCATGTAAAGAGGAGCACAGAGCGAAAGCTAGACTCTATCCCCATTATGCATCTGCCGACGTCGGTCTTTACCCGACCGATGTCGCCGACGTCGGTCACATATCGGCCGACGTCGGCAATCCTGCCGACGTCGGTCACCTTCCCCTTTACCGTTATCAGTTCACATTCGGTTTCCCGAAACGGTTGACGAACCGTTTCTGGAACCGTCCCCGTCCCCCGCCTTCATCAACCTCCGCCAGCCATTCGAATCCGATCCCAGAACGCTGATCAACCGAACGCTGAGCAACCAACCTGCGAATTTCTCCACGAACCTGCGAACTCCGAGCAATCATCGACACTACGACATCAACTAATCTGCACACCACGGCTTTCATCGGGTCTTCTACCAAGTAAGTCTTTATTCTGTTTATTTCATTTTATTTCTTAGTTATTATTTATTTTCTGTCTTCCCAACTGTTCAAACTCCTCAGACTCTGTCTAAACCTCGTCCCTGTCCTTATCAAACCCTGTCTCGACTCTGTCTAAACTTCGTCCCTGTCTTTATCAAACCCTACCCTGACCATATCAGACCTTGTCCCGACTGTTCAGACCTATCCCGACTCTGTTCAAACCTCCCAGACTCTCCCTGAACCTGCCCGACTCTCTCACAACCTGTCCCGAACCGTTTCCCAGAACCTGCCCCTACCGACGCCGGTCACTGCCCCGACCGACGACGGCACCTTGACCGACGTCGGCACCTTCCCTAACCGACGCCGGCATCACAGAGACCGACACCGGCGACTGTGCAGAACATTGCCGCTTATCAGGTACGCCTTTTATTTTTCTGTCATTTATTTCTATCATTATCATCTACTTTCGTCCAATATTATGCTCTTTTTTATCAGTGGGTTGATATCCTTCTAGGGAGTCTTCGTACTTCCGGGATCGGGCGTTCGCCTGACAATCCACCATATCTTTGACTAACGTCTTCTCGTGTTTTAGTTTCTTTTTCGCAGGTGTCATTCCTCCACAGCCAAAGAGGAGAATCTTTCAACGTCTGATTTCGGTGCGCACGACTTTATCAGGTACCTCTAGCCTTAACCTTTTATTTCAGTTTCTTATTTCTTCTTTGAATGTAGAAAGCAATTTTGCATAGAAACATTCTAGCACGCCCGGTGGGACCCTAGGTCCTCCTCGGGTTCTTTCTTTCTTTCGTTCATTTAGGCGCATTAGGTTTCTTCCTTTTCGCCTCCTTTCGTCTCTTCTTAAACGACATCATAAGCAGAACTAAAATGAACACTTCTTTCTTTCTTGCATTTCTAGACTAGCTAAACTCATATTCTTCGACTCTTTCTCCATTCGTCTTCATACGAACAAACATTTCGACTTGGACATTAAAACACTCTGCATTCATTTCTGTTTGCCTGCATCTCTTAGACCACACATAGTAATTAAATCGCATATTGAATTAATCTAGATCACTTCATGTTACACGACCAAACCACCTGCACAAAACAAACATTTTAACTTACCTGAGACAAGGCCCGACTGGGATTTCATCCCCCAGCGGATACCTTACCCGTCCCGGTGACCCTACTTGGATTTCATCACCAAGGGGGAAACCCACTCCGTTCTCTGGCGGAGTATAATCTCTAGGCGAGGTATATCTTGGCTAAGCGAAACCAGCTAACCACTGGAATCGTGAAGTGAGGGGAGCTTGCTCCTTAGCACCAGGCCACGTACCAGACCCTAACACAGACTTCTTGAGCACCATAACAAAACCCGAGACCATCCATAGACTGCTTCTTCTAGGACCCATTTTTCAGCCAATCTTTCTCTACATACACATTCTAAGGCATAAGCCACTATAATCCTAAAATTTTATTTCTAGAGTTTCAGGATCTGCTTGTGTCTTCATCTTTTTGGTTCTTATCTGCTTGTTTGAGCTTGTGAGGACGTTCTCCCTTGCCTTGAATGGTTCTGACTCGTAGCCAAGCCAAGGCTCTAGTCGATCACGCGAGGCATCATCCTCTTCCGTCTACCCCGCCTACAACCAACCCTACAATGGAGTTCAACTCAGAAACTGAAAAAACTCCTACCAGACCATCTCCGCCCCAAACGCCTATTATTCCAGAAGGGGACCAAGACTTCGCACGATTCTTGGACCTCAATACTAAAGCCCTGCAACACTATCTCGCAAATAGCCAAACGCGAGACCCCTTTGGCAATCCAATTTATGGAATGCCGACTTCTCTCCTCGCAACTGCGGTCGTATCAACAACGTCTGTAGTCCAACCTTTAGACACCCAGGCTGTTGCCTCAACCAATGACCAACCTTTCACCAACCATCCAAGTGTGGCCTCTCCTTCCGTTGTTGGGCCCACTTTCACCAGGGTTTCGGCCCCCAATCAATCTCAGTCTACTCAACCACTTTCTACCCCCTTTCAAAACCTGGTCGTCTCTATTCCGCCCACTCTTACTCCTATCAACACTAGGGTGGCTACCCATCCGTTAGCCCATGTTACCTCTAACCAACCTCCCATGACAACATCAAACCTACCCATATCTTCCATCCAACCATCTTTAGTCACTTCTTCCGTCCCTACGACTAGTCATCCGTACGTTGCGCCCTTATTGGTACAACCGACTACGTCGTATACCTCTTCCAGCCTCTTTCAAGCGCCTCACAATCTAGGAGGTGCTCCATCCGCCAATCCGTCAGTAGATATTATCAAGATGCTGATGGATAAAATGTCCAACCTAGAGACCTCTATTACCGGCTCACGCAACACTCTCTCGTACGAACAAATCTGTAACGAGCCCATCCATCCTTCCGTCCCCATCAGACCATATCCCAACCAGTGGGAACTTCCTAAGTTTTCTCGTTTTCAGAGTAAGGAAGACCCACAACAACATTTACGGGCATTCAGACATGCCTGTTACCTTATCGCCCACGATGATGCGTTACTCTTACGCACGTTTCCCATGTCTCTCTCGGGTGCTGCACTTGACTGGTACAGCTCTCTTCCCAGCCATTCCATCCTTACATTCACTCAGTTGGCCCAGCTCTTCCTCGATCATTTCTCCATCAATATCACCAAGAAGGTCTCTATCACAGACCTCTATTCTATTCGCCAGTTCGAGGATGAATCTATTGCTGATTTCGTCGCTCGGTGGAGGAGCCTTATCAATCAACTTTCATTTTCTTTACCTCAGCCTGAGCTTATTGAACTTTTCTCTCAAGCCTGTGCTAAACATATTTCTTCTACCTTGAGAGTTCAAACCTTCCGCACTTTTGACGAGGCCTTCACGATGGCTCGTAAACTTGAATTACGTGCCGTTGAGGAGAATAAAGTCAAGTTGCGGAGTAAGAATCCCAACTCCAAAACCAATGACCCTTCTTCTAAGCCCTCCTCGTCCAATCCTAAATCTAAAGCTTCAGCAAATGTTGTGGTTGTTAGATCTTCCTCTTCTTCACCTTCAACTAATCAACCTGAACCATCCACGTCCATGAGCGCCACTCGTCAATTTCAGCAGAGATACATACAGCGACAGTTTACTCCACTTGGAGAATCATACGCGTCTGTGCTGGAAAAACTCGTCAAACAAGGGGCCATCAATCTCCCTCAGATCCGACCTCCACCACAATTTGATCCCTCACGCGCCATCCCTGCGTGGTATAGGGAAAATGACTTCTGCCACTACCACCGTGTTAAAGGTCATGACACGGGCAACTGTAAAACCCTTAAAAACATAGTTCAAGACATGTTGGAAAAGGGTGACCTCATCCTCGACAATCCTAACGCCCCTCCTAATTAGGGTATCGATATCTTCAAACAACCATTCCCTAATCATCCACCAACCCAAAACAACGTCCAGACCTTGACTGACAATACCCATGAACATAATATTCGAACAGTCAATACAGTCTCACCCCTCATTTCCAACCAACCCCAAGAGGTGGGTTCATCCATCAGTCCATCACATGTGGACGAACCTCTTTCTCCGGCTAGTTCTCCCTCAACTTCTCTCATTTTGGAGGACGCCTCGACCTTACCAGCACCGCCAGTTTCACCATCTTCCTTCTTGCTGCCCATGGAGGACCCAACCTTTCCTACTCCTCGGCCACAAGTGGAGGGCACTATCATCCCTATCCTTTACCCGCTTGAGGAGCTTCATTCACCAGTTTCTTCTCCACCCAGAGAAGAACCTATTTCTCCTTCATCTCCAACCAAACATGAACCTGTCACAACTTCATCCTGCTTTGAGCCCGAGACTACTACATCCGTCCCACCTTCAGTCCCACAACCATTGGCATCTTCTCAAGAGCCTAAACCTCATCTCGCATCTTCTCAGCCATTTTCCCGACTAGTGGAGAGACTCGAACTTCTCCCTTCTAGGAAAGTGGAACATCAGGGATTGTGGGACCGCCTCACAGCTCTTCAACAAGCCCGGGCCCTCTCATCTCATGCTGCTAATCCTCCCATGGCAAAACCTTCTAAGATTATCAACAAAAATCCGATCTCCACTTCCAAACCGTCTACATCTCCATCAACCTCATCAAAACCAAAACCCTCATCTACCCCGCCTAAACCTATCAAATCACTTGGCGTTCGCCCCGTCTCCAACCTCACTCATCCACAAGTGAAAGTGGACTTAACCCAAACTTCAACTAATCGTAGTCTTCAATCTAAATCTCAAAAAACTGCCAAACCACAGAGGCGAACGCCTCCTCTTCCGTCACCATTGCCCTCCATTTTGGGCCCGCATCCTTCAACCTTAACCAAAGTCCTTCCCGCTTCAACCTCTAACCAAAACCGGTTGCCTCCTTTGCTTCCTTTACCTACCGCTGGCCTACCCTCTCCCAAAAGGGTGATACCTCTCACGAAGAGTGTACCGTCTCCGCCTGTCATCGCACCATCAACCCAGAAGGTGGTACGAAAACCTCCTCCCATTTCGCCCAAGCAAAAGTCACCGACATCGCATACATCGATGAACATGGACCCTTTAGTGGGCTCATACTCTTTGATCTTGCAACGACTTTTGCAAACTTCTAGCATAACTCTTCCACCCATCAAGCCCTTTCAACCTCTCGGGTCTAAACCTTCCTGGTTCGACGACACGAAGATTTGTTTATATCATCGTACACCAGGACATGACACTGAGACTTGCTGTGCCCTCAAGGCTGTCATTCGCCGTTATCTGGAGAAAGACACTCTTCTCTTTGAGGACACTTTCGACCGCACCCCGAC
The DNA here is from genome assembly GCA_037957365.1 of Torreya grandis. Classification (NCBI taxonomy): domain Eukaryota; kingdom Viridiplantae; phylum Streptophyta; class Pinopsida; order Cupressales; family Taxaceae; genus Torreya; species Torreya grandis. The sequence continues at coordinate 1,516,365 of JARHVA010003504.1, read as the reverse complement.
TCCTTCTCACAACCCTTCAACCTCTTCAAACCCATCCACATCTCATCAACCGGTTACAACCCCTACATCATCTTCACCTCCCATCTTTGAAATCAATGCCATTCACATCACCACTAGGTCACAAAAGGATAAGGCGAAAGAAAAAGCCGCCATTCCTTGGACCTACCCTTTTGTCAATCCACCTCAACCGCCTAAGCCTAAGATTTCTATCCTTGGCGCGCCTCAACCTTCCTCTCCTTCTTCTTCTTCTGGACCAATCCACGACTCCATGTTGAAACAACTTCACCAGACGCCTGTGAAGATGTCCCTCTACGATCTCGTCCAAACCTCACCTCAACATCGTCAGGCCCTCATCCAAGCCCTGCAGGCAGCGGAGGTCCAACCTGAGGATCCTCAGCCACTTGCTGCCCTTGTCCACTCCTTAGCCCCTGTTGCCTCCATAACATTCAGCGACTCTGAGATTCCTACATCCAACACGGAAGATCAGGACGCCGCCCTCTTCATCACTGCCTACATTGATCGAACACGCATTAAACGCGTTATGATCGACGGGGGCACTAGCATCAACATCATCTCCACTCATGCCTTTGATCAGTTGGCTCTTCCCAAGAATTGCGTCTCTAAAACTGACGCGATCTTGCGCTCTTTCAACGACACTACTGCCACGACCATTGGCACAGTTATCCTTCATATTCGCGTTGGTCCACGCACAGTCCCGGAGCTCTTCTACATCATCGAAGGAGAGTTCCAATACAACATCTTGCTGGGCCGACCCTGGATCCGCGCCATGGCCTGTGTCCCCTCCACCCTGCACCGTTGTGTGAAGTTTGAGCATGACGGACAAGTCCACACCATTCCCTCTGACCCTTCGCCTTTCAAAACCTGCAATACCACCTACCATCCAAACGATGTCCTCATTCCTATCAAGCCATCAACCTCGGCACCGCCTCCATCCGCAGAAGCTTCAACCAGTTCGCAACAGGCGGTCGCCCTTACACCTCCCCTTCAAGCGACAACCACAGATCCCATGGAAGACGTCTTTCAAAGACTTTCATTGGGAGAGTATCGCTTGTTGGCTTTAGACATGTTCCAAACTCCGCAAGAGTATGGACGCCTTCATCACAGCCCCAGCTACGACCATCGAATTGGGATGATCATACCTTATGGTCCCCCTCACCTCCGCACCAACCTCGTCTATGGAGGGCTTAATCAAGCTCCTACTGACGGTAATCCTCTTTCTTCACCTCAACCTTTCACATCAGATTTCTCATTTCTTGGCAACCCCGCCTTTGCACATACTTACCTTTACAGATGTGCATGGAAGGGTTTTGGTTTCGGACGCTATGAGCAGGGCTCCCATCAGCCTATCCAACCGCTCAATGATGACGACGCTAAGAAACGGTATGGTCTGGGATATCACGACCCCACTCAAGACCCTGTAGACCTTTATCCTGAACCAATCCTTGACCAATCTCCTCCACACTCGCCTATTTCGCCACCCTCACCTACGGAGTCAGTGGTTTCCATTCCTCCTAGTTTTTTTTTTCCATAAACACCATTCGCCTGGACCCCTTGACTTATCAGCTCAATGGGGTATCCAAGTCTCTCCCTCTCATTCTTCCCACCATGATCGAAGATGAGTCGGCAACCATTCACACTGTTCACTGCGTTGACGATGACGCCATTCTTTCCTACATGGGCGCTGATGATTCTTTCATCCAGCGCTCCCTCCCTTCTGAGACCCAGGTTATGTTAAATGAATCAACCATTGACATCAACCTTCCTTCTTCTGATGTTCCTCATGTCTTAAAGATTGGCCAATCTTTAGACGCTCAGGAGCAGCTTGACTATACCCAGTTCCTCTCTGACCATAGCAAGGCCTTTGCCTGGACTTACAGTGATATGCCTGGCATCGACCCCACCATCGTTACCCATAACATTGTCACCAAACCAGAGGCTAAGCCTGTCAGGCAAAAGCTTCGAAAGATGCATCCTCGCGTTGCCCTCCTTGTCAAGGAGGAGCTTCAGCGTCTCCTTTTTGTCTCCTTCATCCAGCCTATCGATTATCCACAGTGGGTCTCTAACATCGTCCCAATCACCAAGGCAACTGGGGGGATTCGGATCTGCACAGACTATCGTGACCTTAATCTAGCCTATCCTAAAGACGACTTTCCTCTTCCTAACATCGACCAGCTTGTTGATCTTACGGCCGGCCATGAGATGCTATCTCTTATGGACGGGTTTTCAGGATACAATCAAATCCTGATCGCTCTGGAAGATCAGCACAAGACTACTTTTATCACCCCATGGGGGACTTTCTGCTATCGAGTCATGCCTTTTGGCTTGAAGAACGCAGGCGCCACTTATCAGCGTGCCATGACCTACATTTTCCACGATCTCCTCCACAAAATCATGGAGGACTATGTGGATGACCTTCTCGGCAAATCCAAATTTTGCCGCGACCATCTGACCATTCTCAACATCATCTTTTCTCGTCTTCTTCAGTACAATGTCCGTCTTAACCCCAAGAAATGTATTTTTGGGGTCCTCTCTGGCAAGCTTCTCGGCTTCATCGTTTCCTTCTGTGGCATCGAGATAGATCCCACCAAGATTCGCGCTATCCTCGAAATGCCTCCCCTGACCAATCTCAAGCAGCTTCGCAGTTTGCAAGGCAAGCTCCAGTCCATTCGCCGTTTCATCTCACAGCTTTTTGACCGCTGCCAACCTTTTCATCATCTCCTTAAGAAGGACGTCATTTTTATATGGGATAAGGACTGTCAAGAGGCTTTTGAAGCCTTAAAATGCTATCTGGTCTCTCCACCAGTTCTCATTCCACCTAAAGACGACCAACCCTTCTACCTTTATATCTCAGCCACTCACCATTCGTTAGGTGCCATGATCGCGCACCGAGACGAGCATCACCATGAGCAAGCCGTTTATTATATCAGCCGCACACTAGTCGACTATGAAACTCGGTATACCCATATCGAGAAACTCTGTTTGGCGTTAGTCTTTGCTGCTACTAAGCTTCGCCACTATCTTCTCAGTCACAAAACCTTTGTCATCACCCACACCGACCCTCTCAAATATATGCACTCCAAGCCATATCAGAATCAACGTATGGCTCGGTGGCTCATGCTGCTTGCTGAGTTCGATCTCGAATTCATCCAGCAGAAATCTATCAAGGGGCAAACCATCGCTGATCAACTAGCCGATGCCCCTCTCCCTGACACTCAACCTTCGCAGTGTGAATTCCCTGACGAGTCTATCGCTGCGCTTTCCTCCGACGACACCACCTATCAGATGACTATGTTCTTTGACGGGTCTAAATGTCAACTAGGTGGAGGTGCTGGGATCATTCTCATCCCACTCGAAGGGGAGCCCATGCCTCTGTCTTTTAAACTCGACTTTGATTGTACCAATAATATGGCCGAATACGAGGCCTTAATTTTGGTACTTCAGACCGCCCTCTCTCTCAGCATCAAGTCCATCAACATCTTCGGTGACTCGCAGCTCGTCATCAATCAGGTTAACGGTTCATACCTCTGTAAAAATGAAATTTTGCAAAGGTATAAAAATCGTGCTGACATTCTCCTTGCATCTTTCGACCATTTCCTCTTGCAGACTGTTCCTCGATCCACGAACAAGTTTGTTGACACTATGGCTTCTCTTGCTTCCCATATCCCATCTTCCTCATCTGTATCCAGACTTTTTGTCACGGTGCATCGTGTGTCGTTACCTTCATATATCTCTCCTCACATTCATCATGTCAACACTATAGACCCAAGCCCACAAGATGCTTGGTATAAGCAACTTGTGGACTTCTTATCTCTCTCTATCATTCCTCCCAACCTCTCTAGTAATGCACGACGAGCTTTTATCAAGCGTACTGCTCGCTATACCATGCTAGGGGGTCTTCTCTATAAGCGAGGCTTCGACGGCCTCCTTCTTCGCTGTCTCACCTCCACTGAAGCATCTCAAGCCATTCAACAAGTCCACGACGGAATTTGTGGCGGACATTTCAGTGGAAATTCGGTTGCCAAGCGCATCCTTCGTCTGGGCTATTATTGGCCTACCCTTCATCAAGACTGTAGCGATTATGTTCGGCGTTGCATCAAGTGTCAGCAGCACTCTAACTTGCTTCATCTCCCCAGTCACGCCTTACAAGTTGCTCAGGATTTTTGGCCTTTTTCTCAATGGGGTTTAGATCTCATCGGTGAGATTAATCCTCATTCGTCTCTTCGTCATCAATCCATCATCACAGCCACTGAATATTTCACCAAGTGGGTGGAAGCCATTCCTCTCGTCTCCACAAAAGCCGACAAGATCGTCGACTTCATCAACACCCACATCATCTGTCGTTTCGGTGTCCCTCATAAAATCATCACCAATAATGGCAAGTCCTTTAAAAACAAAACTGTCCAAAAGCTATGCGACTCCTTCGGCATCAAACTCAGTTTCTCTTCGCCTTACTACCCACAAGCAAATGGGCAGGCCAAGGCTTCCAACAAAATTCTCACCAAAATTCTCATGAAAGTGGTTAGTGACACAGGCAAAGATTGGCACATTCACATTCCCTTCGCTTTGTGGGCTTACCGCACTAGCATCCGAACCTCTACGGGTGCTACCCCTTTTTCTCTTGTGTACGGAACAGAGGCTGTCTTACCTCTCGAAGTACAGATCCCGTCTCTCCGCATTTCTCTACATGACATTCTCTCCAACGATGACTTTCATCAAGATCGCTTAGCTCAACTTGAGTTACTTGACGAACACCGTCTTGCTGCCCTTAATCATCTCCATGTCTATCAACGTCGCATCAAACACACCTATGACAAAAATCTGCGAGAACGAGATTTCAACATCGGAGACTTCGTCCTCAAAGAGAATCAACACGTGACCAATATGGAGCGAAGTAAACGAGGCAAGTTTGCTCCTAATTGGCTCGGACCTTTTATTATCACGCACAAGTATGGATCAGGGACTTACCGTCTGGCTTCTCTTGATGGACGCCCAGAACCTGAGCCTCTTAATGCGTTGCATCTGCGACCGTTCTACTGCTAGTCGAGTATTCGTCCACTTGACACTTAACTTGAGCTCGTCCCTTGAGCAATCCCCGTCCTCTTAGTCCTACTTCCTTTCAACCCTATTCCTCTTAACAATTCCTATAACCCTTTTATGTGGTATGGATGCTTTGTCCTCATAAAAGGGAGCCCTTGACCTTCTATAATCTTGTCCATGACTCACATTTCTGTCAAAACAAATCAAGATGTCAAAACATATCCATGGTCACTATATCTATATCAAAATCAAAAAAAAAACAGACTGCTCCCTCGAAGGACAGCTGTACTATCATTGCTGTAATAAATAGACTGCTCCCTCGAAGGACAGCTATTCAAAAGCCTTTTTATTAAACAAAAATCTAGACCACTCCCTCGAAGGATGGCTATGACTACTCTGGCAATAAACAGCATTATTTTAGAAGCTTCCCGCATCGATCAGCTTCACAACCTGACCACTACAACAAATGACATCTCTCTGCAGGCTTCCCGCATTGATCAGTCTGCGCCAAAAAAAAAAAAAAAAAACGAGTCACAGACTTGACTTGTAGTTGTCTCAGGGTCTCCTATAAAAAGGGGCAAAGTTATCTCTGCTCTTAAAACGGGTTACCCTCCTTCCTCCTCCTATCACCCGCTCAAGGGACTTCGAGCTCACTTTAATGTCTAAGTGATTCGATTACCGCTCTAACATAACCACGGTCAACGACGTCACGCATGAATGGGGCTCTTGGTTCTCATAACCCCCTATCTATGCTTCCTTTTTGGTCCTTGTCAATGAAAGAGCAATATGCTTTTCACTTCTTCTGCACTTTGGTCACATTCACCTTCATCACTTGTCAATCGACTCAGCTCAACTCTCTTTTCAGACCATCAACCTGACCTAGCCTATTCACCCTAGTTTCTATGGACACCAATACACATGGAAACTATCGACTCGACCCAATTTATGTTAAGCATAAACCAATACTTGCTGAAGCATAAATAGACCTCAATTCATTTTTAGCATACATCCATCACGAATATGGAATATTGCTAGGGATGAAAAACCCGTCAACCAATGTTGCAGAATACACCATTTGGAAAAGGCTGCAACATCTTTTTTTTTCCTCATCATTTCATCCAATCATCGACCAATCTATCAACCATTTTAACCACCTGTCTACCACTCGGACCCTTTGTCTGAACTACATTGGTCTGAGGCCCTATCACCAGGGCTATGTAGGCAGCACTCAGTTGACATGGGGTCTTCTGAGGTTAGCTCGACCATTCTCGTTTGTCCGTCTCTCTGATGGACAAACCTTCTTTCCTTCTTTTAACCATAATCTTGTCCTTGACCACCACCCATTTTATCCCTTTGACCCTCCCTCCCTTCTAGGGAGAACTACATCGGCCTGAGGCCCTATCACCAGGGCTATGTAGGCAGCACTCAGTTGACATGGGGTCTTCTGGGGTTAGCTCGGCCGCATCCTTTCGTCCATTCATCCATCCATCGACCACCAACCATTGGAGATCATACCTATCTCCTCCGACCTCGACCACTTCCAAGACGTTGTTGCCTTGGTTGTTTTTGCATGTATGCTACCTCATGACTGGTTAGCAGAATTGTGCGCAGACCTTTTTGGACCCTCACAAGTATAGGATCGCACACCGGTTGATCTGCACTACTTGTGACTTTTTCGCGTTTCTAGGAGCACTTCCTGAGCCTGGGATACCTGGAACGCGACGACCCATTTGGAGCTTCAGCTTAGATTGAGTAACCCGATCAGCAGATGACTAAATGCTGGGGCCCGGTTACTTCAATTTTGGCACTCCTCGATCCTTGACCTGCGACACTTTGACCTGACCATCTCGTGCAGTGGTATGCGCACAATCACGACATTTGCAGCGTTCACCCTCACCCCTTTTTCATCCGCTCTTTATCAAATCAGCACCCGATTCCCGGTTCCCTTCCCTCGATTCCTGCTTTGAGGGGGAATACCTCATCCTTACTCGGGGCATTTTGCTTCCTATTTTGTCTTGCAGTTCATTCGAACAACCAACAAGACGAAATCAACCTTATCCCTCACCTGGGGCACTCACTCCTATTTTTGTCTTGCAGTTCGTCCAGAACAACCAACAAGACAAAAAGGGGCAAATGTAGACACCGAAATCATGTCGACTCTCCTGGTCATTCCTTGTCTTCTTTCTTCTTCGCCTATTGAACCCTTGCCGATCACTTGTTTCACCAACATTGACCCTGGCAGCATGTAAAGAGGAGCACAGAGCGAAAGCTAGACTCTATCCCCATTATGCATCTGCCGACGTCGGTCTTTACCCGACCGATGTCGCCGACGTCGGTCACATATCGGCCGACGTCGGCAATCCTGCCGACGTCGGTCACCTTCCCCTTTACCGTTATCAGTTCACATTCGGTTTCTCGAAACGGTTGACGAACCATTTCTGGAACCGTCCCCGTCCCCCGCCTTCATCAACCTCCGCCAGCCATTCGAATCCGATCCCAGAACGCTGATCAACCGAACGCTGAGCAACCAACCTGCGAATTTCTCCACGAACCTGCGAACTCCGAGCAATCATCGACACTACGACATCAACTAATCTGCACACCACGGCTTTCATCGGGTCTTCTACCAAGTAAGTCTTTATTCTGTTTATTTCATTTTATTTCTTAGTTATTATTTATTTTCTGTCTTCCCAACTGTTCAAACTCCTCAGACTCTGTCTAAACCTCGTCCCTGTCCTTATCAAACCCTGTCTCGACTCTGTCTAAACTTCATCCCTGTCTTTATCAAACCCTACCCTGACCATATCAGACCTTGTCCCGACTGTTCAGACCTATCCCGACTCTGTTCAAACCCCCCAGACTCTCCCTGAACCTGCCCGACTCTCTCAGAACCTGTCCCGAACCGTTTCCCAGAACCTGCCCCTACCGACGCTGGTCACTGCCCCGACCGACGACGGCACCTTGACCGACGTCGGCACCTTCCCTAACCGACGCCGGCATCACAGAGACCGACGCCGGCGACTGTGCAGAACATTGCCGCTTATCAGGTACGCCTTTTATTTTTCTGTCATTTATTTCTATCATTATCATCTACTTTCGTCCAATATTATGCTCTTTTTTATCAGTGGGTTGATATCCTTCTAGGGAGTCTTCGTACTTTCGGGATCGGGCGTTCGCCTGACAATCCACCATATCTTTGACTAACGTCTTCTCGTGTTTTAGTTTCTTTTTCGCAGGTGTCATTCCTCCACAGCCAAAGAGGAGAATCTTTCAACGTCTGATTTCGGTGCGCACGACTTTATCAGGTACCTCTAGCCTTAACCTTTTATTTCAGTTTCTTATTTCTTCTTTGAATGTAGAAAGCAATTTTGCATAGAAACAGCTAATGTTCAAATCCCTTATCATTTTGATGAAATGGTAAAGAAAAGGAAGAACATTGTGTAACTCTAAGATATTGACATTATTACAATAGACACTCTTCCTCCACGGATAGTCAAAAACCTAAAACTATGACAAAAATAATCCCAGACTAAAAGGGAGATAAATACATAGAAGTAGTTGTTCACCTTATATAAAAATATAAAGATAGTGTTAGTGCTTCAGAATATCAAATATAAAAAATACACTTGGGAAAAGATACAAGAAAATGAATGACATAAGATGTTTATAAATCTATTGGCATTTTGTTTGAAAATATGGACCATGATAAAGTAACTAAGGATCATATCAAACAAAAAGTTAAATATTTAGCAATATGTTGGCTAAAAAAATTGTCACAAAGACAAATGTGGAATTTTAGGAAATAGCATGGAGATAGAGTCCTCATGTTAGTGAAAAATATGGAGGTAAAGTATGTCTCCTATTAGTAGGTGGAGCTACCTTTATTGAAAATAAAAAATAAAAAGCAGGAAAAGAGTTATTCACAACTATTTAAAGTAAAATTGTTATTTATAGGGGGTTTGTAATTTTAACCAAAAAGTACAAAAAGATAACATAAAATAAAATAAGGGGAATGATGGAAAAGAGTGGTAAAATGAGAAAGGAAATGAAGAAGGGATAATTGTATTATTTTGGTTAGTTAAACACAGAAGCTGCTAAAATAATCCCATGAATGAAAGACAACTCACTAGAATGGCCAAAGATTTGAGATTATAATATGGAAAATCTTTCTCATTCAATTGATAGAAAAGAAATATATGTGTCCATAAGAACACACAACATACACCAAAATAACTATTTATAATTGATAACAGAATGTGATAATCACTTTATATTTCCTCGTACAAAGTAATTAATTACTATTTCAATCCACCATGGTTTTACCAAAATAAAAATAATAAATGTAGATTCAAAGAAGAATCATTACAATAGAACTTCTGAATTTTGACTAGTTTATAAAAATTAGATCAGCATTTTAAAATCAAATGTCTGAATACATATGGACAACATATACATACACAATCCACAAAGAAATATTGAACACGAAGTTTTCAAGATCTCCTTGTATTGATCTTCATTGGGTTACAAATACATATCCTCTTTAAAAAATGCATACCGAAAAGTTTAACTATCAAAAACTTGTATAAATGATCCCCAACCTTGTATTTAAAGGTTTAAATGGGAAGTTATGGTGTGTAACTACCTTTATTTCCTTTTTAGTGACTTGAAAAAAAATGTTACCAAATCTACACAACTTAAAACTTTTAAAAATGCATTGAACAATTTTCATAACTTGAAAAAGTGTAATGACCAATTTGCATGACTTGCAAAGGTGCTTTGATGTTTCTACACAACTTTAAACTTATAAAAGTGCATTGAGTAATTTTCACAACTTGAAAAAGTGTAATGACTAATTTTCACTTCTTACAAAAATGCTTTGATGTTTTTACACAACTTGAAACCTACAAAAGTGCATTGATCAATTTGCATGACTTCTAAAAGTGTATTGGTGTTTTTACACAACTTGAAAACTGTGAACTTCACCTTATTTATAAAATTGTGATTTTTTAGTTGATTTTATAAGTTCAAAATGAAATATTTTCACCATGGATATTTGATTAAAAAAAATTCCTCATGAAATTATCTTTTCAACATATTGAATGAGAGATAAAATAGATTTTGGATGTAAATTTATGACCTGAGTGAGATTGGACCTTATTTTTACAATTTTTACTTGTCTAGGTGGTGGATTCTAAGGATAATGCAAACATTATCATCAAGTTTTGATGGGCGTGTTAGCAATCCCATCAAGTTATGATGGGTGTGCAAGCACAACTATAATTCTCCTTCCTTAATTTAGTAGGTTGAAATGAATTTCTTATATTAAGTGTTTATAGTCAAAATTCATCTCTCAAGTCTAGTCTTTGCATTGGGACAAAATTTAGAAACTTTTACAGAAGTTTTATTTTACCTTACATTTTCACTCTAGTGTTGATAAGGTCAAATGAATGTCAAACTTTTCTATTTTCTTCTTTTGTTGGGGAACTTGAATTTGGCATCTGATGTGATCTAACTTCTAATGTTTTAAGTGAAACTCTTCCCTGCATTGCATTTCTCATGCATGCTCAACAAGTAATCAAGCTCTGGTAAGTGTGCAGACTAAAGGCTTGGAGTCTAATGGGTCTATATAAAGATAGATTATGATCCAAGGGGTATGTTAGCAGACATTTTGGGATCCAACAAAAATGTGATCAAAAGAGTGAGTATTTGGTGAAAATGTATGTAGATAGGCTAGGATCCAATGATGTTGTTGGTAGATAGATCGGGTCCCATAAATGTTATTTCCAGTAGTATCAGGGTCTGATAGGGTGTTATTATTTTGAAAAATAAATTGTTGACATATCCTCAACACCCAATTTTTATGACTCAAAATTCTAGAATTAGGGATAACCTAAATATTCTACTCAAATGCATTTCCATCCAAAATGTTTCTCTACAAACCACTTAATCTCTCACATTTAGAAGCTTGAAGGATAGTGCAGATATTAACAAGTGATCTAAGATTTGTCCATTGGGATATATATTCGATATCCCATATTATAAAAAAATTACCGTCTACGTCATTAAAACACCTCTAATTTCCTATGAAAGTATAATTTGGGGTGTTGTCATGAAATTTAAAATTTCATGACAAGTTATAATAGTGTGACTACATTTCCAAAAGGAATGCAGGAGAACTCTAGAAATGCCTTATTATTGAAGATCCCTAAAACCATTTCTATATCTCACCTTTACATGTATTGTTCTAGTCAATTGATAGATAGTTCACTTATCTCAATTGTATAAGAAATAAACATGAGTTGCTAGACCAGATCCCCTATTTGAAAAATTTGCATGTTTACCACCTATTCACTTTGATATATCTATGAAAACTTGTCTATTCTATAATTTTGAGAAACAAAATTAATATCACCATTTTTCATGACTGCATAAGTAATTCATTAAATCTATAATTAATTTTTGTGTTGTATATCCACTTAGCTAAAGAAATTCAATGTTTCTTTCTAAAAATGTGATATTTTCATTGACCTCAAAGCAACAACTATTATGGCATCCTTGAAAATCATGTGATTTCCCATGATATTTGTTAGATAAATACCAAAACTACAAATATGTATAGGAAGAAAGACCAAAGCATGGAGAAAAAGGAGGAAATTTCTTTTTTCGTATTTATTGAAAAGCAACACATACACAAAAGGAAATAGGAAAAGGAAACAAGCCAAAATAGGGAGAACAAAAGTATTTACAAGGCACAAATGAAAATGAGAAGACTATACAAATCCATTCACTAGGTAAGATAAGTACATTCTATTTTATAACAATGCATTTGACTTACAAGGTTCAAACACATCTAGTAGTTGTGATCAAATAGGTGGGAAGAGGAACTTACAATAATCATTGACATAGAGATGATCATGATTGAACAAGTAGAAAATGTCTTCATGTCTTAGAATGGAATTATTATGAATTTTATAATTTTATATGAGAATTTATATATAATATTAGACTTATTTAATGTCTTATTAGTTGGCCTTGAATGCATCTATACAAAATAAATGATTTGAACCAAAGAGAAATGTGTTGCATGTTACTTTCTGAGTTAGAACAACAATATGAATATCTTTTAGAATGAATTGAGTGCAGATATTATTTGCCACATTACTTCTCATGATAGAGATAAATTTATCTTTGAATGAATCATTGTTATCATCTTCATCAATCTCTTCTACCTTTACAGTTTTCATTTCACTTGAAATAAAAATTGGGCCCCATTCATTTTGTTCTATCTTGATGTCTTCCTTGACCTCAAACATGGCATGATTATGATCCTTAATATAGTTAGGCTTGATTACTTTGGATTAAAATCTTGTGGAGAACTCTTCTACAGTGGAATATGAAAAGTAAGTGCTAGGAGAATCTTCACTTTTGACCACTGAATCTTCTATCTTGATATAAGAGGGATCTTCTACTTTATTAAAAACTTGTTATATATTATCTTCTTATTTATAAAGTGGAACATGACACTATACATTAATGTTATTTTATATTTGTGGTTCAACCATTTGTTCCTCAAATAATTGATTTTCTCCTAGGATTGTGAAGTTCAATCAATCTTATGAAATAGGCAAATATTTCTCTTATCTAGAAAAGAGGAAGTTAAATTCTTCATTCATTCTATTATAAATCATTAGTTCTTCCAACCATTCACCTTCCATAATTATGAAACTGAAACAATCATATGTGACATTTATCACTTTATCTTTTTCTTTGTTGGAGCTATGACATATTTGATCAAGAATTTGCCTTTGGAATCTCTTTTATGAAGGATGATGACTCTTTATTATATTAGGTTTCACTAATTATTCACTATTTCCAACAGTTATAATATGTTTTAAAACTTCATTCTTTAACATTCCAAACAAAACCATGCCATCTTCAATCTTTATAACTTATTTTTGTGAAGTTTCCATGTGATTTACCTTATTTCTCATTTAGATGAATTTGATTTCTAGGTGTAGGGAACCAATGAAGATATGGAGCTGATCATTAGAACTTGGTTGATCTACCTAATGAATCATTCTCAACAATGTTTTTAATTAGGATGTCAATTCTCTCATCTTATCATCATCTTACTTTTGAATTTGGAATAAATATGACAATAATACACACACATCCAAAACTGATTTGAATATGTTCATAAACTTATTTTTTAAGGAGTCACAATTCACAATGCTTCCATTTTTTAGGTGTCACGACCACTTAGTAACATGTCCAATGAGATCTAAAAAATATTATAATAAATACATATTCATGCATAACTTCTAAGATGTTATGAGACACTATGAAGGCTAGGACATGGTTATCTACATCTTGACCATTTTCTCTAGAAAAATTTAGAAATTTCTTCCTTAGGCTTGATAGTAACTCATTATATTGGTCCAAAGCCAACAACTTGAAATGTTCTCCCTATGAGAAATGTAGAACATTGGGGTTAGGATGAACCAACACCATTTCTTCAATCATAAAGATGTAGGCACTAGGTACTTTTCCCCAATGGATCTGTTAATTGTTGGCTAAAAACCTTGTCAGGGAGACAAATGTGGACTTTCAGTTAATAGTGTGGGGACAGATTCCTCATGTCAGTCAACAACATAGGGATAAATTCCATATCTTATTATCAGGCATAGCTACCTTTATTGTAAACCAAAAATAGAAAGCAAAAAATGAGCTATTCATAACTATTTACAACAAAACTTTTATTTATAAGGGGGTTTGTAATTTTAACCAAATGTATGAAAAGATAAAAGAATGTGAAATAAGGGGAATGATGGAAAAGAGGGGGTAAATTAAAATGGAAAGGAGGATGGAAGAGTGGGATTATTTTGACTAGTTAAACACAAAAGTTGCTAAAATGATCCCAGAAAGGAAGAAGGACAACTCTAGTTTGTCAGAAGATGCCAAGATCAATTAAACAATGAAGATTTTATGGAGAACCTATATGGAGATCTTGCATAAAATCTTAAAATGATCAAGGGAAAGAAAATTGTCTCACCAAAGAGAATTTGTAGAAAGAGTGTTTTGTATTAGTCATAAATTCAATATGAAATATAAATTTATAGGTGAAAGTTAGACATGTCCCAACATCCTCATACATGTGGGATAAAATTTCACTAATGACGTAGAATAAACTAAATAAGTTAAAATAAATCATGTTTTTGAAACCTAGTGGGACAAAATCTACACCAAAAAATGATCCTAAGTGTAGTTTAGGAGTGTATAAGAATTGAGTCCTAGCAATAAGGATTGATGAGAAACCCGAACATAATACAACTCCCATAAAATGAAAAGAGAAGAAAACCTATAAGAACAAAAATCCTCCCTAAAAGAGAGTAAAGGGAGAAATATTGCATGCTCTAAGGATGTCAGGCATAATCAAGAATGCATCCATAAGTAAGAAAAATAAGGCACATAGAGAGAGAGAGGAGAACTGAGAGGTCCCCATAGAAGATGTTGAATGTAACTACAACATAGTTAAAAAAATGACAAATATTGTTAATGATATCCTTTGCATGAAGACCATAGAAGATCCATCAACATTGAACAATGTTTATTCTCTTTTCCAAAAGAAAAACATGAATGGTGTAATGGAATTTTGCCCATTCCATAGTGGAAGATTAAGGAGGAAATAATACAAAACACTTTAAATAGGGTCCAAAATAGAATTGTGGCATAGGTATGGCAAGATAATGCATAAGAACTAAATGTAATTCCACTGAAGTGAACCTATCAAAATAAGGTGTAATGAAGGGTGGATTAGCCTAGAATAGCGAATGGGTCTACCAAGTACTTGACAGAACTCCAACCAAGGAATTGTAATCCTCATGCATATTGAGAGGGATAATTTCTTTATGCAATGATGGTGCAATGGAAGTGTTGGTGTTGTAGATTTTTACCCTAGATGAGAAGGGGATTGTTTAGGTCCTCTTGCATAAATCTAGTCCAATATGAGACTAATCCTAGGTTGTGGGTATCCTAATAATGGATTAGACCTCTAGAGGAGATTAGATTCCTTCTATATATATCACCTACACTAAACCTAAACTAGAACTTTTCTTGGAAAAGGGAGAAATTTTAATAATAACTTATGAAAGCATGTAAAAGAGGTGATGCATCAATTATTTCATCACTCAAAATCACATAAGACACAATTATAGGTTGCATTCAAGATTACATAAGATCACTCACATCAGTATTTCACAAAACGACATGAACTGACTATTTATCTACTATGGGAGGGAAGTTATCTACTTCTAAAACTAACAACCAAAATATATGACACTTAGAATGACCTATGAGGATTGCCAAAGTACTTCATGAAGGTGATAAAAACTTAGATAAATACATGAAAAGCATACATTCACTTGACCACATCAATGAATTTATAAGACACACTCCATTTCAATTGTAAAATGGAGGAATCCAAAATTTTATTACTTCCAATAGGTATTGTAGTACAAATTTTAGTAGAATTTAGTCATACCAAAAAAAAGGGATCCATTTCAAAGCATGGAATATTGTATTTATAAAAAGGGGGGGGGGAGAGAGAGAGAGAGAGAGAGAGAGAGAGAGAGAGAGAGAGAGAGAGAGAGAGAGAGAGAGAGAGAGAGAGAGAGAGAGAGAGAGAGAGAGAGAGAGAGAGAGAGAGAGAGAGAGAGAGAGAGAGTTATGCATTTAAAGAGGCCCAACCACTTTTGATGGATTATACCAATTTGAGGATGTCGAGTCATGATCATATTAAGAAAAAAGATCATCATAAAATAATTGAATGCTACTTTGATCTTTATCCAACCACTAGGTCACCTTCTCATGACTTTATGCCATCTTTTTAATTGATCGATTCATGAGGACCAACTCTTTTTGTCTTGAAACTGACAAAGCCATGTCACTCTGTAGATTGAAAACCAAAGGTCATTTGTTAATTTTCTTATATCTATTATGTCAATGAGACAATATTTGATAGCTATTCAATCTTGTTTTGACAACAGTCACCAACCCTTGATCTATATTAGGTCTTAAAAGACCTATTTTATCTTTATGGAGCTCTACTAGAAATACTTGGTCCTGTTTTGGTTCAATTTGGATCCTGTCTACACTTAGATCCTATGGTTTTACCTTACTCAAGTTGAAGAATGCCCCATAAAATTCTATTGACAATGTTTGGGATCACCTTTTTTTTTATTGGCCATAAAAAATTGACCCACCCTATTAACATTTTTACCCATTTTGTACCATTTATCTCAATCAATACGATCAAGCACTAATCATTGATATTTAGCCATTCTAATGCACTTATGGCACTTGTCATTCATGCATTTTACTTTAAGAATTATTGACCCCTTTGACCCTACACTCATCATTAGATCTAAATCCATTATTTAACTTGAGAAATTAGATCTACCTAGACCCACTATCCTATCAATCATTGCTCACCATTGGATCTTGTTCTAATTAAACACTGACCATTGATCTTGAATGTTAGAAATCAAACAACTACTTCATGAAACTTCACTTTGATGTCTACATGCTTGTATTTTACACGAAAATGAACATATTTGAAATCCATAGGATCGTCACTAAGATATTTTAAAACTAATGATCATTTTTTTTAACTTAAATTTGACACTTACACAACCATCAATTGATGTCCATGAGATCATCAATATTTACACCCCAATAGATGACTACTGAGCTTTACTTTGACACCTACACAAACATATCCAAGACATTTAAAATACAATGGCTATTTTTTATGGCTTAAATTTGATATCCATACAAATGTCTTATTAACTTCTTGACCTTATCTGTGCCATTAGATATTTGCTTAGATCGAATGCAAACTATCAATCTTGGATGCATTTAAATACAAATGGCTATTTTATGTGGCTTGAAATTTGACATCTACATGAAATTCAATGACATCCATGTGATCATCATTGCATATTTTGAAAAACAATGTTCATTTTATATGCTTTAGTTTGACACTCGTGTAACTATCATCTCTCTACTGAATCAACTTTGTCAAAACAAACAATTCTGTCGAAACTATTTTCTCAAGATGTTTGTTTCAGCCAGTTTCTCTAAAATAAATAAGTCTCTAGGAATTTTATTTAATATATTTTTTTTGAAAGAATCAAGATTATCTTTTTTGTATCAAACATTTTATCCAAAAGAATTTAGTCTTCAGGGAGATTGTTGTAGAATAATTTTTTTGAAAGAAATACTTATGCCTCAAACATTTTTTCCAAAAGAATTTAGTCTTTGAGGAAATTGTTATGAAATAATTTTCCCAAAAAAAATACTTATGCCTCAGACATTTTATTGAAAGAATTTAGACTTAGTAAAATAGAAAATTGAAAGATTTTGACAAGTGAGGACTTAGCCAAAATAGGTTTTGCACTTAGCTTTTTAAAATCTTATAGGCTCTTTTGAACTTGTGCTTGAACGTTGAATGATAAAATGATTTTCCAATGATTATGAAACTTGTCCCTAACATTTGATCTACTTTTTTTCACCATAAAACCTAATTAAGAACTTTCTCTTTGCTCTACAGACCTGTCTCTCAAGTATTGACAAAAATACACTTTAAGTAAACTTAAAGTGTTTCAAAAAATTTGAAATCTACATGTGATCCTTGGACCACTCATTCCATACAAAAAAAAAATTCAATCCTTGATCCATATTTGATCTTCATGACACTGCATTATATTTAGGCAAGTTTGCTTTATAGGCCAAAAATCAGCTAACATATTTGACGACTCAGTCGGGTAGCATGCTTGATATACTTGAGAACTTAGACCATTTACATGATACATGGATCATTTAAAAATAGTACATTTGTTACATGATGGAAACAAACCTCTTGACTGAAAAGATAAAATAATTCCACCAAAATAGGGAAGGAAACAAAAGAAAATTAGGGAAACTACTTAACAAAGAAAATATGTAAACAAAGCACTTATTTGGGACAAAATAGAAATAAATTAATGTTACATAAAATAAAACTTTAAGGAAATAAAATAAACTAATTATGTATAGATAACTTATCTTCCTTAATAATAATGTTTCAGTTGTATCCCATTGATTGGGATAGGAAGCTCCTCATCATTTTTGCAAGCTAGAAAGCGTTGTGGGATTTGCAGCAGGAGATTGTATATGGACCACTCCAAAGAGAGTCAAAAAATTTATGCCTTCCTAGATTATATTTTTCCTCATCCGACTTGAGGACCAAATATCCCTCTTAAAAACTTCTTGAATTAGTTCATTTGTCCAAATATCTCTTTATCATTGCTTGATGGGCCTCCATAGCTAACATGGAATGATGCCTTATCTCTTATAGCTCCATGAACTTAGCATATCTAATTAGCTAATTATCCAAAATATCAAGTTGATTTATTAGTTCCAAATTAGATAATTCAAGAAAAATAGGGATTCTTACTTCCATAGCATATACTAGCTTGTATAGAGAATTATCTATTAACCTTTTATAGGTGATCCTATCAACCCACAGAGTTGACTTCAATTTGAGATGCCATGACATCTTATTGTCTTCAATATTCCTCCTAATGATCTTTAACAAATTCTTGTTAGTGGACTCAACAAGGCCATTGCCTTGTGGGTAATAGTTTGATGAGGTACCAAGAAAAACACTATGTTGAACTACCCACTTGATGATCTTAAACCCCAGAAAATCCATAGCATTGTCAGAAATAATGGTTGAGGGGACTCCAAATATAGTCAAAAAACCTTCATATAAGTCTAGAACATTGGTTTCATTAGCTTCTTTTAATGCGACTACTTTTATTCATCTAATAAAATAATGTGGTAGTTAGGATCCACTTATGTCTCAATTTTGAAGGGGGGTTAATGAGACCAATAAATTATAATCCCCATTGGACAAAGTTTTAATTCACTAAAATGAGTTGGAGAGGTAAACTGTAAGCTTAACTTTCCCAGCAAACATAACACATTGTCTGCATTTTGTAGTCCATGTATGAAAATCACCAAATATACATATGCAGTAATACCCACCTCTAATGATCTTGTGGGAAGTGTTTATTGTTGAATAATTACCTCCACCATGTCCATCATGGAACTTCTCAATCAATATCTATGTTTGACTTGGCTCTATGCACCTTAGAAACATGCCATTGATATATTTTTTGAACAACACATTATCAATATGTAGAAAATGAATTGATTACAATCTAAAATATCCCCTCTTTGAAGGGATCAAATGAGAAGGATAAACACCATCTTTTAAGTATCTTACCATATCTTGAAACCAATTAGAAGGTGAGGTGTGATCATTTGTAACTTTTTCATCATTTTACACCATAACTACCCCATTAGCCTCTTGAAAGTCTTAGGATATATGGTTATAAAGTCCTTTGCCTCTAATCAGCTTCGTGACCTTGATCTCAACATCATATTCCATGACTTTGATTATCCAACCAGCTCTTTTGTCATTTATATCCCTTTTCAAGAGGAAATCATTGACACTTGGATGAAAAACCATCAAATGTATCTTATTATTAGGAAAAAGTACCTAAACTTCTTAAGAGACCTTATAACTAAAAGTGTATGATTCTCAACAAAAGATTACCTTCTTTCATACTTTTCTAATCCTTGACTTAAGAAGGTTATTGTTTGCTCCAAAATCTCTTGATTATGTTGCATGAGAATATCTGAAATAGTGTCAATATTAGAATATGTGCAAAAGAATAAATCCTTTGTGAAATCAAGATTTAAGAGTGTAGGATCATTGACTATATCTTTATTTATCTCTTAAAAAATTATTACTCCTTTGGACCAGCTGAAATTTTGACCCTTCTTTAGCATGGTTGTGAGTGGCCTAGCTAAAGTAGCAAACTCTAAAATGTATCTTCTTATGAAATTGTTCTTGACCTAAAACCTTTGTAAGGATTTCTTGTGTTTAGGCAAGGAAAGTGTAAGAATTAAATCTATCATATCATGATCTATACGCATACCATGATTTGAAATTACATGTACAAGAATCTTACCTTCATGAACTAAAAAGACACATTTTTTGGGATCTAGAGATATCCAAAATAGTCTACATTTTTCAAATACTTGCTCAAGGTAAATCATGTGCTCAGTTTCACTATCATAGAATATTTTTATGTCATCCAAATAAATAAGTATGAACTTGTTTAGGATACCTTGGAATGTCATATACATGGATTTTTGAAAAGTTGCTCCAGCATAGGAGAAACCAAATGGCATATTTCTATATGAAAATGTCTCCCACTTTGTGGTGAAGGCTATTTTGAACTAGTCTTCTTCTTTGACTACAATATTATTATAACCACTATAGCCATCCAACAAGGAGAACCTTTCTGAACTTGCAACTAGCTGTAGAATTTGCTCCATAAATGGAAATGGATGGTGGTCTTTAAGAGAGGCCTTGTTCAAGTCATGAAAGTCAACACATAATATAATGTTTCCATTCTTTTTACATAATAAAACAAGGTTTACACCCAAGTTGAGTGCTTAATTAGAAATATTATAGCTAACTCTATGAGCTTAATGAAGCTCAGCTCTCATCAAAGGTTCAGGTTTTGGGTTAATAAGCCTTTATCTTTATCTGACTGGCCTAGTCTCATCCTCTAACTCAATGGTATGTTGAGTTAGACTTGGACCAAGGCATTTTCAAAACATGAACATAACTTAATAAAATTTTCATTCTCTAAAGATGTGCAAACTTTGCCCAACTTTAAGATCTTACCAATCATAATATCCACATTTATATAGTGATCTTCCTTGGTTGATAAACATAAATTTTCTTCTCTCAATTCATCATCTCTACTGAATATGTTTTAAATGGTGACCAACCCTTTAGGAAACTTATGTGTCTTCAATTGCATAATTTGGTCACCATACTACTTCAAGTGCTTGTCTTGGTTCCTTGAGGAGAATTCAACTTCCTCTTGTAAGAACCTGATAATTTGACTATCATATTTAAACACTTTCTAATTGACATGGTTGTCTAGAAAGAAGGCCTTATAATCACTTTGATGTGTGATTAAAAATTTTCATTCTTTTTGTCATTTGGGATACTAAATTGTGACCCAATAGTAGCCAACATGTCTACATGTTTGTTCTTATTTCTTAATATGGTAGAAATATTGAAAGCTTGAATGTGTTAAAGTAAGTCTCATACTCTATTCTTATAGGATCTAACCAATGGGTTCTTACATACATTAAGTCCTCTTACTTGGTAAACTATTAGTTTACTATCACCAAAGATTTGTAAGGTATTGATCTTCATATTTCTTACCCATTGTAAACTATGCACTAGTACTTCATATTCAAAAACATTATTGGAACAGCCAAACTTAAAATTGAGAGAAGATAAATACATTTTATTGGCTCAAAAATTTAACATCATTCTAGCCCTAGTACCATGTTTGTTCCTAGATCCATCAAAATATATTATCCA
Source organism: Torreya grandis (assembly GCA_037957365.1). NCBI lineage: Eukaryota > Viridiplantae > Streptophyta > Pinopsida > Cupressales > Taxaceae > Torreya > Torreya grandis. Next base: position 1,494,788 of record JARHVA010003504.1, on the reverse strand, counting down.
TAGGCCATCACTAGGCTGATCATCCTTCATTAAAGTTGGAATTGGTGTATCATTTTTATGAAGGCAATAGACACCAAGTCTTTATTCTTCAATTAAATTATATGAATCATGCTCATGCAAATTATATGCCCACTCATCAAGAGAAAAATTTGGAACTATATCTAGAGGTGACTCGGTTTCCACCTCACTATTTTCTAGTACCTTATCTAAGATAACACAATTAGTATTCACCATACTTGGCATATATGGATCTAAATGAAATATTGAAATAGGTTCATAATATATTATTATCTTGGTACCATACTTGGTCTTGAACATTAAATATGTCCAATCAAATGACAAATATATTCCAATATTTGAAGTAAAGTCCCTTGACTAACACATGGAAAAATAGGGAGGTAAGTCCACTACTACCACATCTTGTTGAATGGTAAAATTAGGTCAAGCATGTAATGTCAAATTTAAATCCTTGAATATTCTTACTATCTTTTTTGGTGACCCATCCAACTATAATACTCCTTTGGTATTCAGCTCATAGATAAGACATAACTTGTCTATAATTTTCTTGGGCATGACAGTGCTACTAGCTCCACTATCTACCATACAATTATGGACTAAGCAGTCACCAACTATTAACTAAAGATAAAAGGGATTGGTTTTATTTTATTTTAAATTGGTTTTGTCCACCTTTGACATGTTATGTACCTATTGAGGAGGTTTATTGGTAGGTTGATCTAAATTGGCCAAGAGAACTCCTTGTTTCTCAATTAGTTCTTTATATACCTTAAGAGTTGAAAGCTCTTGAATGAAAATGTCTTTTTTCCCTTGAATAGCAAGGGAATCTCACATGATGATGCTAACATTTGGTTTCTTAATTTGATCTATTATACTGAATGAGTCTCCATAACCTTTAGCTAAAACTTTTGAACCATTAGTTGTTCTCTAATTATAGACATTTAGGGAACCTTTCCTGCCTCTACATTATGTTCTTATATGCTATGGGGACTACAAGTTAATCTTGGACACTTTTGGGAACAAAACTAAGAGCACTATAAGCATTGATCACATCTTGATCTTCCTCAATTGCTCTTCTTTTAGCTCTAGTTAGAGCTATAATTTAACCATTTATGTTGGTAATTTCACAAACTTGATTGAATGCAATATGATCATCCAATTGCCAATTCACATTGATAGCATCAGATTGTCTTGGAACTTGTTGAGCCTTTCCTTGAAATGCCATGTTCATGTCTTGATATTGACCACTTTGAAGAGAGAACTCTTCTTGTGTCGTTTGTGGCATAGTAATATCTTGTGATGTTAAGGCTTGGTTTTGAGTATCATTTGCATTAAATGGATGACAAACTAAATCTTATATCGAGTTGTTTTGAGGAACAATAGCTTTTGAACTAGAAGGTACATTAGGATCAAAGGTTGTATATGGCTTAGTTTGGCTTATGGCTCCTTGGTTTTGGTAAGGTTTCTTATTATCCTTAAAACCTTAATAAAGAGGTCTTTGATTATTGAAGGAATAATAAGTGTTCTAGTTTTGCTACTGATAAGGCCTACCTTAGTAATTTTGTCTCTTGAGTTGAATAATATCATTCCCAAATGCTTTTATCATACTTTTCATATCTCCAATCTCACTAGCTTGATTAGGATGGGATATAACTTGGGCTTTTGGAGATGGAATAAGAGATATAGATGGGATCTAAGGAACTTAAAGGGGAAGAATAGGTTGTAATTCTTGGAACATGGGCATTAAAGGCCTTGGAGAAAGTTTACCAGCTTGTATCAAACTATTTTATTCTCTTATTGTAAGTTCATAGGCATTTAGCAAAGTATTAACACCCATGGATTGTGTCATGACACTAATATCAAAATTGAAGACCTTAAGATAATACAATAATGCATACATTGGAGATGGTCTGACCAGTGCAGGGATCCTAGTCCATGTCTTTTAGTTTCTAAGATTAAAATCATACATGAACTCATGGGGGTACCTTTGTATGGTAGTCAGTTATTCAGCCAAAGATAAATGATCAAAATTTTCATCAAACTACCTAACTAAAGCTACACCTAACTCATCCCAAGTAGAAATGAAGGTCAAAGGAATACTACTATACCATTGCAATATTTTTCCTTTGAAGGAGGCAACAATTAGTCCGATAGCCACATTATCTTGAACAACATTGTGAAAAGAACATAGATTGGCAACATCCTAAATATGTGACATCCTAAATATGCTTAATAGTAGTAGTTTTATCCCATTCTCCTAAGAATAAAGGGATAATCTTTAAGGAAGACATAGGGATGCCATCATATTGGGCCAAATTTAGGGGACTAATCTTATTAAATAGGACAAACACTTCATTCTTGATCACCATTTAGACAAAGGGATTTGGCTTATGGGGACAATAGCTTGGACTAAAATAATAGGATGACTCGGTGGTGAAAATTTATTTCAAGGATAGGGTCTTGTACTATTGAATCTTGATTTTTTGTAAGAAGTAGAAGGTAGATCAATGAATTCAAAAGGAATACACTTATTTGATGACTTTATTGTAACCCTTAGCATGAAAGCACTATCTAGATGATGTTATAAACTTTGTAGCATGAAGGATCTTTAACTTTTAATTATGGTAGATGTCTCCTAATTTTTTAATTTCTTCTTCTCAATCTTCAAACTTTAATTATGCCAAGGAAACTTGGTCCCACTAGGTGTGCCAAAACTGTTGGAGGTCCAGATTTTCACCCTAGTTAATAAAGGGATTATTCAGGTCCTCTTACTCAAATCAAGTCCAATATGGGACTGATCCTAGGCTATGGGTATCCTAATAATGGATCAAACCTCTGAAGAAGGCTGACTTCCTTTTGGATTTATCACCTATACTAAACCTAAACTATCACTTTGATTGGAAAAGGGAGAGAGATTTTAACAATAACTTATGAAAGCATGTAAAAGAGCTGATTCACTAATGATTCAATCACTCAAACTCACACAAGACACACTTATAAGATGCATTCAAGATTGTATAAGATCACTCACATCAGTATTTCATAAAAAGGCATGAACTAGCTATTAATATACCATGGGAGGGTAGTTATCCACTTCTAAACTTGACTAACAAACCATATATTTCACTTAAAATGACTTGTGAGGATTTTAAAAGTAGTTCATGAAGGTGATAAAAACTCAGATAAAGACAAGGAAAACATAAATTCACTTGACCACATCAACAAATTTATAAGACACTTAATTTCAGCTAAAAAATGGAGTAATCTAGTATTTTATTATTTCCAATAGGTATTGCAGTATAAATTTTGGTAGAGTTTGGTCATACCAAAAAAGAGGGATCCATGTCAAGGCTTATAGGCTTGTATTTATGGAAAATGGGAAAGAGATAGATAAAAATTTATGCATTAAAAGAGGCCCAACCACTTTCAATGGATTAGCCACAATTTGAGGACGTTGAGTTATGATCTTATTAGGAAATAAGGTCCTCATAAAAGAATTGAATGCTCCATTGATATTTATCCAACCACCAGGTCACCTTATTAGGACTTTACACCATATTTTTAATTGATATGTTCATGAGGACCAACTCTTCATGTCTTCAAACTGACAGAGCCATCTCACTCTATAGATTGAAAACCAATGGTCATTTATTGGTTTTTTTGTAGCTATTATGTTGATGACATGGATTTTTCTAGCTATTTGATCTTAATTTGACAATAGTCACCAGCCCTTTATCTATATTAGGTTGTAAAAGACCTATTTTTTCTTTTGGGAGCTCTATTGGTAATGCTTGGTCCCATTTTGGTTCAATCTGGATCCTATCTAGACTCAACTCCTCTATTTTTACCTTACTCAAGTCAAGGAATGCCCCATCTACTTTTATCAAAAATGTCTAGGCTTGCCTTTATTTTATTGGACATCAAAAATTGACTTAGCTTCTTGTCATTTTGACCCATTTTATACCATTTATCTTAATCATTACGATTGAGTGTTGATAGTTGATCTTTAGCCAATCTAACGTACTTGTGCCATTTATTATTCATGCATTTAAATGTGATAATTACTAACCCCTTTGACCCTTTTCTCACTATTAGATTTGAATCCTCAATTTAATGTGATCCACTAGATCTACCTAGATCCACTATCCTATTAGTTGCTACTCACCATTGTATCTTCTTCTAATTAAATGTCAATTATTAATCTTGAATGTTTGAAATCAAATAGATATTTCACAAGGCTTCAATTTGATGTTTACATACCTATATTTGATGTATGCATGAACATATTTGACATCCATGTTACCATCACTCAAATATTTGAAAACCAATGGTCATTTGTCATGACTTAAAATTAACACGTGTGTAACCATCAATTGATGTCTACAAAATCATCAATCTTTAAACCATAATGGATGACTATTGAGATTTACTTTGAAACATATTAAAATGTCTCCAAGACATTTAAAATCCAATGGATATTTACCATGGCTTAAATTAGATAGCTGTGAAAATGTCGTATTGACTTCTTGACCATACGTGTGTAGTTAGATCTTTGCTCAGATTAAACGTAGACCATCGATATTGGACCCATTTGAATACAAATGACTATGTGTTATGGATTTAACTTTGAAATTTTCATGAATGTCAATGACATTCACATGACTGTCACCACAGTTTGAAAACCAACGGTCATTTTCTGTGCTTGAATTTGACACTCGTACAACTATTATCTCTCTACTAGATCAACTATTTTCTTGGGATTTTTGTTTTGAGCACTTTCCCTGAAATAAATAAGTCTTAAAGAATTTTGTTTTAGATAATTTTTCCAAAAGAATAAATACTTATCTTTTTTATATCAAATATTTTGTCTGAAAGAATTTGGTCTTCAGGGAAATTATTGCGGAATAATTTTCCTGAAAGAAATACTTATGCCTTGAGCATTTTTTTTTGAAATAATTTGGTCTTTAGGGAAATTATTGCATAAAAAATTTCCCAAATGAAATACTTATGCCTCAGACATTTTTTTTTGAAATAATTTATACTTAGTAAAATAAAATCCTGAAAGATTTTCACAAGGACTTAGCCAAAAAGGTATTGCACTTAGCATTTGAAAAGCCTGTAGGCTCTTATGAACTTGTGCTTGATCTTTGAATGGTAAAATTAATTTCAAATGCTTTTTCAACTTGTTCCTAACCTTTAATCTACTTGGTTTCACCATGAAACTTGCTCAAGAACCTTTTGTTTGCTTTGCAGACTTATTTCTCAAGGATTGACAAAAACACACTTTAAATAAAATAAAAGTGTTTCAAAAGATTTGTAATCTACATGTGATCCTTGGACCACTCATTCCATCTAGAAAATCTATTCAATCTTTGCTCCATAGTTAATATTCATGACACTTCACTATGTTCAGGCAAGTTTGTTATATAGGCCAAAAATTGGTTAATAGGAAGTGAAAGATAAAATAGACTACAAAATGCCCTGTATCTGATGAGTCTTGGATCAAAATATCTACACTCTATAATATTAGAAGTAGACCAGAGGTAGGTTAATAGGGAAATAAATCCTCAATATCTATAAGGTGATAAGGAGATGGTAGAGGTGTGTCCCCATCACTACTATAGTCATCTATGCTAGAAAAAGAGTCTTCAATCCCAGAAATGTGCTTAGGCTCAAAAGTGTTATCAAGTATATGTGATTACAAAGAATAATAATTTCATGGAATATTCACAAAAATAATGTCCATTTCAAGAGCACAACTTAAAAACCCTCAAGCTAAATAAAAGACTGCAAATAAATCGCATAGATCTATATACTGAATATCCATAGGAAGAAAAGAGTCGTCAATTCTCTCATAATGTGTAATCTCATTGAAAATAGTAAACCCATCTAAGGTACCAATCTATTATGGCTCTATATTATCAACATCATGCACACAAAAAAATAGAATTTGTAATGGGATAACTAAGGTCTAACAGAATCACATCCTATAGTGGTGGATCAATAGAAGGAAGAACGTTGTCCACCATGGATGTGTCATTAAAATAAGTATGAGTAGGAGGAGAGATGACAATAGTCTCTAAATAGGTGATACGAAGAGGAATAGTGGTATAAATCTAAGATGGATCTCTGAAAAGAGACTAAAGAATACTCCAAATAGTGCATGCACATGATGTATGTTCCTGTTCGCTGAAAATTAGCCTACATACAAAATTTTTGCCTAGATGAATTAGGAAACTCTCTTAGCCCTTAAAATAATCTTATAACACCATGAATAGTCCCTTTGTGGTCCTAAATTGATGATGTAGTGCAATATTTTGGGAGGTCCCGATTTGGTGAGCAGCTAGTGGCATGAAAGAGATTTGACACATTTGGAATATTTAATAAGGTTTTTTTAAATGAATAATATCACTAAAAACTTTTTTGAATCATTGGAATAGTTTTCAGCCTTGAGAAACCACTTTAAAGTTGAGAATTTCAATTTCAGGGACAAAGTCCCTAAAAGTTTAAAAACTAGTTCCATGCACTTTTGTTGATGCCATGAAACAATATTACAAGGATATTTGATACATAAAAATGTTACCATATTTTATCCCTATAAAATGTTAAGATCCATGCAAAAAATAAGTGGTTTGTGAGTAGAGGAGAGTATTGTTTGAGTGCCTCCAAGTTTCAATTTTGTTCACTATGATCATTTAGTGTATTCTACAGGATTTGAGTGTTGAATGACCTTCACACCCAAGATAGAAATGAAATGTCTCAAATTTGTAATGGAAAATAATTTTATATTTTACAAGGTGAATCAAACTTGTCCAAAGAGTTTTCATACATGCAAAGGGCAAAAAATCCATTTTTCAATTTTCTAGGCCTAGAGAGCTAAGAGAGACCTAGAATGCCAGAAGATAAAGGGGTGAAAGAAGTAATTTAATTGGGATTTATGATCTTAAATTTTTAGGATAGTTGTGGGTATGTATTATACACAAAAACCTCTCTCAGGTTTCTTATTTCACCCCTAGAACTCAAGAGCCATCATCAAAGCAAAAATAGGGCAACAAGCTTGCACTTTTTTTTGTATTTTTTGTTTGAGAGATTGGTAATGTTTTTATGATTATTTAGAAATTTTAAAGTTATGACACATTAATACCTATCAAATTAATCTAAAAATAGGTCTAGGTGAGGCCTAGAAATCATTTTAACCACCCTAATTCAAATCAGGGTCTCAGAAAGAGCATTAGAGAGCTATTATGGAGCTTCAAGAAGAAAATGGATGTTTTAGGTGCATGATGAATTTTAAAACATGTTGGGATGATTTAAAAAAATTAATAAACCTTATAAAACTTCTTATATGGTTCAAATAATGTCAGATCAGGGTTATCAAAGAGAGATTTCAAGTTCTCATATCTTCATTAATAGAATTTTTGATCAAAACTAGGTCCTAAAGTGAGAATTGTAGGGGTCAAAGGGGAAAATTATGGGGTTTAATGTGATTATTATTATCCATAAGATAAAATATCATGATTTAAACACGTTTAAAAGGTCAAGAGAGGCTCATTTTAGCCCAATTTAGCATAAACACACACATAATGTTGATACATACAAACAAGGTTCGTAAGGAAGCATGGGAGGTTAAAGGCAAAAAAATGAAGAGTGGAATGATGAAAGGATTATATCCATTATATTTTAAAATAAAAATAATCATGTTATATAAAAAACCAAAACAATGAGAAATAAAACTCAGTTGTGATTTTTTACCATGCAGGCACATGTTGCTAGCTTTTGCCAAAATGGTCCTACAGGCCAAAGTATGCATGATCTAATCAAATAATTTAGTAGAGAGGATAATTATGACATAATATACCCATTAGAAATACTTTTCAGTATTTTTTACAATGGGAAATATTCACTATTTTGGTACAGTGAACCCTATGTCAAATCACGGTCAACATTGGAGCATACCTTGGAGAAATTAGCCATTTTGGGACAACCACAGGTTGAATCAAAGAAAAAAATTTGGTAAGTATGGTATAAATAACCTAAAAAGGTATTAAATAACATCATAAAGGTAAATGAAAGATTTAAATTTACTACTATTTAGACACAGTCCATTGCCAGTCAAGAAGGTAGCCATTGGAGACCAAATGAAATTTTGTCAGTTCTGGATGCCAAGAAGAAGTTTAGGACTTGAAGAAGTTTTATATTTGTATAATAATATGTTTAAAAATTATATTTTCCTATGGTAGTGATAAAATTTAGGTTTTTAATGAAAAGGTTTGAATAATGATAAGTTTTGGCATGGAGGAAACATGCAGACAGATCAAGGTAAATTGTGGTAAAAAGGGTCTACAAGAAAAAGTACACCTATAAAAGACTTTAAATTTGGTATGTTTGGTCATAATGACATATTAAATCCATAAAATTTCTCATAAGTTTCATATGACAATTATAAGTGATCACTATTTTGTCACAGTCCCCCTTATGTCTCACAATGGTCGCTATTCATGCAAGCATACTTTTTAGATTTTTCAGGTGTGTTTCAATTTTAAAAGTTTATAAAAGTGTTTTAAAAGCATGGTAATATATTTTTAATATTATTAAAATAATTTTTATGTTTTTCACACTTCAAACTCCATGTAAACATATTGATAAGCTCAAATCCCCATAGGCATCCTCAAGGCATAAAAGGTAAAGTTTAGTTTTGATAATTTGGAGAGGTGTAATGAGGTTTTTAAGGTGTCATTAATATTTTTCCAAGAAAATTAGATCATTGGAATGGTAAAATTGGTCATTTGGAGAAATTTAACCTTTTTAAGGCTTAAGACACCCAGTTTTAGCCCATCTTCAGATGCTTGTTTGTTTCATACCATGAAGAGTTGGGCCAAATTATTTTATTATTTTTTAAGTAAAAATATTTACTTGAATTTAATTTTGTATTGAGGTTGGTTAAGGTCCTGAATTGCATTAACAATCACTAAGAGTGTAAGCATGCCCAAAATGCTTGCAAACCCTACAGGCAATCATCTTTACATGTGTATATTTTCACACATTCCACATGGGAGCCCAATTTTTTCCATAGGTGTTGAAGGGAAATTTTTATCATATATTCATGTCAATAATTTTTGTATTGAGTCTATTCATTATATGAACAATCATCTTTTAAGTGAACTTGTTTGAACTTGAAAAGGAGCTTTTTGCCTAGCTTTGTGTTTTTGGACTCATAGGTCCATCAAAAGGAATAGAATTAATTTTAAACCACCTATAATGTGTAGATGATTACATATATATCCTATAAATCTTATTTTCCATTAGAATCTGGCATGTTTGGATGCCTAGAATGCCCAAAATGGCTTAAAATGCATATTTTTGAAAGTATTCAAAGAAATAAATGGTATAAAACCATGTAATAGGTCTAATATGACCTAAAACAACATTATATGGTACTCTTATCCCTTTATAATATTTTCTATGGTGCCTTGTTGAGTAAGATGGTCAAAAACCCAAATTTTATGACATTTTTGTGCATTGTTACAGGTTTAATGGTGATTTCCACCATTGTTTTAGGTATTGAAGGTTTTAAAAATCTTAATTTTCATCCTCATAAACATATAATTAATCTCTTAAATTATTCTACATGGCTAAAAGTGGTTTTCAGAGTGCCAAATGGCCTTGGGAGCTGTTTTCAGGACAGTTGGTTCAAGGTGGTTCAAGCTTGTGACTTCCACCAATGGAGTCTAAGTGAGTTTCAGGTATCATGGATTTTATTTAAATTTGGAGGAGAAAATAAACTCAAACAGTAAAGATAACCTAGAAAATCAAAGTCAAGTTGAAATTAGAAGATAACCTCCATGGTCAGTTAAGCATAAAGTGCTAAGTCAACTAACATTTGCATAATATCTTCTAAAAATTCAAGTTGAGGAGTTTTTAAAGTTTTAAAAAGCTTAAATCTAGAAAATTGAGCGGGGGAGGGGGTGAGGGTGGGGTGAGGGGGGAAGGGGGGGTGTAAAATTGGAGTATTTTAATGCTTTTTTAGATATTTTGAAGATATTTTCTCTCTTCTCTTTTCTCTCTCTCTTTCCCTTTTCTCCTATATATCCCATTTTTCCCCATTTTTTCAATAGAATCTCATTTGACAAGGAGAAAATTTGTAAAAATATTTAAGGAAGACCTTTTGAAGCAATAAAGATCAAGTTTTACCTATCTCTTGCCTCTAAATTGTGCTTAGCAAGCTTGTGCATGATGGCCTTATGAAGAAGTGTTATTCCATGTCCATTGTCCTTATGTTTTGGCTATTTTTAGGTTTTTTCAAGTTAGTTTTATGTCTGAACTTGAACTATTTCCATCATTAATGGATGCTTGGTGTGAATTTTGAAATTCCTCTTTACTTCATGTATTATTTGGTGAGCCTAGTTTATGAAACACTTATGCAAATTAACTAGTTTTTGAGGTTATGTGAGCAATAATTATATTATGCTAAATTAGTGTTTATTTAATGCTTATGTGAGTGTCAATTAATTTGGTGTATCACCCATTTAGCTCTCTTCGTTTCCCTATACCCCCTCTCTACCCCTTTTTCAAGTAGAAACATTAGTTTAGGTGATATACCAAGAGGAAGCTAGCCTTCTCCAGAGGTTAAACCTCACTTAGGATACCCACAGCCTGAGGTTGCTCCAATATTATGGCTGAGAGTGATAGAGCCTGAAAAACTCTCCCACAAGGGTGCAATTCTATGACACAATAGTTCCACATAGAAATAAATATCCACAGAAACATGCATTAGTAAGGTACAAAAAATCATGTTAAAAATATTATCCCACTTATTTATTCCAACAAAATTAGTGGGAACATGAATCTATCTATAGAGGAATGGATTATAAGTATTTATTATGAGCATGTGTTCCATATAAGCACACCAAGAAGCATAGTTGGTATTTCCAAGAAGAACCACTTGTATCGTATCAACTTTCTCCCATGAGTGTCTCTCAAGTGAAGTCAAAATTATTAAGATAATACACCAAAGAAGTTCACAACTACACAAAACAACTACAATGACCCCTTAGATAAGAAAACAATACACTCTCATGAATAAGACATCAATCACAACTAAAAATGCATCCAAATGAGAAGTAAGTGAAGGAATCAACATAATGTAATGAGAATATGTATAAGATACACCAAATAATGAAAAACACCACATAATAATGACTCAAAAATATCATTAGTGACCCCCTATAATGTTACATATATAAGCATGATTATATATACATCAAGAATAGCTAAGAATACATCTTGAGTAGTAAGTGTGTAAGTACAAGGAACTGGAGGGACATAAAATTTAACTAGTAATACATCCAAGAGTATATAATAGTGATCACATTAAGTGCTATGGAAGGCCCATAAATACAACTAATGTATAGAGAAAGAAAAAATAGCTTTTGAATAAGATGCCACTGAAATCTGAGTTACCAATCAAAATCTATGCATGTTTAAAAATTTGTTCGCATGAAAAATTTGGTGGTAATAGGGTTTGAAAAATAAGATGCATAAATTTGAGAAAATTTTGTGTTCAAATATTTATGATAATTTTTTTAGGAAAAGTTAATCCCTATGGGTTCGACACGACCAAGGGCTAATTTTTCATGTGACTAGGGGATAAGGCCAAATTTGGGTGCTCTCCCCTCTTCAATTTTGATGTGACCTTGATTGATGTGTGTGATGCATCACCCTCCAAATTATCCCCTTTTACAAATTAATATTTCTATACTTCATTGTGTTAATGTTGATGGTTGCACATACATCACAAGGAGGAGTCTTTTTCCTTAAAACATTGATGGTCTAGAGACCATCTCCACATTATGAAGGTGGCCTATGACAATAAGAGAGATGAAATTAGTCTTTTGTGTAAAAATATGGGATGGTAGGATGACCTACATAGGTGCATATGGGTAGAGTCATGTATACAAGGTTTGTGTAGTGCCAAGATAGTTAGATGACCCATGAAATTATAGTTATGGGTTTGCATGGAGTTGGGATGATTGAGTAGCCCACATATCCATGAAAGTGTAGAGTTGAGCATCTTAGGGTCATGTAGGGTTTGGATGGCTAGGTGACTCATATAGGTGGGGATTTACATCGATGTTACACATTAGTGACTACATTGCCATGCTTGATAAGGTTGTCTAGTCGGCAAATAAAATTTTAAAGGCATGAAGGTTTAGGAGTCCATGTTAGCCCATGGTGGTAGTCTAGTCAATCAGGCCCACTTGAGTGTGAAGGAATAGTGTGTGAAAGTATGAATGGAGGATGATGGCAAAAAGATCACAAAAAATCCTAAGTGTTTAATTTTTAGCTTGAACGACCAACAAGGAAAAAATCCTACACTAAGAACTTCAAATCTATAAAAAAATCATTTGTCTTTTCTAAAAATTGATAAGAACCCACTTGGTAATCTAAAAATCATATAAAAACATAGAAATCATTTTCTGATTGAAGACTATGATGGTACAAAAATGAACGAACACCAAGAAAACTCCTTGAAACTTTGTAAAAATAGACAAAAATAATTATCATAAAACTAGGTCATGTTTAAAACCAATCCTAGGGTTTTGGCACCATATCAATCTAATGGCGAAGTCTATTTTTCATTTAGGGACACTAGTTATAAATATTTGCATAGATGTTTGAGAAACTCCACTAATCCCTTTAAAGCTGAAATCAAGAAAATTGTTTAGGAATGCAATGAACAAATATCACCAAGGTTTGAATAACAAACATTTGTGAGAATAGATCTGATACCATGTCATATGATGCCAATATCTACTGAACAATGAATATTGCATTAACAATTTTGATGGAGAACCTTCATAAAATCTTAAAACCCTCAAGAGAAAGAAACTTATCTTAGCAAAGAGAAGTTATAGAAATAGTATTTTGTATTAGAGGTAGATAAAAGAAATAAGAAAGGTAAATTTATAGGTGAAATTTATACATGTCCCAACAAGATCATGCATGTGTGATAAACTTTCACTAATGACCTAGTATAATCCAAGTAAGTTAAAATAGACCATGTAAACAAAACGTGGGTTGATAAAAGTCTACACCAACATAGTTAGCTAAACATAGAAACTCATTATAATGGCTCAAGATTTGTATGGATAGGAAAGACATATATTTGTACATAGAAACACACAACATAGAAATCAATTTCAATGGATAGGAAAGACATTTCTCATTCAATGGATAGGAAAGACATATATGTGTACATAGGAACACACAACATACACCAACATAACTATTTATAACTGATAAAAAAATGTGAAAAACACTTTATATTTCCTTTTAAAAATTAATTAATTGCTATTTCATTCCACCAAGGTTTCACCAAAAAAAAAATAACAAATGTGGGTTCAAATAAAAATTACTACAATATAACTTCAAAATTCTTACTAGTTTATAACAATTATATTAACACATTGAAATCAAAGTTGTAAATAATGTAGACAATATATACATACATAATCCATGAAGAAATCTTAAACACAAACTTTGAAAAATCTCCTTATATTGATCTTTGTTGGGTTGGAAATACAATCTCCTCTTTCAAAAATTTATACTAAAATGTTTAACTATCAAGAACCTATACAAATGAGCCACAACCTTGTATTTATGGTTTAAATGGGTGGTTATGGTGTGTAACCACCTTTTTGGCCTTTTTAGTGACTTGAAAAATCATGTTAGCAAGTCTTCACAACTTAAAACTTGAAGAAATGTATTATTTACATAACTTGAAGAAATTCAATGACTGATTTACAGAACTTGTAAAAGTGATTTGATATTTTTGCATGACTTAAAACTTGTAATTTAGTACATTGAGCAGGTTTCACAACTTTCAAAAGTACAATGACCAATTTGCATGACTTGTAAAAATACTTTGATGTTTTTACACAACTAAAAACTTGAAAAAGTGCATTGATCAATTTTTATGATTTCAAAAGTGCAATGATCAATTTACACACCTTGCAAAAGTGCATTGGTGTTTTTGCATAATTTGAAAAATGCAAAATTCATCTTGTTTCAATAATTGTGATTTTCACTTTGATTTAATAAGTTTAAAATGCAATATTTTCACCATGGATCTTTGAATAAAAATGTTCCTCATCAAATTGTCTTTCCAAAACATTAAATTAGAGCCAAAATGGAGTTATGATGCAAAATTTATGACTCGAGGGAGATTGGACCATGTTTTTGTAATTTATGCTTATCCAAGTGGCAGAGCCTGAGGGTAGTGAAAACACTACTATTGGGTTATGATAGGTGTTTTATCAATCCCACTAGGTTTTAAAGGGTGTGTTAGAAACCTTGCTAGATTTTGATAGGTGTGTTAGCAACCCCACAAGGTTTTAATGGGTGTGCAAGAACAACTATATTTCTCCCTTCTTACTTTAGTAGGTCGAGATGAAGTTTTTATACCAAGTGTTTATATTCAAAATTCATCTCTCATATTTGATCTCTGCACTGGGAAAAAAATCAAGAATTTTTAGATAAGTTTTATTTTAAATTACATTTTCACTTTGGTGCTAATAAGGGCAAATAAATTCCCAACTTATTTTTTCTTCTTTTATCTTGGAACTTGAAGATGACATATGATATGATCCAACTACCAATGTTTTAAATGAAACTCTTCCCTATGTTGAATTTATTATGAATGATCAATAATCAATTAGGATTTTATAAGTGTGTAGATAGAGGACTTGGATTCCAATGGGTCTATAAACATAGTGATTAGGATCTAATGGATCTGTTAGTAGATGTGTCAGGATCTAGAAGGAATGTGAGCAAAGGAGCTACGATCCAATAAAGATGCATATAGGTATACTGATATTTGATGATATTATTGGTAGATAGACTAGGTCGCACAGATGTTGTTTCTAGTAGTATTGAGTTTTAATAGGGTCTTGTTTTATCGAAAGATAAATTCTTGACACATCCTCAACACCCTTATTTTATGACTCAAAATTCTTGAATTAGGGCTAGCCAAGATATTATGCTCAAATGCATTTACATCCAAAATTCTAATCTTAAAACCTCTCAATGGTTCACCATTTGGAAGCTTGAAGGATAGTTAATATATCAATAAGTGACCTTATCCTTTTCCATTAGATTAAGAAGTCGATGGCCCATTTTACAAAAAAATTACCATCCATGTCATTAAAACACCTCGAATTGCCTATGAGATTAAAATTATGGGTGTTGTCATGAAATGTAAAATTTCATAACAAAATAGTTGTTTAGAAATAGATAAAGCCAATTCAATTTTATTCTTTAATTATTCATCAAATTCCAGATGCCAAAAAACTAAATGTGGCAGAAGAAATTGGGCATATGGGGAAAGTAACAAAGGAATGGTTTGAATAAATTCTACAACATAGATTCAGTTCTATTCAGACTACAATGGATCTATGTTTTGAGATCCAATTATAATATGATGATGAAATGCAAGTAGAAGACAAATATATTAGGAAAATTTAAAAATAAGATGAATTGCTCCTTAAGCTAAAAGAATTTTCTAATGCTGAGTCAGATGACTTTGTTCAATCGGGAGTCATAAAGAAATAATAAACTAGATATCTTACTAAATTTATTGGAGATGTAAATTTTAGAATTTGCATTATCAAGTAATTTCCAAAAATTTCTATGATCCAAAATCCATGGGAGGAGAGGATATTCTTGAGATAATAGGACTTCAGAACCTGTATTGCATAATCACTTATGATGATAGTAAGGTAGTTTCTCTAGATATTATTATCAACCAATTCAAGAATAACATTGAGGAGATTTTAAATCCTAAATCTACATTCAATTTTGGATTGATTTAGAGATTGATCAAATACTAACTCAACCTAGATAATATCGATGTAATTGTGAAAAGACATTATGGAATAACTGACAAAAGGATAGAAATATATTATGATGTAGACATAGCTTTCACATACTTAGGTGGTCATGAGGAATACAAAGTTCTTGAGATTATGCATAAATTTATAAATATAAGAATGATAAAAATAAATTACAACATAAAGAAGAAGCCCCCATCATTCTTAGTGAAGAAGAAGCAGGTTGATTTGTCAAGAAATATTTAAATAAGCCTATAGCTTAGGATTTTCATATCATATTTTGTACTAGTGATTTGCATAATGTACTTAATGCAATTGTATTTAGTTCTTTTTTTAAATTTTTATTTGTGAAAATTTCCATTGCACTTTTTCAAGTCATGTAAATCTGCTAATGTACTTTTACAAGTTATAAAAACATAAAAACAATTTTACAAGTTATGAAAATTTCTCGACTCATTTTTACAGATTTCAAGTTTTGAAAATTCACTAATGTATTTTTACAATTAATTAAATAATTAAACATGTGGTTATGCTCTATAAACACCCATTTCAATATATAAATAGGAGTTAGGGACTCATTTGTTTAGAGGGAGACAATTAGTAACTTTTGAGAGAAATTTTGAAAAAGGAAATTGTACTTGCAATTCATCAAAGATAAATACAAGGATATTTTGCAAACTTTAAATTCAAGATTTCTATGCAAATAATGTATGTATCTAATAGTTACACATACTCATATATTTATTTTAAGAATTTTTTCATAATTATTGTAAAATTTTTAGAAATTGTGAATTTTTCATTATAGTATTTCTTTTCAAATTTATGTTTGTTATTTTCATTTTAATGAAATCTCGATGGAGTCAAAAAGTAATTATTTACCTTCATGTGAGGATATACATAATGATCATTAATTTTTATTATTTTTTATGTGATTAATTTTGTGTATGTTGTACATTTATATAAATGTATGTATGTATTTCATATCCATTGAATGATAGAGGTTTTCCATTAAAAATCATATCCAAATTTCCTTGACATTTATAATAGGTTTTCAATTTTGGATTATTAGTCATATTATATTTTTTATCTTCCAAAAAACATATTTATCTCCTTTAGATCTCTCCATCACATTTTCCTTCTTCAACATTTTCATACTTTCTAGTTAAAGTACTACCCTAATAAAAATCATTTTTACTATAAATATTTTATTGCATCCTTTTGACTTTCAATAAAGGTAGCTCCATCTACTAATAGGAGAGGGAATTTGTATTCTGAATTTTGATGAAAAATTTCCATTTGTCTACTCAACAAATTTTCATGCCAACAAACCTTCTAAAATTTATTTTTAGGCCTAAGAGGAACCTCTATATGACCACCTTAAAAAAATAGTGCACTAGCCTATATTAATCCATCCATAAGGAACATACACTAATCACTAATCTAGCCATTTTTATTTTGATTAATCTTAGGAATCTTCCACCTTATAGTTTTATATAAACCTTCTTTGACATTATATTACATTATTTCTTGTCTAGGTAGACCTATACACATGTATTTCCTTGAATCACCAATTATTTTTGGATAGATAGGGTTTGTATGCATGGGTGTGCACATGGTGATGAGGGATGAAATCCATAAAAAATCTAATCTATGTTTATGCTAGAATAAGATGCATTCTATGTAATAAATAACTACTTATTCAAATTCAACTCCAAAACCAATTTTAGGGAAAGTATAATTAATATGTGTAAAGAAATTGTTGGTTATTGTGTCCCATGAATATACTTTAAAAATATTTTCATTTTTAATAATATTGGTAAACACTTTTCTAATTTGAGTTATGAACTAGATAATACTTTTACACAGTCTAGTGTTATGAACTTGAGGTAAAGAATCTTTTAACTAGAGATCACAAACTGGTCTAAGACAAACCAGGAGGTGTAAATATGTAACGAAATAACAATAGCAAACACCAACCATAAGAAACCAAAAACAATAAGAAGGAAAATAAAAAATATCTAACAACAAGAAATAAAATAAAATCAATGAAAATCAACAACAAAACCACAATAAAAAATAAAGCTAACTACTAAAATGCAATGATAAGGATACAATAATACGAAGGATCCCAGAAAAGAAAGAAGAACCAACTCTTGAATAGAGTCAAAAATGAACATAAAAATGAGAAGAGTCAATTAAATGAAGGAATAACCTTTATCTTAGGAAAGATCTCTTTAATCAGTCTTATCGATCCATCTTTAATCATTTCTTCTACCTCCAATCTCAACCTCTTTGCTTCAGTTATACGACCTCTTCATTTGGATAAAGCACCAAAATATTTGGATTTTTAAAAACCATTTCTTTTTCTTACAATATTTACTTACTTTGTGGTGAGAATGATAGGCTTGAATAGTAATTTAATAGATTTTTTTTTGTAATATGCAATTTTCAAGAGTAATCCAACACTCCATGAAACATTCATGAGTGTTTATAGAAAATCGAGGACAAGTCTTTTCAAAAGAGATAATCATCTCAAAATATATGAACACATGATTTTTTAAATGTGTTCTACTAAATATTGTGTTGTTAATTATTTCAATATTTGTAAATTGTATTTCCTTCACCTTTCCTAGTTGATCCTACCAAATATTATTAAATTGAAAATTTATGACATTAAATGTATTATGGCTAACAAATTCTATCCATATAGATTCTTCATCCAAATGCAATTAATTAGATATAAATTGGTCATATAGTTGTTAGTCCTGAAGGGATAAATATAAAGCATGGGCATCCATGTTGAACATTTAGGATCATAAATTATTTGCTTTGGATCAATTATTACATCCTTCATTATGAGTGTAGCCAAAAAATATGTTTATCATAGGATATCACAATGGTAGTTAACATCCACATCCCATTTGGTTATTTTATCTACTAGTGCTCTATCTATTTTCTAGGCCCATTAGCTAGTTGAAAACCTTATCTTACATGAAGGGGAACATGATTTGAATATGATGGTTTAATATTCCATTTATGATAACTTGCATTACCCTGTTATCCCTTATTTTATGGGACCCACTTATTACATCCTCAATTCTTATCTCATGTTGAATATTATAGATAGTTACACTCACAATAGAGGATGTAATAAGTGAGGCCCATCATCTAATGGATAATGGGTTAAAAAAATAGATGGAGGGGAGGAGGGTAGCCAGAGTATCCATTATGAACATGTAGGTTAAGTGTGAGTGTGACCTCAATGTGCCTATTGGATATTTTGAGGGTAGAAAGAGTATTTAATAGGTATGTGGAGGTCAATTATTGGTGTCACATCCATGTGCCTATTAGATACATTGAGGGTAGATGTAATATCTAACAGGCACATGGAGATCAACTATCAGTGTAATCTCAAGATGATATTTAGATGTTATGACAGTAGATGGAGTATCCAATAGGAAAATGAAGTTCAAATATCAACATGATATTACCATGTCTATTGTATAATTTGAGGGTTAATCTCCTTCATCCATTTTGATATCCTATTAGCTCTTTAATGATGGGACCTATACGCAATCAGAAATGCATCATGTCTATAAATCAATCCTAACTCAAATAAGATAGAGCATACCTACACTTCAAGTTGGGAATACATTTGTTAAGTAGGAGCATGACCAATATGGGGATCCGTTAGACCTAATTAACAAATTGTTTATCATAATGCACCATGCTAAAGATGGTTCTAAAGCCTCTAGTCTAACACAATCATGCAATAACCCTAATGGGGTCCTAGGTTTTGTTATGTTACCTAATCAAATAACAAGTAAAAATTATCTAATCTAGTTCTCACCAAAGCTTGTGGCACAAAGTGGGGGTTATAAATGCATGGAAGAGAATCACAAATGCATTATTTATCTACTCTTACAAAGGAGAAATAAAGTTAGGAATACTTACCTTTGAAGATGAACCCATCGAGCCTCAATCTCTCCCTTGGCTAATGTTTTCTGTAAGAGGTTGTTGTGGCATGTAAGGATGACAAAGACAAATCAACTCTAGGGTACATAACCTATTAATGCATCCATAAAACAAGATATGCATCTCCAAATAAAGTATAGAACCCTAAGCTTTACTTCTCAAGTAGAATGGTCAATAAACATATGTTCATTCACTCTTACTCCTTTTGCTTCTCATAATAAATTATGGAAATGAACTTGTATATATAGGCATATCTTTCCATAAATCCTTACAAAAATGTCAGCCCATAGGGTCAACCCAGTCGACCTAGTACAATTTTAGACAATAATTCACTAGGTCATGAGCTCAATCGGCCAAAGGTTAACTAGCTCTTAAGTGACAAATAACCCTAAACTATATAGGGTCGACCCAATCGACCTAGTATATCTAACTAAAAAAAGGGATTTATGTGAGGAATAAGAGGACAAAATGAGGAAAAATACTAGAGGAGTGTGAAAAATAAGGCGTAATAGCTTAGGTAATAGTTTTTAAAAGCTAGTTGGATTGGTAATATATGGTAATAAGGGACAAAAATCCTGTGAAGCACCAATGGTCTACCCACCCCTTTCTTGATGCACCCTTTAAGGCATACAGTCATAGAGATTGAGACTCGATGGGTTATTCTAAGATACAAAGTATCAATAATCAATAAAAGTTTAAAAATATTATGTGTATACATATGCCCTACTCAAATCTCATCACATGTCGCATGAGTGAAACATGGGATGGTGCTTTGAGAAATAGAACATGATAACACATAATGTTGATGCTAAGCAAAGTGCAATAAGCAAAAAATAAAAAATAAAAGGATAGAATTGAAAAACACATATCTTTACTTACCTTAGCTTTGTAGATAAATAAAGAGAAGTGAAGGTATCAAATGTGAAGAACATTAGGATATTATATATAAGTTAGTACAAAAATAGCCAAAAATAAAAAAAAATAGAAGATAGGCATATAGTAGTGAAAAATGAGTTAAGGCAAAGATATGAGGGTATTATAAAAAATTGGAAAATTAGGATTGTTAAGGCAAGGATAAAATATTGAAGGCAAATGAATGACAAAAGGATGGAAAATTAATGACAAATGATTGTAAAACACATTAAATCATGTTGGAAAGCATGTAAAACATAAATGGTAAAAAAGAATGTAGGACATACTAAATCATGGGAATTATGTAAAACATAAATGATAAAAAGGAATGTAGAACATACTAAATCACATTGGGAAGCATGTAAAATATAAATGACAAAAAATAATGGCAATGCAATATAACTTGAACAAAGCTATGGAAGTGAAAATTAACCCCATGTATGATAAGTATATCAAATCAAACATAAATAAATACATGAATGACTAAAAATGAAATGTAAGGAAAAATGTAAGACAAACATGTCAAATGAAGGTGAAGAAAGCATAAATAAGTAAAGACGAAATGTAAGTCAAAATATAAAACAAACATGAAGAAGTCATAAGTATAAAAAACATGTAAGAATGCCAAATGTCATATATAAGATAAGTGAATTCCATAGAAATAAAATAAGAACATAATGGAGAAATGAAAATCAAAATATCGAAAAGATGAAGACTCAAAATTAGTACTTGTTATCAAATACAATGTAAGAAAACACAACTAGCTAATGTCATGACAAGGATGACAATGAGATTGTGTGGTAAGCAAATGGTGTAAGGGTGTAATCCATAGTTTCTAAAACATGTTGTTTTTTTCTAAGGATAGATAAAATTAAAATAGAGTAATGTTAGCATGTTTTTAAGAGGTGAAGAATAAGGAATAATAGAATATGTAAAATAGATTTAGAATCACAATTTGCCTTTCAAGGGGGGAAATAAAATGGGTAGAGGGGAGAATGAAGGAAAACCCAAGGTAGAGGAACTCTTTATCAAAGTTAAAACACTCAAATTAGATTTTTCAAAATAAGAGGACTTTTGATCTCAAGTAATTTTAAGAAATTATTTTAGCCACACAAGTCTTAGGTCAATAAATGCATGAAAAGTAAAATGGACCTACCTTCCCACAATGTGTTCCCCATTCCTTGGGACCCCTTACAGAGTAATAGGTCTATTGTAAAGATTGGGTACTTACGTGAGAAAGTAGTTAGCACCATAGAGTTTTTTGAATTCCCCTATTCCAATCTACTATCCTACCACACCTCAATGGACCTTGAATCTATGTGAGACTAACCTTGGAGTTTGAGGTTTGATTACAGATAGGAGATGTGTTTGTAATCACATATTTTGGTGTGATATTGACTTTTGAAATTTGTATGTTTCCTTTTAGATATCATTTCCTTTTATTTTAAATGATTTGGCCTTTAACTTTATTGACGGATTTTTTATTTCCTCCTCCATATAGATTTGGAAAACCAAACATGGATGTTAAATATGACTTTCATTTGAATACTTGGGATGTGGTTGCTAAGAGAGAGAAATTTAAAGAGCATGGGTTCTAAGAGTCTCATAAATCTAGGTGAAATAAAAGTGATATCTTGACTTAGACCTTATTTTATCCAATGTGGAGTGAAAGGAAAGGAAATCAAGAGGAATGAAACATGAAACAATTTGAATTACTTTAAATTATAAAAATGTGACAAAGGGCAATAAAAGGGATACAATGTCATTAAAATGTTATTCCTTATTATAAGAATGAGGGAAATGGAGGAAAACATGCTAACATAGATTATTTTGTAGATTCCATCTTATCAAAAAAATTAAAAGCAAAACATATTTTAGAAAAGGAATAATAAGATGGTAATTTTATGAGGAGGCCCAGGTCCTATCCATGGTCTTACACTGAAACTCATAAAATAAAAACCCATGAGGGTGCCAAAAAGAAACATGTGAAACAATAGAATGAGAAAAGAAGCAAAAGTGGTATTTTTTGAGGAGGGCTAGGTCCTATCCATAGTCTTATAATACAAACTCATAGAAGAGAAACCCATGGGGTGAATGCTAAATAAGGTAAAAAATAAATCTACTAAGGAAAATAATGATATAATAAGACAAATATAAAAGAGATATATAAGAGCCAAAATGAAAATAAATACCGAATGTAATGTGTAATAAAACCAAATAATGTAAAGGAAAATAATGATGATTCTAGTAAAAAAATGAAAAGAAGTAAGGTGCACAAAAACAAAGAAACATGAGATAAAAAATAACAAATAAAATATATGTTAACATCTACATAAAAGATGAGTATGCGAAATATAAGTCTATAAGTCTCAGAAGGTTTCTTGAAACTAAATTTGGATGGTATTATGCATTGTAAATTATGAGTGGGTATCGTAAGATGCCCCAATGGGTGTATGTAGGGATGGGCATTGGAAGATGCCCCAAATTTTGAAGGGACATGTGGATGGGCATCACAAGATGCCCCAACCTGTGAGGTGGAATGAGATAACAATGAACCATTAGAATGATTGGCATTAGGTTGGTAGGTGTATTTGGACATAAGTAAACGTGTTGGTTTGTTAGAGTTTAAGGAGGTTAAATGTAACATATGATGTGTAGGATAGGTATGAAGAGGTAAAGGAGGTAAAGTAGGACCATGTATGATATGCTTTGGAGTAGGCATTTGAACTAGGTACTCCGTTGGTTTATGTGACCTAAGAGGTTGAGGTTCAATGGATGCAAATCTATTTAAAGTTGCTCACGTTAGTTATCCTTTATTTATTGGTCTAGGAAGAAGGATCGACTATGGTTTGAATAAAATTAGTAGATGAGGTATAGGTATGGGATGATTATTGTTCATCATTAGGAAGTTGATGTTTATGTGATTGTGGTTCTTGAGATTGAATTTGAAAAGCTTGAAGATAGTCTTGATAACATTACTTTGCTAGACTATCAAGATTGAAATGTGGAACAAGTAAAGAAGAAAGAATAAATCGGTGAATCATGACAAGACTCATAAGAATGACTTATAGTAGCATGCCACCAACAAAACTTATTAGGATTATACCATTTTGGAGGAATTTTTGAAGGATCGAATCTCATGGGTTTAGAGGGTGGCAATTTCTTCTTAAGTTATTGTAGACTCAAGGGTGTGTGGGTTAGGTTAAAATTGGTTGATTTGGATTCTCCATTTTGAGGTTGGGAAGGATTGGATGAATCAATGTTATGATAAAATGATTGAAAAGGTTACTTAGTAGTTGTTGGAGGTGTTTCAAATTGATTCATAAGAAAGTCTTGCCTTTTTTCTTGTTCTAAGGCTTCTTCTAAAGTTTTAGGTGAAAATATTCAAACTTTATATTGAAGGGGAGGTTTAAGAGTAGTGACTAATATGTTTAAAAGAATATCATCATTCATGTTATGGTCCACTTTATAAGCAAGATACTTCCATCATTTGATGAAGGTATGAGCAAATTCATTAGGAAGTTGTTTAGCATTAATAAAATGGCTAAGGTAATTTTTAGGAAGGTCATCACATTGGAATTCCTTCACTAGAGCATGGATTAAATCTTCTAATTATGAGATGGAGTGTCTAGGAAGTTTGTTGTACCATTCAATTGCATCACCAATAATTTTTTTGGCTAAGATCTTGGTGGTAGCAAAGGTGTTAATTTGGACCCAATCCTTATTGAGATTACCAAAAGAATTAAGAAAGATAGTAGGGTCCTTAGTCCCATTATATGTGATAGTTGGAGAAATGTTCCCAATGTCTATGGATGTAATGAATGGAGCTAAAGGGCTATTTTTAAAATGTTGAATCATTTTAATAATCATTGAAGGTTGGGGGATGATATTCCCATTGGCATCTCTAAGAGGAGGAGGGAATATTTTTGATTTGGTTGAGACATGATGAATTGAGGTTGTTGACTAGCCATGTTTAATAAATGTTATTCCATGTTCATTATTTGAGATTTATTAGTTATTTGCATCATGTTAATTTGTTGTATAACTTGTGCAAGAAGTTAAGTTGTATTAATAGGTGGGTTGGCGTTTGTAGGAGGGGTATTAGTGTTGATAGGAGGAGGATTATTAGTGTTGATGGGAGGAGGATTCCAAACATTGATATTAGGAAGAGGATTATGATGAATGACCTCAAATATATTACATTATGTAGTGATTGGTTTTGGATTAGGAGAAGATGAAGGAATAAAGTGAAAAATTTCATTGAAATCAATAAAATAATGAGGTTATGAATTAAATCCTTGATTATGCAATATTACTGACTAAAAGAAGGATGAAAAGATGTCATCATGATGAGATAAGACAAGATAACCACACAAGGAAATAGGAAGTGATAATAAATTGTATAGAGATGATTGGGTTGACCGAGCATAGAAAATAGGGCTTACAAACTATACAAGGTCGACTGGGTCGACCTAGTACAAAAAATAAAGGCTAAAAAAGTTTACAAGGTTGACTGGGTTGACCCAATACAACAAATAGTAAAAAATAGATTACCTAGAATAGACTGTGTCGATTGAAATGATTGTGTATTGAAATAAGAATAATTTTTCAAGTACTTAGATATCCAAGAATTGAAGGGAAACAATCAATTAATTAGATCAATAAGGTTGATCCAATTGAGGCACAGAGCACAAAACCTTGCACCAATGCTGGCTAATGCATGTTTTTGCAATACAAAATACAACTGAGCAAAGAGAAAGCAATCAAATTGAAATTAAAAGCTAACTAGATGGTCAACCTAAATGTTTTTTAGATTATTAAAATATGATTTTAAATGTGATAGGAAGTTGGTTATAAGTAAGGAACTAGAAAATAATCTAAGGATGGTTTCAAGAAGTTTGGGCTAAAAGGGATCTGTATTGGTAATTCTACATGCTTGGTATTAGGACCTACCCCCTCACACCACAAATTATAATGATAAGGGTGTCAAGTTCTTAGATAGAATATACCATTAACTATGTGTTTATACTTGGCCAAAAAATTAAGTCAACTTCCCCATTGGTGATGAAATCCAAGTAGGTAGGCCTTGGGTAGACAATTATTAAAATGCTTGTTTAAGATTTTTTAATTTGATTGTGTGTGCATAAAATAGAAAATAGTGAAACTAAATTTTAAATTTAAAAATACCTAATTAGACTATGTGATCTATTTTACGCATGCAAACAATAAAAAATGAAAGTGTGAGCTAATTATGAGAATATAAAGGTTAATTGAAACTTTGGAACATGGTATAGTGTTGATGTAGTTGATAGTGTATATATAGAATACAAAATAGGGTCAATAGTGTTACCTCTATACTGTGGAAGTAAAGGTCTAAAAAATGAACAGGGTCGATAGAGTTGACCTAGTTATCTAGATAACACAAAAAATATAGAACTGGGTTGATAGGGTTGATCCTGTTGATTGTTCAGAGGTAGTTTTGGAAGATTTTAAACTATGAAAGGAAAGATTGTAATAAAAGAGAGAAAGGATAGAAAGGAACCTTGGTGAGTCTGAAGATGCAAATAAATGATATTTTTATCAAAGAACCCTGATAAATACCTACAAATCCTACTAATAGGGTTGTTGGGTTGATCTAGCTTTACAGAAGCTTGTTGTTGAGTGCCTAAAATGTACAGGGTCAACTAGGTCAACCTAGAAGTTTGGACTAGATGTTTGAAAGTTTGAAAAATTGTACTGGGTTGACTAGGTTAATCTAATAACTTGTACCTAAAAAGCATGCATAGAAAGAATAGAGTCATTTAGATGTGATTGTGTTAAACCTATACATATAAGTTAGAAATATGTTCATGCAGTCAAACCATTATGGAAAATATATGATAAAAATTATGAAAAATAAGTGAATAAATATTACAAGGGTTAGTTTACATCAGGTTCACCAAAATGTATGCAATCAAAAATGCATCATGTTCATAAATCAATCCTAACTCAAAGAAGATAGATCATACCTACTCTTTTGATTGGGAATACATTTGTTAAGAAAGAGCATGACTAATATGGGGATCCACTAAACCAAATTAGAGGATCATTTATCACCATAAACCATGCTAAGCGGGGTTCTAAAGCCTCCAATATAACACAATCATGAAATAACCCTAAGAGGGGTCCTAAGTTTTGATATTTCACCTAATCTAATAAAAAAATAATTAAATCTAATCCATGCTAGGTTAGGATGAAATAAATAATAGATAAAAATATCTGGAAAAATGCCATTAATTATTTTTTGTACAAATAAGATTTTAAAAAGCTTTACGAGAAACAAGAGTTGGTTGAGAAACCAACTACTGGGTAAAAACTACCCAAAAACTAAAAACATAAAATAAACTAATAATAATAACTTTGGATCATTAAATGACCCAACAAACTCCCCTTGATCCAAAGGCATATATAAAGCTTGGGGAAAATAGTTGTGAGTCATCTAAGTAGACTATGTTGCAACTGCAACTGGTACATTGTGCATCTTGGATTGATCACATCCTGATCATCCCTGCACTGTAGTAGAACATGATCATGCACTATCTAACTACATCGATACTCACATAGAATCCATCCAACAAGTGACTACCCTCTTTATTATGTATGGCACATCTAAAACTAATGCCCAACAATAGCCAACATCTCTCATAGGCCTTTGCTCAACACTAACAATGTTAACAACACAATGTTGACTAATGATTGATCAAAAAACCAATATGGAATAATATTCTTCCTCTATTAGGTGAGAGGTGAGAAACCATGTAACAAATAAACCGATTAAAAATCACTAAAATTATCCACATCAAAGATCATAAAAATACATCTATGAAAACAAAGTACACAAGCCAAAAAATGCTACTACATCAAATCCCAATCTTGAGCCTAACAGCTCGCACAAGATGGATGTTTCACCATGTCAGAATATATAGTCATCAAATGTGGATCAATAAAATTCATAGTCATCCCATCCATCAGAAGAATATGTATAAGAATAGCTAGAAGAAGAACTAGAAGAATGGCCAGAGTAACTGGAGTGATCACCAATGTTTGTTTCTACCTTCTATCGATGTCGAGAGGACCTCCTTTTGGAGGGACAGTCTATAGAGAGATGTCCTATGCCACCAAAATTGTATCATATTCTCTCACATCCACTAAAACTAGAGGAATAATAGCCACATGAAGAGGAATTTCTTTGATTGTGCTTATGTCCATGTGAATGTTTGTGGTGATGCTTGTGCTTTGCAGAACTAGAATGATGTCTATGTTTAAGAGAACCTAAATTATCCCTATATCAAGTGCTTATTCTTGGAAGTGAAATTTTTAGAGTGTCTATGTTTCTCTTTATGTCTTCTATTGGTCTCATACAATGGATTTCCTATTTTTGAATAGTGTGCCTCCTCAGTATATTTCTTCTTTGCAAATTATCGCTCATGTTGAGTGAGCAACTCACAAATGGAATCAAAAGTAGATTTGTTAAGCTTATCACTAAGCTATAACATTTCCAAAAAAATATTGTAGCTAGGGATAATACCATTGAAATTAATATAAATAATAATTTCATCATCAATTTTCCCACCAGTAGTGCCATATTCTTATTTCAAATTCTTAATTCATTATACATATTCTGAAACATATTCATCATCTGTTAGTTTACTATTAAGCAACTACATAAGAAGATCAACTCTCCTATAAGAATGTTATTTATCATACAAATATTTTAAAGCTTTCCATTTTTTTCAAGATTTAGAATTGATTGCCTCTATGTGAATTATGACTTGTGCACTGCAAGTTGATTTCAATAAAGCAAGGGCACGCTTGTCACATTTTTGAAATTTTTCATGTTTTATGGGATTGGTTGGTAATGCATGTTGCTTTTTAAATAATTCCCATAGGTAATTGAGGATTAATGTATTTTACATGTTCATTGACTATTCTTTATAATTTTTAGGAGCTAATTTACCTTTTTTGGAAATCAAACTCACAATTTTTGCCATGGTGCTAAAAAAACAAGACAAAGGAATACTATTTTGAGGTTTTGCCTTTACCTTCAAAAATAGTTTTTGAATACAAGGATACCTGGATATTGTAAAAAATTACACCTTATAATGCCTATTACATCCTTATTTCTCCATTATTTGAAATTTCATTTCATTACAATATCTTTTCTCAGAAAAATAATAAAAAATCTAATTTGAATTATTTTCACCACTTATAAAAACTCTCTTTATAAAATGGTCTCAATTAGTTTTAAACCCTGAATTTTTTTTTAAGTGACTAAAAAAATTTAAATAACCATCTTGTCATCAAATATATATGGAATATAATAAAAGGACATTTAATTATATTTGTAGTGGGCAGTTAAAAAAGTAAAAAATATATGTATGGGAAAATGTTTTCACCGCAGATATTTTACTCATCTTCTTCCTTTGAATTATGGATCCCACAAAATTATAAAAATCAATTAAATTTAAAATCAAACTTGCTCCCCTATGCCATATGACTACAATTTTTGGAAGACAAAGATCACTAGATTGAATTAAATTTACATGTAGAAAATGATATCTAAAAATCAACAGAATTCAGTGCTAAAGTTTTAGTGCCATATCACTGCTCATATGCTCCTCCTTCAATGTCTTGCATGGGATTTTTGATTTATTGTATGCAGACCATGCATATCATTTATTAAAATCTATCTCAACCATTAAAGCCATGAACTTTGGAGCAATAATATTGAAGAAAACAAGCAACAAATTCTTCACCTCCCAATGAAACGCAATCCTTCCTTTTTTTGATTTAGACCACATAATTTTGAGAAGAATACATTTATGTACACAAACTTTTGCTTCTCTTCTATATTTAAATATTTGAACCCACTTTGTTATTCATTATAACATTTATCTTTCCCAGTAATATTATCTTAAACATATTCTGTCACATCCTTTGCTGGTGGCTTCCTTGTCCTTTGGATTTGCTAAAAACTTATTCAAAATTATGTCACCATACAAAGTTTGTAGGGTCCTCTTTTTTTAATTATGCATTCCACCATAATACACGCTCTAGATTTTGGCAGATATGTTGAATATTTTGGCAATCTCAAATTTTTTAACTATTTTTCTCCTTCAAAAATGTCTTTGTGGCTCTGATACCACTGCTGAGCTAGGATGAAAGAAATAATAGAGAAATTGTTTTGGGAAAATTCCATTAATTAATTTTGTACAAAGAAGCTTTATGAGAAACAAGAGTTGGTTGAGAAACCAACTACCAGGTAAAAACTACCCAAAAACTAAAAAACATAAAATAAACTAATAACAATAAATTTGGGTCATTTAATAACCCAAAAATCTAATTATCACCAAAGCTTGTGTCACAAAGTGGGGATTAGAAAAAATAAAAGTAAACATGTATAGAAAACATATACTCATGTCAATGTATATAGAATCCTAATACATGGAAGAGAAGCACAAAATGCATTATCTATCCACTATTACAAAGGAGAAATAAATTTAGGAATACTTACCTTTGAAGACGAACCCACCGAGCCTCAATATCTCCCTTGGCCAAGGTGCTTCAAAAGATGTTGTTATGGTATGTAAGGATGATAGAGACAAATGATCTCTAGGATACATAACCTATCGATGCATCCAAAAGACTTATCCACAAGATGAGATCTATATCTCTAAAGAAACTATGGAACCCTAAGCTTTACTTCTCAAGTAGAATGGTCAATAAGTATATGTGTGTTTGTTCTTACTCCTTTTGCTTCTCATAATAAATTATGGAAACAAAATTTTATATATAGGTAGATTGTTCCCTAAACCCTTTTGAAAATATCAGCTAACATGGTCGACCTAGTTGACCCAATACAATTCTGGACTATAATTCACTAGGTCATGAGATAGGTCGACCAAATTTCAAGTAAACCCTAAGTGAAAAATACCTTGAAATTGTAAAGGGTTGCCCCATTCGACCTAGTATAACCAACTAAAAAAAAGGATTTGTGAGGAATAGGAGGATAAAATGAGTAAAAACATTAAAGGATTATGTAAAGGAGCAATAACTTAGGGAATGGGTTTTAGGAGCTAGGTGGATTCATAATATGTGGTAATAAGGGACAAAAAACTTGTGAAGTACCAATGGTTTTCCCACCCCTTTCCCAATGCACCCCTTAAGGCATTCACTTAGAGAGATTAAGACTCAATAGGTTCCTTCAAGATACGAAGTGTTAGTAATTGATAAATTTTTGAAAATATTATGTGTATGCATGACCCACTTCTTACATCCTTAATTGTGAACATAAGAAGTAGGTACATTCAATGGTTAAGCCAAAACACACTAGGGTAAAGTGAGAAAGAAGAAAGATGTGAGCAACCAAGGGTAAATGTCCAATATGGTGATGTAACCTGGATGTAAGCACATTAACTATTTGGTGTGTTTGCATTTTCAACTACCATGTCCACTGGGATTAACAAATCGGTGAATGTCCAATGCTTATGATCAGATTAACATTCATAAACATGTTAAGGAAAACAATAATGGTTAAGACAAACATTATTTTGAAAATAAATATTAATATCTATTAAATTCTAACTTGTTACTTGTGCACCTTCCCCCTGTTTAAAGACTATACTAGTTCTCCTTTACCATTACACTATTCCTTTTCTACCTATGCATGACACTGTTAGTTAATAATGCAAATGATAATGGTTAAGTAAAATGAAAATAGTGAAGATAAATTCTAGGGATGAAATAAAATTAAATGTTAACCTCAAGCTAACACTCCACATTCATTCATTTAGTCATTATTGATCCCTTTGTCAATGGGCATGACATTTTTTCATCCTCAACTTTGAACTCATGTTGAATGTACCAATTGGTTACACTCACAATAAAGGATGTCAAAAGATAGGCCCATAATTGGAGGGATAATGGACCAAAGAAATGGATGGAGGGGGAGGGTAGATAGAGTATTCAACTTTCACGTGGAGGTTCAGCTATTAACGTGACCTTTACATGCATGCTAAATACTCTAAGGGTAGATGGAGTATCCAATAGGCATATGGAGGTCAACTATCAGCATGACCTCCATGTACCTGCTAGATAATCTAAAGGTAAATGAAGTATACAGTAGGAATGTGGAGGTAAATTTTTAGTGTGACCTCATGTTCCTTCTAAAAACTCTGAGGGTCCCTTCCTTCAGCCATTTCATTGTATTGTTAGCTCTCTAATGATGGGCCCCACTTCTTTCATCCTTGATTACTTATATTCCTTTCCCCTATTCTATTTATCATTTTGAATTTCCCTATTAATTTTTGACCTCTACATTATATTGTGTGCACATTACCTAGTTCCTTAAATGTACACCACATTTGTAGAAGCATCTCAAAGGAAACATTTATTGGTTGGTTACCTAAAATGAATTGAACTATATGCATTGTTAAATATCAAACCCTGTTTAAACTTGGTTATGATGGAAAATATTGTATTTTTTAAAATTTTATTATATTATATTTAAAATTATATTATATTTAAAATTATATTATATTATAATTAGACTTTTATAATTTATAGTGTGAAACATTGCATTTTTCTCACTAAAATTGATAGACAATCTTAATTTAAATATTATTATTTTTATTTTGACAACTAAATTTATTGTGTCATGTACTAATGTCATGCTTTGGGATTGTTTGAAATAATCTATAATGTCATCCACAATGGTGGGAGAGGTAATATTTTGATATTTCATTTTTTCCATTTTACCATCATAATTTGTTTTTAACCATTTTCCATCCATATGACTATTTTTTGAGATATTTTATTGTTGCCTGAATACAATGATTGAAAAATGTCTGATATCTTGATTAATGAACTCATAATTCTCCAAGTTGTGCGATGAAGAGTAAAAAAAATTTCATACAGTAGATATGAATGTACTCATTCCGCATACACTCCCTCTCGACTAGCTTTTCATGCCTTGCTTCTTTATCTATGATAGAATAAACAAAGAAGAACACTACAACTCCAAATAAGTATGTTTTATTTTACTAGATATTTTAATTGATCAATAACGATAAAAAATGTTCACATAATGGGTTACAAATCCTTCACTGTATAAATTGGACATATAATGTACTACACTTTGATCATACATAAATTATACATATAAATTGTTCACATATTATGGAAAATGCATTGCACTTATATCCCTTCCATAAATAGGCAATGCCTATAATTATTTTTTGTTTCCTTCTCTCTACATGAGTCTATGCCTTTTCTATTATTAAAATTATATTTTCATTAGTATCCAATGCTCTAATATAATGTATATGAAATGGTGTGTATGATATCTTATCAGTTGATTCCATGACTATTCCTGACCCAAAACATGGCTTCAATCTTTTCAAGAGCCTTCACTCCTTGGTAGTTGAATTGTCTCTAATAAAGTTACATGGCACAAATGAATGAGGAATGAATAAATTATATAGATTTAGACAATTATCTGATGGATTAGAAGAGATGCTAGCACAAATAGTTAAAGACATGTTGGCTAAACTAAATGACATTGATTTTGTAATGTGAAAACATTTTTTGGTTTTAGATTGATTTGTTTAATTATTTAAGTGATTATAAGGTGTATGCAATGCTAACCATTAATAATTTTTGATTTAAACTTGGATACAAATAACCATTGGTGGTTATAATCCAATGCAAGATGTTAATGTTGTTGAACTTGGACCTTAGTCTCCCCTAATTTAAAATGTTAGTACCATGAATTGATGGTGTTCAAATTTTAAATTTTATATTCTCTTGATCAATCATGATTTCAAATTTTAACTAGTTCATTTATTGTTTGGAATTTTAATGGGAATGTAGAGTGTGATGAGCATGCCAAACCTAGGAGAAGCTTCCCTAAGTTCCTCCAACAACATAAAAAAGGGAACAATCAGGGAAGGTGGTAAGTTTTTATTAATTTTTTATATTCAACTGTTAATATTCTTTTGTTCAATTATAAATTTGAATTATAAGTAGTGCATTAATTTTGTAGTAAAATAATGGTCGGGAGGATGGATACATTTATATCATTCATAGGAAGAGTAGAATAATTGAATAGATCAAATCATGCTATGTAACCCCCTTCCATTCACATAGATAACCTCCTCTCGTGGAGAAGGTAATATGGGATAAGGGGAATATGTTGGGTTTTTGAGTTTATGAAATTGGTATGAAACTTGATTGTGATCATTGTTTTTTTTTTTTTTTTTTAAAGGAACCTATTATTATCTTCAAGGAAAAAATAAATCACTTTTTTCATTAGAGGATGATGATAATCTATATTATGACATTGCAAATGATTACCATGATACAAGGGTAATTCTTATTTCATGATCTTTCATTTTCAATTCATACTTATATCTTATTGTATACCTATTTGAGATTTCTAACTATTACACTTCTTTGTCAGGTAAACAATGGTAGTGATGTGGGGTGCACACTTATTTCATTTGAAGCCAAGGACTTTACAAAATTTTAGATACTAAAGGATTCGTCAACAACCTCTTTGTGTACACATGGGCCTAATTATAAGGAGAAGGTAATATGTTGGGATTTTAGAGTGTTTTTATAAATCATATGAAATATGATTATGATATTGTTTTATTGATTTTACCTGTATATGAAACTATTAGCCTCCCTTGTAGGAAGAGAAAAAGAATAGAATGAATGATCTATGTAACCTCTTCTTATGGACATGGGCATAGACGGAAGGACAAGGTAATACGTTGGGATCTACCTATGTTTACTTAAGTCATGTGAAACATGATTCTGATATTGTTTTATTGATTTTACCCATATAGGCACCCATTATCCTCCCTTGCTAGAAGATCAAAATAATGGAACAAATTATCTATTCAACCTATTTGTGTACACACGAGCATCCTTCAAAGGATAAGGTAGAATGTGGTGATTGTGATTTTTTTGAAGTGATACAAAACATAATTTTGATCTTATTTTTTGTGTTTTAACTTGCATAGGAACATGTTATCATCTTTGAGCAAGAAAGAGACTCACTTTTTTCATGTGTGCATGAGGATGATGTTTTTTCAACTGCCACATGATTTTATGCAGTGACATGCCATGGTCTCTACATTGTACAAGGGTAATCATCACATGTTTTAATATTTTTAATTTAGATGTATTTACTATGCATTTGAAATTGGAGATGATTATTTTATTTGAACCTTTTGATGTGTGTATATTATATTTGAGTACAAGGAGCATTTTTACAAGATTATGCAACAATTTGGATACATAGACCAATTCTATTTTATTGCACCATAATTTCTTGCATTTTATGAAGGTAGTAATAAATTCTAGTCAAAACCACAATTCAATTCACACTATGTTGAAATACACATGTTACCTCACATTCTATATCATCAAGTAGAAAGGCATCCAATCAAGACAAGACAATGGAGATCTATGGAATGGAATTTACAAAAAATATATGAGATGCATAGATGTAAGAAAGTAGATTTTAAAAAATAACATGTTTATAATTTTGAAGATTTGAGTCCCAAAGGGTTAAGAACTTTAGAAGATGAACTCAAGATTTACAATTCTAAAGAAAATAAAGAGAAAAGGAGCTAAGAGATTATAAGGAGAGGGAATTTGCAAAGTAAAGTGATACATTATGTGTTTTCCATTATATTCATTTCTTCACCAATACATTCACATCTTGTGATTACACGAGTTATGAAACTTGACATGAAAAAGAAAATACGTTGGATTCAAACAAGAATGTGAAGGGGAGAAGACGATAGCCGAAAGAGAAGGTATATTTTTTAACCCTCAAGTTTTAAATAACTTTTGCTCTTGAATCAAATGACTATAGTTTTTATTTTTTATTTATGAAAGTAATTGTATTCATTTTTTTTAATAGTAGGACAAGGATGGTTCAACACAAAATAAGACATGAAAGAGGAGAATAAATGTTTAAATAAATGTTTTATGTTTAATGGATTATTCAATTTGTTAATATTTACTATGTTTTTGTGATACACCATGTCAAATGTTATGACATATCGAAGAGGATGTAAATATGATCTTGGATCCTATAATGGGACTTTTTCCATAAGGGAACTATATGTAGATATTTATCTTCAATAAATAAAATGTGGCAAAAAAGTGAAAGAATTCTAATTTAGGTTCAAGAATCATCTAATAAAATGTTTTCACCTATTATTTTTTTTCAATATACATATCGTTAAAAAGGAAATGTATTACGAATATTTTGTCTTTATTTGTTGGAGTTTTGGGGTCTTATTCACATGTTTGATTCCTTTAAGTTCCATATGTGTATTATGAATCTTTTATCTTTCTGTGTTGGTTATTTGGGTATTTCTCATAGTCATGTATTTGGTCCATTGACTAGGTTTTTGCATTAATGAGATAATGTGTTGAAAACCAAGTTGAGCATTTTTTAATTTTGATTGTGTCTCTTTTGAAACCTTATTCAAATCTCATTTGTAAATTAAAAAAAATGTATGAGCTATTAATTCATTAAAGGCCATCATAAATAATGGTAGCTATCTTCATATGAAAAGGGATAAATTATGGTAGGGACTAACACATTTACCTCCATGACCATTCTTAATGGTATTAATCATATTATTTTGCATGACTATGCTTCAATTAGGCCTTTCCTAATTATGTGCTCATATTTTATCTCACTCTCCCTTATTTTACCTTGGCCCCATTTTACTTGTTACTTTTTTTTAATTCCTAAATTTAATAATTATATTTATTATTATCCAACTCAAATTAATCTTGGACAACATTATATATTTTCCCATACTTAGAATTAATGCTATGCATCAAAGTCTTATTTTTTAGTTTCACCCTACATTAGTAACAATGTTGTGCTATGAGTTTTGTCATATATGTTTTACTCACATGAAATTCTAATATTTAAGTATTTTTCATCACTATAATGGCTATAATTTTTTTGATATAACATAAGGTTACTTTCTACATATCACCTCTCTTCAAATCAAAATTGGGGTTTCACTATACTATGCCTCTATTCTAGAACAATGCTATAGCCAAACATGCACACCTTCAATAATGGTCATGTTTTATAATTGATTCCTTGATGGAAAAAAGGAATTACAACAAGTAACACTACCTTACATTAAAAAAAAATTGGAAATTAAAATATGCAAACAAATCTCCATCTCACCCTTGCTAACTGAGTGTAATATGAAGGGGCTAAAAAAGACCTTAATATATTAGGAAGAACTAGTCAGTATTCTTATTCCATATGAATAATATGACCTTGATTCATTTATATTTTAAGCTAGGTTTATTGTTAGATTCTAAATCTCGAGATAAACCTCAATATGATTTTAACATGCATGTAAGGGTCACAAAAGTAAGTATGTCATAGAATGTGGATTAATATGCAA
>JARHVA010003504.1:1442500-1450000 GCA_037957365.1 Torreya grandis | reverse complement strand
TATTTTATAGATTAAATTACTATGCATTGTTAGAATGGTTTATTGTTATTTAGAATGTTACATAATTATTAAGTTATATGTTATGTTTTTATTTTGATTGCATTATTTTTGGGTCACCATTCCCAGACTAGACCTAAATAATTTAATTATTAGTTGGTATTTTGTATACCTAGATATAAATTTATAGTCAGGATGACATACGCTGACCACATACTTAGATGGGGATCCAAGCTGGTTATCTTTGAAACTATAGAAATGGATTAGTTGTTAATCCATTACTATATCATTTGGTAGTCTATAAAAATTCAACCCCACTTATAATTTATATCTATAATGGAGTGGTTATTCCCATCTCACCTCAAAATGGTGATTATTGTCTTTCATTACATTATGTTGTTTTGTCCAGATGTCCACAAGTTCAGAATTTGATTGCTAAGAACTCTCTTCACATCCCCAGTTGACACAACCACCATTTTGTTGATGGTTGGGGTGGTAAGCATCATTGATGGTTAGGCTCATAGGGCTGGTTGGGAGCGCTTGTCCAATTCAGTCACCTGTTGCTCCATGCTTTGATAATATTGCAAAAATGTGAATTAAGTTGGTAATGAATTAATTATGTTAATTATGCATTCTTTACTTAGTCTATTAAGTTAAATGTTATTTGATTATGAACATAATTATATGATATCATGATTTAATATTGGTTAGTTATATTAGTACTAATTTATGGTGTTAATGAAAAGTGGGAAATGAATGAAAGGCTTAAATATTGCTTAAGTAGTAAGAAGTTGAATTGATATATATTGCTGAAGGTAATTCATTTTATATATTAAGTTATTAAAATTCTTATTTTGTTTTCCTTTCTATTGATAAAGCATTATGTTAATGCTATTAATGCATAATTAGTCTTTATACATTAGTTATATGATTATGTTAAGTTAACATGGATTCTTGTATATTGTTAACTTAGAATAACCTTGACTTTATTAATATAGTATTGGTTTTTTAGTTTGTATATGATCTTGATATTAGATCAGATTTACTTGATGTTTATCATAAGTAAATATTTACTTATATAATTACATAATGTTACTTAGAAGAATATAAAGTATATTGGATAAGTAACATAGAGCATTTTGTTGATAACATTAATGCAAAAGTAATCTTTTGATTTGGTCATATAAATACTTAGACATATACATATGTTTTCTTGATATAGAAACATGTAAACTTTGATTAACAAAATGATTATATTTGATGCATTAAGATAGATACTTGTGAATTTTTTTACATATAAAAAATGTATGTAACATGTATATTTCTTAGTTGTTTTAGATATGCATAGTTTATTCAATTACACTAGCTGCTAGTGCATACGGAAACATAAATAAAGTATCTCCTCTAAAATACATTTTAGATAAATCTGGTTATGTATAAAGGTATTTATGTTTTATTCATTAAATATATGAAGTATTATTTTTATTATTTCATTTAATATTAAATGATTCATAAGTTGATCTACTTCTCTCACATAATGAAGATGTTTCATAGACATGAATAGAATTTCTGAATGGGTTAGTTTATTACAAAGGTTACATGTAATAGAATTAAGTTGAATATTTTTATATGTTCATTTAATGTTGTATAAAAAAATTATGGAGGCATGAATACTTACTTGTTTTCATAGCCTTAGACTGCATGTGCTTTTGTTCCCTTTCTGATAGTTGAACTTCCTTGCATTGTTACCCCATGTCATGCCCAACATAAATTTGTAAAAGTTTCTTAAGTGGAACATTTTATTTGGGTTCTAATCAACTTGAAACTCAGTTGCATTTCTAGTTGTATGAGTTGTGTGCATTTTGTTGTATGAAAATTACCTGTTATCCATGTACTTACGAATCATGTAGTCATTTTAATACAAGCTTAGTTATACTCGTTCAAATCTGAAATATGATAGTTTCCTATTATTGATCATAATAAGATACATTTCCTTAGATGGTAATGGAAATTATTAAATAAAGAGAATTGTTCTTTTAATGAATTCCTTTCTTATGAATGGTTAATATGGTAGTGGTTTATTAGGTTAAATAAATTCTAAGTTAGAGAATAACTAAAACTATTGGAATAATATTTAATATGATTAATGAATAATTGAATGGATACTTTGGATGTATTATGTTTTGAACTCTCTTTGTCTTATTATATCATATTAGCTATGCCAATATACATTCATTACATGGATTCAATTATAGGTTTCCCATAAAGGTTATTTTATGAATGATGATATTGATTGTAATTATAACATTTTTCATTATTCTAATTATAGTATTCATGCTTGTTAATTGAGTGTTGTGTGAACTAATAAGGTATTATTTTGGTGACCTATAGGTTTTAAGGTAATTACAAACTCGATTGGTAGTACTATGAAGCTTTGAATTTTAATCTATTCTTGTTGTGTTCTCTTTTATGAAATAGTATATTTGTTGCATATAAAATCTACATGTGTTGAATTGATTTATAGTTGATGTTGTCATTTACCTATTTGAAATATGTTGATTATGAGACTAGATCAATAAAATATAAACCTATTTTAACTTGAATGATAACTTGGACATTATCCTTCAAAGTTAAATTGATCCTAAGAACTTAACCATCCTTGAGTGAAAGTAAAATCTACTAAGGAGAGTGAGGTATTTACCTAGGGTTAAGGACCTAAAAATGGTCTTATATAGAAGTACGAGTGTCACATATGGAGCTTGGGACCTATCTGTGTATACGTACATCAATACACCTCAAAACCCATACACATCTATGAAGGTGTCATGCTTCCCCATAACATCCTTTATATGTAGTTACCTCTAACTAATTACTTTAGTTCACTTCCATTAGTTCTAGTTTCATGTACACAAGTGCACTAAATGATTATTGATTGCATCAATAAGGGAAATATTAGGTCTGACATACATCCAAAAAAGAACTCTGATATATAATTCCAAATTATTTCAGGGGTTATTTCATTTGGTATCAAAGTAGTTTTCTACTCTAGGTAAATTTGGGAATGAATATTCTTCTTTTAAATATGCAATCTACTTAGTTATCACTTTGTAATTCTTAATATGGTTATAATGGGATCAAGCAGAGGCAACATCCATGGTAACCCATTTAATGTTAACCCAACTAGGGGCAAAGGTAGAGGATGAGGAAGGGTTCATCATGGTTGTATCCCCATTCGTAACGAAGAAGAGCTACCCATAAAAAGTTGACATCAATATCTAGGTTCTAAATAATGATGTAGTCAATGGAGATCCAATCGAGATGCATGAGAATATCCTTAGTGAAATTTTGATAGCCCTTAACACTTTTTAAGGAAAGACTGATAACCAAGAATAAAGGATGAAAAATCTTGAAGGGGCATCCTAAGAGGAAGTACCCAAATTGGAAATGGAGAAAGTAGAAGGACCAGTGACTCAAGCAATGCCTTTGACCATAGTTGACCCAATCATCAAAGAACTAAAGAAACTTCCATCACCTACTTTTTTGGGTGAAGAATCAGGTGAAGTAGATGATGCATGGCTAGTACACCTGCAAAAATATTTCAACTTACATAACAAGCCTTTGAATGTGAAAGATAGGTTGGCAACCTATCAACTGATTGGTCCTACAGATTTATGATGGAATCACCTTTTTGCCATTGAAGAATATCATCCCTTGAACCTTTCCTCATCAATTTTTGAGACCCAATTCATAAACTATACTACACCAACTATAAAGAGTAGAAAACATCTATTTTTAGCTTCTAATGGAACAATACATTCTATTGCTAAGTATGAGAACAAGTTTCTAAATCTACTACATCATGTGAGCTATATGCATGACAAATAAACCAAGGTTACCAAATTCAAACTTGGGATCAATAAAATATTGACGCATGACATCAATATCATGAACCTAATGAATTTGGCATAAAAATTTGAATTAGCCTACAAGGATGAAGAGAAAGAAAAGTCTCACCAAAAGGTAAGACAAGAATTTAAATCAAACAAAAAACAATCTAAAGCCAAGAGTATTTATCCCATGAACAATAACCTCTAGAAATCATATTAGAACCATAGATTTCTGGTGGCAATAAAATTTTTAGCAAGTTTTCTAATTAGAATAGAAATTTCAAGTCTCATGGATCATCTAAATCTAGTTTTTTTTAAAAATGAACAACATCAAAATAACTAATTTGGACCTGCCACAATTGATAATATGATTATAGTAGAATATTTTAGACATATTGTTTACTAATAATGTGGTGACAACCACTATAAGAAGGACTATACTAAACTAAAATTAGGCCAAGCAACGAATCATAGGGTGCATGTTGTTGTTGATAATCAAAATGCTGATTTGTAGGCCACTCCAATTGAAACTAGAGGTATAATAAATGGGTTTAACTTGACTATTTTCATTGATTCAAGTGAAATTGATTGTTTTATTTCTCCTTTTGATGCTAAGCGTTGTAAAATTGAACCTGTCTTGATAAGCAAAGGTTAAGAGATTGAGTTTGGTACCAATAAAAATGTAAATATTCTTGAATGTTTGGAACAAACAAAACTTGATCTTGGTATATTTAAGACCAAAGTGAATATATTTCTTACACCTTTAAGGTCTTATGATCTCATCCTTGGGATGGATTGCTTGCATGAATATCAAGCCATCCTTAATTGTGTGGGCAAAAGAGTGTAGTGCATTAATGACTTTGGGTAACTTATAGAATTACAAGGCATACAAGATTTGAAAAGGCATAAAACACTCTCAACCTTACAATTTAAAATGGATATTAATAAGGGTTATAATCTTAATGCAGTCTAGCTATTAGAATTACCCAAGGAAAATGAACTAGTTCATGTAGATTTTCCTATTTTGAAGGAACTAATGGATGTTTTTCTTAAGAAGCTATATGGTTTACCTCTTAAACAAGAATTTGATTTTTCCATTAATATAATGCTCAGATCTGCCCTTACATCTAAAGTTCCCTATTACATGAATGTGGCTGACATATAAGAATTAAAAGTTCAATTGCAAGAACATTTGGATAATGGAAGCATTCAACCAATTGTATCTCCTTGGGGTGCTCCAATGGTCTTTGTGAAGAAGAAGGATAGTACATTGAGGATTTGCATTCATTACCATTTGCTTAATAAAGTAACAATTAAAAACCAATATCCTTTGCCAAGGATTGATGACTTATTTGACCAAATGAAAGGTGTTGTAGTTTTCTTGAAGATTGATTTGAGATGACGCTACCATTAATTGAGAATCAAAGAAGAGGACATTCATAAAATAACTTTTATAACTCGATATATATATTATGAGCTCACATTATACCATTTGGCCTAACTAATGGACCTGTAGCCTTCATGAATCTTATGAACAACATGATTAAAAACTTTTTAGATAAATTTGTGCTAGTTTTTCTTAATGACATTATCATTTATTACAAAAATGACGTTGAACATGATCAACACCTTCGTTTAGTCTTGCAAAGACTAAGACAAAATAATTTGTATGGAAAAGTCTCTAAATGTGCATTTTATGAATTAAAAATTCATTATTTGAGCCAAATTATTTCTAAGGATGGCATTTCTATAGATCTAGTGAAAATAAAAGTCATACAAGATTGGCTTGCTCCTATAAATGTGCATGAAGTATGCAACTTCATGGGTTTGGTTGGTTATTACTGATGGCTTTCTAAAACAATTTCCAGCATATCCTATGCTATTACCTCCTTATAATGCAAAGGCAATAAATTTATATGGACACATTAGTGTGAGGAGGATTTTATAAAGCTAAAAGTGTTGCTAACAAAAACACCTATTTTTATCATTTTGGACCCAAATAGTAATTTTGAAGTTTAGGATAATACTTCTAAGGAAGGATATGGAGGCATCTTGACTCAATAGGACAAGGTTATGGCTTACGAGTCATAGAAACTAAAGTATCATGAAAGAAATTATCCTACACATGACATGGAGCTTGTTGGCATTATCCATGTGCTTAAACAATGGAAACATTTTCTAATGGAAAATCCTTTCAAGGTGAAGTTTGATTATTGTAGCCTTGATTATTTATTTTTTCAATATGATTTAAATGCATGTCAGTGTAGGTGGCTAGAATTGTTGAGCAATTTTGACATGGACATATCATATATCAAAAGCAAGGAGAATCATGTGGTTGATGTACTCAGCAGATGTACATACCTTATTGCCTTGTCGATTTTATAAATAAATTTTAGAAGTGTTGTTTTGGAATAGTAACTTGCTGATACATTTTGCCATGATGTAAGAGTAGGTTTGGATGATGAGCATGTAAAAAAGAGATTTGCTAATTTTTCTATTGAAACAAATGGCCTTGTAAGGCATAAAACTAGAATTTATATACCTAGTTTGGGTGACTAAATAAATTTTGTGTTAAACTAATTGAATATAACACCTTATTATGCTCATCTAGGTGTCATAAAGATGATACATGAGATGATAAGTCTCTTTTTTAATCCTGAAATGAAGCGTGATGTCATTGATTTTATGGAAAAATGCCTAGAATACGAATAGGTTAAATTTAAGCATTGCCATCAAGGAGGGTTATTGTACCCTCATAATATTCCAAGATAAACATGGGATGTAATCTCACTTGATTTTATTATGGGTCCACCTAAATCATGTAGCAATCATGATACTATTCTTATGGTAATTAATAAGACCACTAAAGTTGGTCACTTCATTGTTAGAAATTTGATGGATAACACTTCTATCTTTGCATAAGATTTAATGAAAGAAGTAGTTAAACTTTATGACATACCTAAAGTGATTATTTCAGACTGTGATAATCTATTTACTTTAATATTTTGGCATATTTTGACTGTTGCCTTTGGAACATGGCCAAATTTTAGTTCTTCATATCATCTAGAAATAGATGGTCAAATTAAAAGGTTCAACCAGGTGGTTGAGGACATGCTTCATATGTACATCATGATTCAAAAAAATAAATGGTAATATTATCTCCATTTAGTTGAATTTGCATACAATAATTCTTACCATTCTACAATAAAGATGGTTCCATTTCAAGTTCTATATGGGTGTAAGTGCATAACTCCTCTTAGTTCGGATAGTTTGGAAAATAGAATTGTTGTTGGATCTAATTTACTTCTAGAATATGAAAATCAAATAGAATTAATAAGGTAGAATTTAAAAGTGCCATTGAATCGGCAAAAGAGTTATATTGATCAAAAGAGAACTCCATATGAATTCAGTATGGATGACATAGTTTTTCTATGTGTTAGAGAGAAAAAAGTTCTATAAAGTTTGGTAAAGTTTCCAAGCTAGCTCCATGTTTTGTCAAGCCCTTCAACATTATGGAAAAAATTAGTCCTATTTCC
Source organism: Torreya grandis (assembly GCA_037957365.1). Taxonomy (NCBI): domain Eukaryota; kingdom Viridiplantae; phylum Streptophyta; class Pinopsida; order Cupressales; family Taxaceae; genus Torreya; species Torreya grandis. Next base: position 1,442,580 of record JARHVA010003504.1, on the reverse strand, counting down.
TATAGGATGGCTCTTCCTCCTTCACTATCAAGGATTCATGATGAATTTCATGTTGCTTTTCTAAGAAAATATGTACTTGA
>JARHVA010003504.1:1245000-1437500 GCA_037957365.1 Torreya grandis | reverse complement strand
ATGAATTTCACTTAAATAAAAGCTTAGTTATACTTGTTCAAATCTAGAATATGATAGTTTCTTGTGCTTATTCATAACAAGATACATTCCCTTAGATGGTAATGGAAATTATTAAATAAAGATAATTGTTCTTTTAATAAGTTCCTTTCTTATGAATGGTTAAGATGGTAGTGGTTTATTGGGTTAAATAAATTCTAAGTTAGAGAATGACTAAAACTATTGAAATAATATACATTTTCTTCCATTTGAAAATTATTAGATTATTAATGAATAATTGGATGGATAATTTTGTTGTATTATGTTTTGAACTCTCTTTGTTTTATTGTATCGCATTGGCTATACCAATAGAGAGTTGTTATATGAACTCAATTATAGGCTATCCATAAAGATTATTTGATGAATGATTATATTGATCATAATTATATCATTATTCATTATTTTATTGGTGACATTCATACTTATTAATTTAGTATTGTGTGAACTAATAAAGTAATGGTGTAGTGACCTTTAGGCTGCTAAGTGATACAACCTCGATCAGTGGCACTGTGAAGCCTTGAATTTCAATTTGTTCTTCTTGTGTTCTCTTTTATGAAATAATATTTCTACTGCATATAAAATGTGCGTGTGTTAAATTAATTTCTATTTGTAGTTATCATTTACTTATTTGAAATCAGGATTAATTATAAGACTAAATCAATAAAATATAAACCTATTTTAACCTAAATGATAACTTAGGATGTTAGAGTTGTCCTTCATAGTTAAATTGATCCTAAGAACATAACCATCCTCAAGCAAAACTTAAACTCACCAAGGAGAGTGAGGTATTTACCTAGGTTTAAGGACTTAGAAATGATCCTATGTGGAAGTACGAGTGCCACATATGGCACTTAGGTCTTATCCATTTATGCATACATCAATACACCCCAAAATCCATATACATATATGAAGGTAAAACACTTCCTCATAGCACCCTTTGTATTTAGTTACCTCTATCTAATCACCTTAGTCCACCTCTTTTGATCCAGGTTATGCATTTAATAGTTATCTTCATGATAATTGATTGCATTAGTAAGCAAGGTATTGGGTCTGACATGCATCCAAATATTTACTCTGATATACAATTCTAAATTTTATTTTGGGGTTGTTTCAAGATAATGATAAAATCTCTAATACATACAAAACAAGGAGTTAAATCTTTGTATTGAATGTGTAAATAAAGAAAAACAATAGGCTTAGATGTGGCTATAACATCAAATTGCTTCACTAAGGGTATATCAAGTTGTGGAAAGTGTTAGGGATATTAATTTGGAAGCATAACATTATAAAAACATAATACAAAAGAAACTTTATGAGGAAGAGATCAAAGTGTAGACAAAATTTACAATCCATCTTATGACTTGCCATACAACAACACCCAGTATATCCATACTTCCTAACTCTAATGTCAATAATAATGATCATAATTAGTGTGTTCATTTACTATGGTTAATTTCATTGTAGTTGTTTACTTTTACATATATATGATTCATTTTATATTAGTTTTTAACTTTGTAGTTATTCAAGTTTATGAAATTTGAAAAATATGAATATGCATGCCTCACAAAAAAGTGAAATATGAAACATTTCCTAGCACCATGTGTGTTGAGTTGACTAAATTAAGTATGGATGATTTATTAGCACATGAAATATTTAATATTGATGATTTAATTTCAAATTTAAGTTATATTTGATTTATGTTTTCTATTTATTATCTATGGTAATGTAAAATCTATAAAAAAAAAACATTAAATCATATTATAGCTTGTTGGCATTCTTAATCGGTTTCGAAATAACATAGTGAAGCCAAAATTGGGGATGCTACAAAAATGTGCAGAGTGATAATTAAAATATTTATGTCCTAGGTGATTAAATCCTTGATACAAGGCCCATCCTTATTTTATTTCCATGAAGGAATTGTTTAACAATGGAAACACTTGGTGATGATGTAATCATTATCATAAATTGAGATTTACATCCATTATTATCTTAACCACATGTAATAATACATAATAATATCACTTGTAACATTTATGTATCACAATGAAACTTTGATAAGCATAAATAAACTTTCATTCATTTATAATACTTATTAAAAATTGACATGAAAATTAATCTCTACCAAGAAAAATACCTCAATTCATTGCTTATACATAAATTATTTTGTTCTTTCCTAATCCCCAAGAAATACCCCAATTGTATTTCTATCTAGTTAGTGGATCCATATAAGCTTGTTCTTACATGCTTGGAGGTTGGATCCTGGAGGCTATGTTATGCTTGGCTCACAACTTGAATGCTTCAAGCATAAAAATCTAGTGGTTGGTTTTTATCACTATAAGTAGTTATTATAGGATCTATTTAGTTTATAGTTGATGTTTTTAATAAGTCTAGAAACTATCATTTTCTTGTATTATTTTTCCTTGCACATTTCAAGGGTTCTTCACGTAATTTCTTGTGTAATGTGCTCCCTCTTGTCATGTTTCTTTAGCTTGTTTTATTCCACATTATTTACTTTCATTGTAGGATATAGCTTATTGATCCTAACATGAAGTATCAGAGATTTTATTCCTAACAATGGGACCTCTTTAGTGCATATCTACTCCTAGATAATCTCAACAACACGAGTTATTTTTTTTCCATTGTAGTGGCATGGGACCAAGCTCAAATGTTTTTACCAAAATATTAAATCAAGGTAGAAATAGAAATATTAATTAGAGGATTAGATGGGCCTATGACTAATAATGTTATTTTGCCTTATTTCTTCATCTGACCAGTTAAATGAGGCATCTATCTCAAGGCTCAAGGAGAGGGAAAATGCATTTTTTGCGAGGTTATTGTTTGCTTAGTAAATTATATATTATGGTTTAATTGTTAGTATATAACATATATGTTCATTTGACAAGCCTCAAAAATGTACTACTAGTGAGTGCAAACCATGCACTCACCATTTAAATGTTGGAGATTTTGGACTAAGCAAACTTATCAAGGTTAAGCATGCTCATGATATGTATAAATTGATTGGGGAAACTAGATATTAAAATTTCAAAATATGTTCTTACATTATTTTGTTAGAAATTATATTATGTTTCCAAGAATGAATGTTTCTTATCTTTCTAAGTTATATAATGTTTTGAATTTGTAGACACTTGTAGTAAAAATGAGTATTTATTACAATAGAGATTTTCTTATTTTAGTTTCTCAAATTTGAATACAAATATTTATATGACTCTAGAATTATTTAAAAATAGGAAATATGGTGTTAAATTTTATATATTCTCCTTTGCAATGATTATTTACTTTATTTTAAATATTGATTCTGGTTTATATGTCAAAATAGAAAACACTTAGGAACAATTCTCAGACAATGATTACCCAAATAATAATTCTCACACATTGTCTCTATATATTATTTAAACTATTACAATGTTATATAAGAAATACATTTCCTATATCTGGGATGGTGAGATTCCTATAATCTCTCAACCAAATATCCAACCCACTAAATATGAAGTATATTTTCGATATAATATATTCATTTAACTACCGAACATTATTATTATTATTATTATTATTATTATTATTATTATTATTATTATTATTATTATTATTATTATTATTATTATTATTATTATTATTATTATTATTATTATTATTCACAATAATAATAGATCACACAAAACTAATAATATAATATTGTTATAACTAATAACATTCACATTTAATACATATTAATAATGTGAACATTATTAACCCCTGGCCTACACCCCCTTAATGTGAACATGGGGAAAACATCTCTCACATATCTACACCTATACTTATGACTCAGTAATATTCATAAGACAATCACCAACCTTATATATGGTTATAAAAATAGATTATAAACAACTAAAATGAGATAGTTTTCAAGTGGATAACCAACAACAACAAACAATGGTTTTACAAGTAGCTTACCACAAACTAAAAAACAATGGTTTTACAAGTGGCTGACCACAAACCATAAAACAATGGTTTTACATGTGGATTACCATAAACCACATCATAATGTGAAATACAGTTACTAGCTCTCATCATTTTCACATTTTTAGAGAAGTTACATAGGAATATTCAGTTCACTTATGATAAAAGTGAACATGTATACAACATCTATTCTTATTCACATAATTGAAATCAAACACACAATTAAAAATCAAAGTGCCACTAAAGGAGAAGTGGCCCCATCATTAGTGGATAACGAGAGGCTATGAAACCTCTAGCTTGTGTTTCCTCTAAACCTCTAGTATGAGAAGTTGTTTACTCAACAAGATAGGTCGACTTATACTTTGATGGTTCTGGTAGGTTTTGTATTAGTTGCTTCCATAAAAATTAGAACCCCCTTCTAATCTGGATGTCACATATAAATGATAATGCATTCATGAGGTAATTTTTTTTTTACAAATTTGATGATGACTCTATAAGACCAAAAAAAACTTGGAATCTTGACAACATGACTCAAAATGTTTTATTGATGGAAAAATGATTTTTAAATTTTGACTCATTTTTAAATATTTACATACATACTTTTAAAAAAACTACTTTTGACACTATTACAAGGACTTTTGACAATAATAATAATAATAATAATAATAATAATAATAATAATAATAATAATAATAATAATAATAATAATAATAATAATAATAATAATAATAATAATAATTTAAATGTGACAAAAGACACTAAATTTATTTCACTTTTTCTTTTGACATGTAATAACAATGATAAAAAAACAAACTATAAACTAATAAAAGCCTTAAGTTTTATCTCTAAACAAAATAAATTTCAATACAGAGATAGACTTATAACATTAAAATATGCCTAAAAATATGTAAGGAACTTTAATGAATCTATGAAATGATTATGGACTTAACACCAAACTAAATTTAACACCTAATAACAAACTATAAAGTTAGTTTGACAACTTATTATAGACTTTAAAATAACTTCCTATTGACAACTAGACAATGGCAATGGAGATGGAAAAATTGGCATGTGGCAAAAAAGCCAAGCTTGGATGGTTTGGCAAACCTACATATCTTCTCTCACCTAATATTGATTTCCTTAATCCATACATGGCATTGATATTTGATATGTCTATCGATCACGAACTCCTTCCATGGTGATAATTAGGTCTGTAAATTCATGAAGTAGATCAAAGATCTTTGAGCCATGATATGAAGGTAGACAAGGGATCAAATGCTTCAAAAATTAGAACTAGTAGCCATGCACTAAGATAGCTAATTATGCAGCTATAGAATAGTGCTAACTTGTAGTGTTAGCTTGACTTTGGATCTGTTTAAAGATTGCATCCATTTTATATGTTGTGGCAAGGTGGGTGGATGAATGATTACTATGCTAGTAAATAAGAATCACGTTTGAACTGTGAGTCATGGTAAGAATATATAGATTTGACAAATTCTAATACAATACGTGTTGGGCTTGAAATCAAATCTAATCTAATCTAATTTAATTTTTGACCAAGGAATGCCAAAAATGGAAAAAGTGAACTAAAAGGAAAATAACATAATTACATAGGTCTGCACTCAATCCAAAAGCATCAGATTATGAGCTCATTTTTTCTCCACCTCTTATTGTTTTAGCCAATGAAACTATCAAGAACATAGGTAGATGCATGAACCAATAAAATTATAACCATGTTATGATTAATGATAGACTAGACTATATTATGATTGAATGGTGAACAATAGCCATAGTAACTACAAACTCATTCTCAATAAAAAGACTCACATGCACAAGGATAAAGTGCCAATCAACTATCCCTCACATACTTTCACATACCCATAGTTGCTCTAAAAATTCTTGCTCTTATACCATATATTGATTATCGTTTATATGTTTAAATAGAAAACACTTAGGAATAATTCTTAGACAATGATTACACAAATAATAATTCTCACACACTATCCATATATATTATTCGAACTATTACAATATTATATAGGAAATACATTTCCTATATTTGGGATTATGAGATCCCTATAATCTCTCAACCAAATACCCAACCCACTAAAATTGATATATATTATTAATACGATATATTCATCTAAGTAACAGACACTAATAAAACAAACCCTATATATTATTGTTATTATTCACAACACTAATAGATCACCAAAAAAGTAATAACATAATATTGTTAAAACTAAAAATATTCATGTTTAATACATATTAATAATGTGAACACACCTTAACAATAAAAATGTGGAGGTTATCAAGCATCCTTTCTTCAATTTTCAATTACACTTCATTATCATTTATCTTTGATCCATAGATGTTTGGAGGATATCCAACTTTTACAAATTATGATGTATATGAAGTGGTAAAAAATGTACAAAGGAGACCGACCACTCTTTCAATCACTTACACACAATAGATAAAAATGTGAGATATCTAATCCATACTTACCGTAACTTTTATTTAACCTTCATTTATCTTTCCCAAGTGTTATGTGTTGGGTCTCATAATAAATGCAATGAATAAGGTATTGTAACATGGGAAAACTATTTGATTTTTTTTAGGCAATGTTAAATAAATTGACCACTTAACTTGTATGCCAATGCATGACCTATTATGTTTTTTTTTAGTTTTTTCAAGGTTGATTGAGGATTTTTAGAATGAAAATAATAACAACAGGCCTTCATTTTTTAATATTCTCAATAAGGTTGAGAGGATCAAGGAAACTTTATCTTCAAAACATCGCTCGTGTTTCTTGAAACATAATTGAGTTGTTTCCATGTCTTTAAATTCTATGGTTTGATATTCATGCTATGAATTCTACCCTTAAAATTTCATATTTTTATCTATGACAATCATTTGTTTTCATGTTTAATTTATCATAAAGGAGAATATTATGTTGTCCTAGAAAATACCAATGTATTTTTAACAAAGATGTTTTGGGCTTATTATAAATGAGAATATTATGCTATTTAAAAAAACACTAATGTATCACTAATTGAGATAGTTTCCAAGTGTAGTGTTCTATAATTTTATGGCAAGTTTGTGAGCTGATGTAAATTAATTCCAATCCACATTTTTTTTTCCAGTTCAATTTTATACATTGTCTATGCAATTTTGTTATCAAGAGATTTTGAATATAAAAGTAAATCTAATGGGAATCTTCACTCCCAAAATAAATTGGCACCTAACACCCTTGTTGGTTATAAACAAAATTTGTTTCAATAATATGTTGTACTTCATGCAACCATTTGTTAGAATATCAATTTGTTATCAATAATTGAATTAGTGAAATAGGGATATTTGACTAGTTTGGTTTAATTGGGCTATTATTTTTCATTTCTTGACTCATACATAAACTTCAATTATCTCTACATAATAACATGTATTGAGATTAGATATAACTTAATTTTAAAAATTTACAAGAAGTTCACATGAAGTAATATACAGTGCCCTAGCTTGCTTGCCCATGTGCGTGTTTAAAAATGGATCCAACATTTTCATTGTTGACAAGGTATTATTTTCATATTATTTCCCTTTTTATTTATTTATTTATTTATTTATTTTTCTTTTTTATGTCTAAATAAAGTCTTTAATGAAGCATAATACTATAACTCTTAGCTAACTATATAAATATAAGAGTAATTGGTCCTTTAAGTGGGAGTTGATAAAAACTTAAAACCCTACCATCAATTATTTTCTTACCAAAATTATAACACAACTATCAAAATCTCGGTGAGTTTTAAGCTGAGGAAGTGGGCATAAGGCTTTCAGAGTTCTCTAATTTTCTTCTCATATCTCCTGAGAAAGAGTTTGTCATTGCCAATGGACAAATAAATGTGAGTAAATTTCATTTATGATGCTCTAATTTGAGGCTTTTCTTTTTATTATGATAATTTTGTATTATGAGTATGATATTTAGGTTGGCCTTTTTTAATGATTATGTTGGGTCCAAATGGGAAACTTTACATATAAATGCTATGGAGTTGGTTATGAAATAGGGTGTTTATGTTTATCCATTTATAAATGAGTAACTTTCTTATTTTAAATGAATCAAATTTAAAAAAAAGAAACAAAAATTGGAGTTAATGGTTAATTGGTCGAAGGATGACTTTATACATTTATTGAGAAGTGAATTTTGAACTTTGACCCACCCATGATTATGACTATCCATTAGGGATTATTGCAACCAAAAAATAAAGGGTTATCAATAAAATAAGTTAATTTAAAGTAAAAATAAAAATGTTAAAATTAATTAAAAATAGCACAAGATGTATCAATTCCTATCTCACTAAAATAAGATGAATAAATTAAATATTATTTCATATTTTAAGATATAATAAATAGTTTTTTAATATAAAAAATTTGAGAAAAAATTAACATACAGTAGTAAATAATTGTTGATACCTAGAAAAAATTGGCATATAGTAGTAAGGAAATGTTATCACCAATAATAAATTATATGCATATAATAAAACACATTTTATATGCTTTACATAAATTAAAAAAATCATAATCTTTTGAATCAATGTCACCATTAATAACATGAAATATTTGTGTATATATTTAATTGTTAAATTGAGTAACCTAAACTAGATTTCTCACATCATCAGACAATATCCAATAATTATAAAATTAAATCAAAATTTATATATCAACAATTAGTTTTTAATTTTTCAAACATTATTAATTTATATAAAAATATGTTTAATTACAAACAGTGTTCTTTATTCTTTCTTTGAATTTTAAATCAACAAACTAATATCAAAATATTATTACTATATCTTTCTAAGGCAAGTATTATTAATAACAACATTAAATCTCCATGTTGAATTCCCTAGCCAAATTGGTATTGGGGTTCACTGCTTATAGTGAGTCCCCTCTTTTATGATTATAGGGAAGTCCCCATCTGTAGGTTTGTTGGAGATAATATTACTCATAATAAAAGAGATAGTTCCATTAGATGACCCTCAAAATTATTTTCAAAAAGATTTTGATGGATCTCTAGGGATAATCCTAACCCACAAAGGTTGATGATATTATAACACACTCTCACCTTTACTCATGCATTATAGATTATTCTCTCAAGCTAAACACAAAGACTCATAATATGCATAGGGCACTCACTCTTTCTTAAGGCCTCAAATCAACACTTTCAGATGGAATTCAAATGTATGTGAAGGGGGGAGCTCTCAATTCATCCTTAATGTCAAATCTAAAGGTGGTTTGTTTATTAACACATGATTGACACCTCAATTTTGTTTTGGGTAAAGATCACAAGCTTACCTCCTAATATTATTGTATCCACTAGAAACATATTTTTAGAGATGGCAATCATATTGTCAATTTTTTTGCCTAAGTATAGGCTTGACAACATCAACATGCTTTCAGGTCATTTACCCTCTATTTGGTCTAATCTTGAAATTATCTTCTTAAAAGATGATGATTTCCCAATGTTAAAAGGCATCATCACATTATAATGTTTGACCAAAATTTTGATACTTATCTTCAACTTTTGCTAGTCAATTCAATTTCTTTTGGTATTCTTTTTTGGTCTTTGAATATTAATGAAATGAATATCTAACATTAGACATTGATTTAAATATTTAATTTGTCATTTGGCCTTAAAAAAAATTATTTCCCCTCTTTCTAACCTTCAATTAACATTGCATTCTTTTTTATTTCTTTTTAGATACATGAAATAATAACATTTCAAAATACACAACATTCAAAGAATAAAAATTGGGCCCCTTGTTATGCAAAGCAGCCCAAGTTATAGAGTACAAGGAGATAAAATAGAGTATGAATATAGAGATCGAACACGTCATCAACCAACATATTGCATTAACCATATCATCTAAATCACAAAGCTACTATGACCTCATTTTCAATTTATTCTCCTCAACCTTGAATTTTAATTAAGTCAGCTATATATATATATATATATATATATATATATATATATATATATATATATTTGCCTAAAGCCTCTTAAAAAATCCGAAATATATGTTACGAAATTAGTATAGGGTATGTGAAATTATATATAGACACATAATTTGAAATTTTGGGCTTCACAACCTTTCTAATCATGTTTCTCTTATTGTCATGATGCATAAAATATATAGCATGAAAATGTGAATTTTAAAATAAGATTATGATTTTAATAAAACAAAGGTTGCATAGTAGTTAGTCCTTATGTTTATATTGTAAATTGTTTAAAGTTGAGTTTGCATGTAAATGTGTAATGTAATTTTAGTGCAACAACAAATAGTATGTAAAAACTAATAACATTAAACCAAAAAAAATTAATAATAGGATTCAAAGATACAATGTTTCTATAGTCTACACCATAAAAGTAATGGATAATGCATATAACATAGACATATGAAAATGTTAATAACAAATGACACAAAATATTTAAAATATTCATTTAAAAACTTGATACCATATTGGTTTGAATCCCACATAAAAAATTTATCTTTTCCTTTCATATGTATTTCAAATAAATATGTTTATGTTAAAATGAATTTATATGTTAAAATAGATATATCATCAATCAAACAAAATAAATTTATGTAGTAAATATGGTGAAAATTGACAAAATGCATTGTGTTAGTAGTAGTGCCATGTGTATCTCTATTGTTCTATAAATAATATTTGTTAGTATGAGTTATATTTCTATGTGACAAGGATAGTCTAGTGAATTGAACTAATTAAATGTAGTTTATAGAGAGGTAGTTTTGGTGATAGATTTTTTAAAACTTCTTATTTTTTGTTTACATGAAATTTAACCTTGCTGATGTAGGATATTTATTATTCCATTTACTTATTAAATGGATAATCCCTACATTTGTAGTTTCAACATACTTAGGTGTGATAAGAGGTTAATTGGGTGAGAGGGTGAGTTCCATGTGGAGTTCAACTGAATGCCATTATGAGTTTCATAGTGAGTTATACTCAGTGTAACTGTGAGTTCTCCTCTGATTTAACCCCTCCTACTCATTAATATTCCTCTTCACCAAGCAATTGTAATAGAGTAGAGTAGATAATTGGTAAGCAAGATAATTCAATACATCAAACAATTATTGCACATCTTGTTCATTTCTGAATATAAGCAGTGTCATTGATCTGCAAAATACTTGTGTGCTCACTCTATCAGAAAATCCCCTGTTAATTGTTTCTAACATCGTATCAGAGCTTAAGGTTCTAGTAATAATCATCAAGTATATGTTTGATTCCTATTCTGTATTATTTTAAATTAATTAAGAATAATTTGCATATTGTTACGAGTATTGGCATTTGCATGTTTTTGCATTGGTCGTTTGAAGGGGTTGTTGCAGATCTTGTTGATGGGTTTAGAGGAAGGCCTTGGTTGTTTTATTCATTGGCCTATTTTTTTTATAACAATCTTCTATTTTAAACTTATTTGGCTGACACACGGCCTGGTTTATCCGTTATATAGCCTGATTGGTGGTGCATGTAAAAGACATGGCCTGCCTTTTGACTCTAATACAGCTCTGTTAATCCTTGTCCCTTTTTCTACCTAGATTTGGGAGGATGGCAATGGTTTTGGATGTGTGATGAGGATTGAAGACATTGTAGAGATCCTTTTGTGTCGACAGTTGGGTAACACGAGTGGTTTGAAGCATTTCTATTGGTCTTGATCTGGTCTAGACACCACACAGCCTTCAATGATGCTCTTTGCTCTCAGTGGCATTATAGGCATCTACACCTCCCTCCAATAACCTGCACCGCCATCCTCATTGGCAAGTGAGACGCCTCCATGCTGGGCATGAACACCACAGATCCATACTGCTCATGCCACTACTTAGCCATTCTTTTTGGACTCTGCATATTTGGCTTACGAAGAGGAGGTTATGTTGGCATTAGTGGTGAGTGAGTTGTGGCCCTTCCTCCTCTGTTAGACGCATCCTCCACACCCTGAACCAGCACACTATCCAATGGCCTTTAGATATTCCACTGCACTCCTTCCATTTCCAACCTACCTCCCAGTTTCTTCATTCTGTTTAGAATCTTTGATCCTAAGCTGTCGTCGTTACATGCACTCCCATAGCCACCTCCTAAGCCTCTCATGGACCTGCAGTTCTCTCCTTGTGCTTAACCATTCACCACCGTGCACTCGACCTCTACTTTCCTTGCATGACTCTTGCATGGTCTACTATGCCGTGGATTGACCCATTTACCTCGTACTATTCATTGTTGGTCATCAAAGGAGCAAAAGAAACCAAACGGTATAGCCTTGGTGGATCTGAAGTTTTGGTGTGGCAAGCGGCTGTGATAAGAATAGCGATATGTTTTCTACATTGCCATTTGGCCATATTGAGAGCTGGTTTTTCTCCTTATTATCCCTCCATTCTCTCTGTTGGCACCCAAACCTCTCTTTTTGAAGACCTGAATCTCCCATGGTTGCGGAGTTTAAACCCGTTGGAGTATTTTCACATGGCGGTGCTCATATTTTCTTATTTCATTTGCAAAGTAAAAAAGATAAAAACCTAAAAATTTTGCCCTAAAAATATTAAAAATTAAATATATATTTTTTAATTAAACACCTTCAAATAAGCTTTTTTATGTAAAAAGTACATAGGGGTATATGTGTGGGGTATTTTTTTGACTTGTGTTGACATGAGGAGGTCCAAGGTTCAGTACCAATTTCAATGAGTGGTTACACGACATGCTTTGTATTTAAACATGTCAGCGTTTAAACTTTTAAGTGCAATTTAATTAAGTAGGCCATTAATAGTGGAAAATGTATTTTGCTATAATTTTTAATTAGTAACTCAGAATTGAGTGACACTTTTTTCAAAAGCGAATGTTTTTTTGTCCTTTTTCCATTGGTATACTCTATTTTATAAAATGCACTAAAGTTATAAAGTGTCATATGTAGGGGGTTACATGTGTTATAGGCCCTACTACTTTCTACAACGTACTTTGTGCACTGCTTACTCTCATCTGTATGGACTCATTTTTGGCCCAGTCTAAAGTCCATCTATAGAGTGTATTTTTAGCCTAGTTTGAATTCCATCTATAGAGCATGCATCATTTTTTCCCCTTACTCCAGCACTAATTGCTCACTTGGATGCATTCTCGATTGTGCTCGACATCCCTTTCATGAATGTGCTTTAGGGGTTCATTATAGAGTATTTTGTGTAGTTTTTCACTTCCTTAGCATATTCTCTTGGTCAAGTTGACCCATTTGAGAGACTTTAGATGAGGAGAGTTGTTTCATTTCCAATGATCTTTCTTGGGAAGGATAATTATGCTTCATGGTGTGCTTATATAGAATACTTACTCACACACATGAATCGTATTCCATTCCTATATGGATAGATTCCTATACCCACAATCTTGTTAAGTTTGATAAGCGGGCTAATACTTGTGACAAGGTTTTTTTCACTTTGTTACTACATGTTTCTATAAATCTTCATTACCATGTGGAATATACAGAGTGTCCATGCACTATTTGGAGTATACTATAGAGTCTCTTTGGTGATCCCGCTAAAATTTATGTTACACTTCTTCATCCATTTCATATTATTTCTTCTGAAACTATTTTACTCTCACCTCATATTTTTATATCTTGTGATGATACATCCATGGTGGATAGTGCTCTTCCTTATTTAGAGCCCCCACTATAGGACAAGATTATGCCAGACCTTTGTTATCTCATTGTATATTCTACATTCATTCTTGTGCATATTATTGCTCTTATAGAGCCTTCACAAACTTGAATTTTAGAGGACTTTACTAATTTCCAGTGAGAGTATACACATTGAGAGTAGCGATGACTCATATGTTCATGTGGACATTCATCTTGTAGATTTGAGTGCTTCATTTGCAGACCAGTATTTAGTTTTGATAGTTATTGAGATTTTCTCTCCTCTTCCCATGGACATTCTTTTAGCGAATTTTGCATGTCTATCTTCTTCTCTAGTTGTTCTCTCCCCTTCAATATATGCTTTTTTATTTTCATCTTCTACAATTAGTCCTATGATATCTGATCAAACTTTAGCACATTCAAGCATTTCCAGGGAGACATTTGATCATTTTTTAGAGATCTACATTGTTGGGGATCAATCAACAATATGATTACACTTATGAAATCAATAAACGTGGAAATAAATCAGATAGATAAGTGACTAGAATCAGAATAAGTAAGAAATAAGAGATACAAGAAACCACCCTGAAAACTTGTATTCAACTCTTTACAGAAAGAATTACAATTGAAGAAACTTATTTTCTTTCACACCTCTCTAGATGTACAGATCTCTTCTTAGATCTCTTTCCCTCAAGAGTTCTCTCTCTCAATTACAATCTATTCCACAATCTGGAATGATATACAATCTGTATTCTACTTCTACAGTATTGTCTTATTGTCTAATGAACTATGAAGATCTATCTCTATTATATAACTATAGAGACTCATGATCATGCACTTACAACTGATAGATGCACCTCTAAACAAGGGCTCTAATTTCAGTCTTACTCAAAATAGAAACGTGGACTTAATTAACCAACAGTTCGTTCCTTAACATGCAAACATTATGTTCATGCATAAAATTAGATTTTGCCTACACAGGTGACCGACGTCGGTCCCTACTAGCTTGAACCTGCCGACGTCAGCCGACCCTGTCTGTTCCTTAACTGACGTCGGTCGCCTTTGGTCTCCTACAGACCGTCGTCGGTGACTGATGAACTCCAGCAACTTTGCACCTTGCTCATGGGTGAAGCTTTTAGCTCCATACCCTAACAATCTCCCACTTGGAGATAAACAGCTGCACCAATACATGTACAGCATCATCTTCTAGTTCCTCCATCTTCAACTCAATCATGAAGACCAACAAAAGTTGAATGAAGATTCAACTTCTCCTTTATAACTGGCTTGGTTAACATATCCGCAGGATTCTTATCTATATGGATCTTCTCCAGCTTCAACTCACCATCCTCCAATACCTGTCATATGAAGTGGTACCTAAGATGTATGTGCTTTGTTCTTGAATGAAAGGCTGAATTATTAGCCAAATGAATTGCACTTTGACTATCACTATATAGTCTACAACTCTCTTGCTCCTTTCCAAGCTCTTCCATGAACCATGTCATCCATATCATCTCTTTGCTAGCCTCTGTGACTACAATATACTCTACTTCTGTAGTTGACAAGGCAATAACCTTCTGCAACTTTGATATCCAGCTAACCGCCGTTCCACCTACAGTGAAAACATATTCTGTAGTGCTTCTCCTACCATCCAAATCACCTGCCATATCTGAATCTACATAACCATGTAGAGAAGTATTTGAACTGCCATAGCAAAAATGCCTACTGTTGGTTCCTTTCAGATATCTAAGGATCCACTGAACTGCTTTCCAGTGTTCCTTTCCTAGATTGGCCATATACTTACTTACAACTCCCACTGCTTGGGTAATATCAGGCCTAGTACAAACCATTGCATACATTAAACTTCCTACTGTGGAAGCATATGGAACTTTTCTCATGTACTCTACCTCATCATGTGAATTAGGACACTGTTCTTTACTTAACTTGAAATGTCCAGCCATAGGTGTGCTTACCGGTTTTGCATCCTGCATATTGAACCATTTCAACACCTTGTTCACATAATCCTCTTGAGACAAAATCAACTTGTGATTTTTCTTGTCTCTCTTAATATTCATGCCAAGGATTTTCTTTGCTGCTCCCAAATCCTTCATGGCAAATGTGTGAGCTAATTTCACCTTAAGCTCAGAGATATCCTGTATGTGTGATCATGCAACCAGCATATCATCTACATACAACAATAGAATAATATATCTACCATTATCCAATCTCTTAAAATACACACAATGGTCAGATTGACATCTACTGTAGCCATGCTCAGTCATAAACCTGTCAAACCTTAGATACCATTGCCTTGGAGCTTGCTTGAGGCCATACAAGCTTTTCTTCAATCTGCACACTAGTTTCTCCTTACCTTTGACCTCAAATCCTTCCGACTGATCCATATATATTTCTTCATCCAAATCTCCATGAAGAAATGTTGTCTTAACATCAAGTTGCTTGAGATGTAAATCCTCTGTAGCAACTAAAGACAGTACATTCCATATAGAAGTCATTTTAACAACAGGAGAGAAAATCTCACCAAAGTCAATACCTAGTTTTTGTGCAAATCCTTTCACTACCAACCTGGCCTTATATCTCATCTGTCCATTCTCACCTTCTTTCAACCTGTAGATCCATCTGTTCTTCAGTGTCTTCTTTCCTGCTGGCAATTCAACCAAATCCCATGTTCGGTTCTCTCTCAAGGAATCTATTTCCCACTCATGCCTAGCTCCCACTGATTCTTAGATTCTACCTATATTGCTTCATCAAAACTCTCTGGTTCTCCACCATCAGTAAGCAAGAAATAGAATAACGAAGGGGAATATCGAATTGGAGGCTTACTTACCCTTTCTGACCTCCTGTTGGGCATTTGAGACTCTTCCACAACATGCTATCCACCCAAATTCTCTGATAGTGACTGACCTCAGTCACTTCCAGGCCTGTAACTGACTGATATCGATTTTGTCTGACTGACGTCAGTTTTTTTCTAGCCGACGTTGGTTCCTGTACGGCTGACATCGGTCTCTGTACTGTCGACGTCAGTTTCTACTTGATTGACGTCGGTCTCTGTGTTTTCCTTACTGTGATTGTTCTTTCTCGCGAGCTTATTTTGAACTTTCACCTTGTCCAAATCTGCTTTGCTCTGCTCAGGTTGATCCAACTTCTTGAGCTGATCACTGTACATCACTTTTTCATTGAAAACAACATCACAGCTCCTAATTATCTTGTTAGTTCCTAGATTCCAAAATTTGAAACCAAACTCATCAGAGCCATAGCCTATAAATGTGCACCTCATAGACTTAGCATCCAGCTTCTTTCTATTTTCCTTATCAATGTGCACAAAGGCTTCACAACCAAAAACTTTGAGAAATGATAGATGTACCTTTTTACCTGTCCATGCCTCTTCTGGAATTCCACCATCTAGAGCTGTAGAGGGTCCTCTGTTAATCAGTTACACTACAGTATCCATGGCTTCTACCCAAAACTCTAAGGGCAATCCAGCATGCAATCTCATACACCTTGCACGCTCCATGATTGTTCTGTTCATCCTTTTAGCAACTCCATTTTGTTGAGGTGTTCTTGGAATAGTCCTTTGCTTGTAGATCCCATGCATATAACAATACCAATTGAACTTGTGGCTACAAAACTCACCACCATTGTCAGATCTCAGGCACTTCAATCTCTTGCCTGTTTCATTCTCAACCATAGCTTTCCAAATCTTAAACATGTCAAAAACATCAGATTTATTCTTAATACAATAGATCCATACCTTTCTAGTAGCATCATCTATGAAGGAAACATAGTACTGCGATCCTCTAATAGAAGCAACTTGGGCTGGTCCCCACACGTCTGTGTGAATAAGCTACAATTTGTGCTTCTTCTTTGTTGACCCAATTTTAAGAAAACTCACTCTCTTCTATTTTCCAAAAATACAGTCTTCACAGAAATCTAAATCTATGCTTTTTAAATCTAGAAACATACCTTTTGACTTAAGAATTGTCATTCCCTTCTCACTCATGTGGCCAAGCCTTTGATGCCATAACTTTGCATCTACATCTGAAGTAGATAATACAGAAGGAGAATTGTTAGTAATACAATTACATAAATAGAGAGTACCTACTCTCTTACCTCTGGCCAATACAAGTGCACCCTTGGAAATCTTCCAAGATTCAGCTGTGAGAGTTACTATACAACCCTCATCCCCTAACTTTCTTGTAGAAATCAAATTCCTCTTCAGGCTGGGAACATGCATCACTTCTTTCAACACCCATGTGTTGCCATTCTACATTTTCAGCTGCACTTTACCTTTGCCAATAATTTTACAAGGCTCATCATCCCCTAAGTAAACTATTCCAGAATCTCCATGGACATAGTCACTGAAATATTCTCTATTAGGGGTTGCATGAAAAGATGCACCAGAATCTAATACCCAAGATTCTATATTAGTTTGCAAAGAGAATATAAGAGCATCTTGTGTAATAATACCTGCCACCTTTGCTTCTTCTTTGTCTTCATGCTGTCTATCCTCTTTAGGCTTTGACCAGCAATCTTTGCTTATGTGCCCAATCTTTTCACAATTCCAGCATTGTGGCTTCCTGCCATTTTTGGATTTAGATCTACCTCTCACCTTGGATTTAGATCTTGATCTACCTTTCTTGCTCTTCTCTTTTTGTCTTCCCCTGCTCTCAAAACTCAAAGCGTTCCCTGATGTCTCTTCTGTGCTTTTCTTGCGAATTTCTTCATTCAAGATTACACTAACCACATCATCTACTTTTAAAATATTTGAAGCAAAAACAGTATTACTAACTGCCATTACTAAGCTGTGCCAGCTTTCTGGTAAAGAACATAAGATTAATAGAGCTTTAATTTCATCATCAGATACTATTTTGACTGAATTTAATTGATTCAAAATTCCATGGAAATCATTCAAATGATTAGATACAGAACTACCTTCCTGCATCTGCAAATTAAATAACTGCTTCATAAGATACACCTTATTAGAAGCTGAGGGTTTTTCATATAAATTTGCTAAAGTAGTCATTAACTCTACCGTAGACTTTGCCTATGATAAATTAGATATCACAGTAGATGCTAGACTCAATCTTATTGATCCAATAGCCTTTCTGTCAAGAACTTCCCATTCTTCATCATCCATGTCTTTGGGCTGCTTTGCAGTCCCTCCTAATGGTAAGTATAAATCTTTTTGATACAGATAATCTTTTATCTGCATTCTCCATAATTGATAGTTCTTGCCATTGAACTTCTCCATTCTTAGCTTACTTTTTTCTGCCATTGCTTTCTCCCACTCAAACAGAAATCCCTGTGAGTCCCCTGTAATCAATACACACTAACCAGATCTGAAACACTTGTTAGTGAACCTGGCTCTGATACCACTTGTTGGGGATCAATCAACAATATGATTACACTTATGAAAGCAATAAGTGTGGAAATAAATCAAATAGATAAGTAACTAGAATCAGAATAAGTAAGAAATAAGAGATACAAGAAACCACCCTGAAAACTTGTATTCAACTCTTTACAGAAGGAATTACAATTGAAGAAATTTCTTTTCTTCCACACCTCTCTAGATGTACAGATCTCTTCTTAGATCTCTTTCCCTCAAGAGTTCTCTCTCTCAATTACAATCTATTCCACAATCTGGAATGATATACAATCTGTATTCTACTTTTACAGTATTGTCTTATTGTCTAATAAACTATGAAGATCTATCTCTATTATATAACTATAGAGACTCATGAGCATGCACTTACAACTGATAGATGCACCTCCAAACAAGGGCTCTAATTTCAGTCTTACTCAAAATAGAAACACGGACTTAATTAACCAACAGTTCCTTCCTTAACATGCAAACATTCTGTTCACGCATAAAATTAGATTCTGCCTACACAGGTGACCGACGTCGGTCCCTACTAGCTTGAACCTGCCAACGTCAGCTGACCCTGTCTGTTCCTTAATCGACGTCGGTCGCCTTTGGTCTCCTACAGACCATCGTCGGTGACTGATGAACTCCAGCAACTTTGCACCTTGCTTATGGGTGAAGCTTTTAGCTCCATACCCTAACATACATCATGATTTATATTTGCATTCTACTTTAGTGGGAATTTTGCAGTTTGATAGCTCATGGTTTATTTCTTCTAAAAGAAAGAGACAACATTTGTTATAGAGGTACCTACTACAACATTTATCATGTGACATTTTATGCATAACTTCTCTCTATTCTTTGTGGAGACACACATTCTTCATATTTTGTAAGATACTAAAATCATTACTATGTACTTGGGTACCTCATCAAGCCGCATTATTGGGACTCAATTTTGCATCCCACCTTAGTTATGCTTAAGAGGGATGTTGGAGTCGGATTTTTAGTCCTAACTTTTTTTCTTTGTCTCTCTTGTTTTTTGGTTTTTTCCCACTTCATTTTCTCCTTTTACTCCCCTTTTGACAGTCACATTGTATGTGGGTACCTCATCAGGCCCTGCTGTCAGGACCCATCTTTTTTTTCCACTCACCTAAGCTACACTTAAAGGGGGTATTAGTGTAGGATATTTATTATTTGATTTACTTATTAAATGGATAATCCCTACACTTTTAGCTTCAACTTATTTATGTGTGATAAGAGGTTAAATGGGTGAGAGGGTGATTTCCACTTTGAGTTCCACTTGAAATTCAACTGAGTGTCACTATGAGTTATCCTATGAGTTTCATAGTGAGTTACACTCAATCTAACTATAATTTATCCTTAGCGTTAACTCTCCCTAATCCTTATTTATATTCCTCTTCACCAATATATTATAATAGAGTAGAGAAAATAATTGGTAAGCAAGGTAGTTTAATACATCAAACAATTATTGCACATCTTCTTGTTCATTTTTTAATACAAGTAGAGTCATTGATTTTCAGAATACTTATGTGCTGACTCTAGAGGAAGATCACCTACTTGCCATTTATGACAAATCCATTGGTGGAGTTGAGGGGGAGTGATGATGAATTACTTGGATAATTCACCCACTATCATATGAATTATATGTATGCATGAACACACTTACATTGGATATTAAATAGATAATCACAGCTATATATGATTAAGGGTGACATGTGTGTGCATGTGCACACATACACAAAATGTCTAGGCTATAAGTTCACAATGTAATGGTTATTAACTTGTGTAAAACATTAAAAGCTTGCCAAATTAGAGCCCCTCTAATCGTGTCTGCATCTAACCAAAGTAAGACTCCAACTCAAAGGTCTATATTTTGAAACTTTTGACTCTTTTCTTGTAAATATTTAGATTTTAACTCATGTGACCTACCCTACATTTGATCTATCTATTATCTATTTATGATTGAGTATAGGTGATTTTTACATATAAATCATTAATATTAAGGACTATGCCACTTGGCATTCCAAACAAGTAGCTTTTATTTCAAAAATCACCTGATGCATTTATTATAATCATCGATTAAATGTCTTATAATACGTAGAGGGTTTTGTGTTGTGTAAAACATCATACTTGTAGGATTGCAAGATGCATGCAAACACTAGCATATTAGATTTGACTTCATTCTCCATATTTCTAGGTCAAAATTAATTAATCAGTTAGAAAGACTACTAAAGCTACATAGTTTTTTCAGTATTGACACCTTATACACATGGGTATTTAATAAATGTAAGATAATGTTTGGAATAAATATTACTATGTTCTCATTAATAAATGTTCTATATTCTCACCACTAAATGCAATGGTATTTTAAACCTCACTTTTATATCCATTAAATGAGGAACGTTTAAAGTTGTATTAAGTTTACAAGAATATGCTTAAATAACATTATGAAAATTTTCAATGTCTATATGCCAAATTTTATGCTAAATTCTATAATTGTTAAAATAATATGTATTTAAAACTTTTTCATTAATTGAATAAAAAATAAGTTAAAAGAAAATTAATTCTTATAATTGATACCCATGTAGGGACTAATAATAATTAAGAAGAGATTTTATTAGATGTCTTAGTTACAAATTCCCTAATACCAATATTTACAAACTATGTAAATGCTAAGAATTCTTGTGAATTATTTTATAAAATGTTCAAATAAAATATGATCTCATAAAATGAAAAGGATTTTCTTTCATAATTTTAAGTGCCTTGAAATACACATATTTAAAATGTGGAAACTTACAGAAGGCCTGGGAACTATTTGACAAATGCCTAAAACATAGTATTCTAAAATATAATGACTGATTGCTATGAAAAAAAGAGGCTCATTGAAAATTAATTAGAGTCTTTTATCCAAATACCATTGGAAAATTAAAAATTACATCAAATAATATTTAAAAAAGAGATTTTGTTAGATGTCATAGTTAAAATCATATCCAAAAGGAACATGAATTGTTTGATAAAATGCCTTAAAATTATGTGGTTTCATGGAATATGATGATTGCATGCTCACTGAAAATACTTTGGAGACTTTTATCTAAATGCAATTGGCATGTATAAATCTATAATCCATAACTTTTACCTATTGTTGAATTAACTATTTATTACATTCCTTATTGTTGTAATTTATCTTAGTGATGATAAAAGTATTCACATAACAGGTTAGAAAAATATTATACTAATGATACAATGCCATGACATTACTATGTACAAATATAAATTTAATTATAAAACTCAAATAAAATGAACACCCATGTCAATTGACTTAGTTGAATTGGTAATGGGGTTCGATGTTCGTAGCAAAATCCTCGGTTGTGATCTATGAAGGCTATATGTGAAAAACATGATCCCCCTCTTGCAATTGTAAGGGATCCCACCTAGGGTTTCAATATGGTTTTTTTACATCTGTAAAAACATTAATTCTAATTAAGGGGATGGTGATATTCATAATAAAAGATAAGGGGATAAATAGATGGTCCTTAATAATGTTAACAAGAGAACTTTTTTGGAAGAAAGTGTGTTTGGCTTTTGATGATTGATGTGTTTTAGATCCATTGTTGTGATCCTTCATTAGGAAATAAATTTATGAAGGATCATAGTAGTGGATATGAAATGCATCGATCATCAAAAACCAAACACAGTTTCTTCTAGAAAAGTTCTTTTGTTATTTTATGGACTGTGGAAATATAAAATCCTTCTTAATATTGTTTTCCAAAAGATTAATTTTGATGATCACTCTAGGGTAATCTCATTCTTGCATGTTCCTATGTAATTATACAATGTTTCCAATATGGACTATGCATTTTTGTTTAATCTCTCCAGCTAAGCACTTGGACAAATAATATGGCCGATGTGTTTGTTCTTATTGATTGCCTCAAGTCAACACTTTTAATCAAAATTAAAATGTTTTTAGTTGAGGGGAAATCTTAAGTCATCTTAAATGTCATGTTTTAATGGGATTGTATCTATTTTTATATATAAGGATCTAATGAAAATCATCAATAACTCCATTATCCTCTAAGTGCAGGTTAAGATCATTGAAAATTATGAATGTTGATGAACATCAATGTTATGCATAATTAATCCTCACAAAAAAAAATATACTTCAATAAGGTGAAACACATTATATAATTAAGCAAAGGTCAATTTTTATTTCATGTATGGATTTATCCCATAAAGCGATACATTTTTTATATTTTTTCAATTGATTTTGAGTGTATATGCAAAATTTATGACCATTGTAAGTTATAGGACTTTTTATTGTTACAAAACTATTGGTTAATACATAGGTGGAAATAAAATAACCATTAGTATACTCAAAATGGATAATTTTAAATCTTTATGGGAAATTTGACAACTATCATGGAAGTTTCATAATTTTCAATTCCCTAATTGTAGGTTTCACCATGTGTTCAATAATGGCTTCACACAAAGAAAAGAAGTAATTAAAGTAGAAATAAGAAGTGATTTATCTTCTCATTCAAAGTGTTTCACAATCTTTGATATTCAAAGGGGAATGTTCATAAATATATAGGAAGGTTCATGACCAAAGAATTGACACCGAAGAAAGGAGGAGTATTAACAAGGAGTAGTCGACTGGTGCATGTATAAGTAAATAGCAAGGATTAGTCAACTATTCATAGTTGATACTAATCTATATTCATTGTATTCTTTCCCTTACATCAATAGGAAGATACTAGACAACATAGGATGTGATTTTTATACTCCTTATAACTCTTTGTATTTATAAAGGAAGCCTTTAAATATGATTTACATATGCTTAGTTTAGGTACCAAATTTTCACTCAATTTGTTTACAATTCTGACCCAATTCTATTTAGAAGGATGCTTTTAAATAGGTTTTATATGTGTTTTGTTTAGGTACAACCACTAGCTAAAAGATAAGAAATAAACACACTTTTTTTGGTGAAACTAACATAAGGATGAAACAATAGTCGAATCCCTAATAATTTGCTAACTAATCTTATCCTAATCTAACTTAGGATAAAAGCTAATAATCACTAATTATAAATACTTTTAAAATTTTGAAACACATAAATAAAAATTTAGACTAAGAGTATATGACTATCCTAAATACACCTATATATCCTCATCAAATGATGGGTATCCATAAATAAAAGGGTAAGAAAAGCTTACCAAAAAAATCAATTAAAATAGAACACTTCTCACATATATCTTCATAATATTACAAGGAAGTAGTGGTAAGAGAATTTCATTTGATTATTAGACTAAGCATTTACATTATTTTCAAATAACACTAATTCAAGTTTAACTCACATGTAGCGGAATTGAATAACACTCCAAAAGTGTCTTAAAATTATTTTGTAGTTCCATTTTCTAGTAGACAAAATGGGGAACTAACTTTGCATGTATGTGCAAACATGGAAGCCTTATACTAATCGTAGGTGAAAATGGGACCAAAAATACATTATGGAATAACAAGTATGTGGAGACAAATAATGTGTTTTCACCACATTTTTTGCATAAAAACAAGGGTGAAGGGAAAATATTAAAGATATAGGAAATCCAAGATAGAAACAATACAAAACATGAGGTTGTAAAAAAAACTACATAACTATAAAACATTAAAATTATGGATAATAAGTTGATTTGTGTTACTCCAATGTTGTACTTCTTAAATTCTTTCCTCACATTTGCTTTAAATGCAAATGGACAAGTGATATTACTAAGAGGAAGAGTTATTTCATCTATTTTAGTTATTGTAACATACATGTTGTCACCTCAATGATTACAACAATGATGTTTATGTATAATTTTCACATCATACATTTTTTTAGTATATATATGGGTATCGATTTGATTATAAAATATTATTTTCAAAATGTATTTAGTATGAATAATTCATGCATAAGGAGTTGTAATAGATATGGCTAGATGTACCATATATTATTTAGCTTTTGTATACACCTTGGACATGGTTAGGGTATCTTTTAAATCTAATTTTGAATTGGTCGTAGTGTAGTATGCATATATTGATAAAATTGACAATGACAATCCATTTTAAAATGTATGTGCCCTCTATAAAAATGGGTTGTAATAAGAGGAATGAATGAAAATTGGGCACAAAAGATAATGTAGCATATTTTGGCATTGCAAGGAGGTTTTACCATGAATATTTTTATGAAAAAATGAGTTGTAACATTGTAACTCTTGGTTGAATCTCATACATTGGTCAGATGAAAATCATAAAAGATATCTCATGTCACTCTTTCATTGATCAAGAGGAAGATGCATAATCATCTCCAACATCATGAAGCATCATTGGGAGAGAGAACCCATAAGATATCATCATGGGACAACTTTGAGAGGATACCATTGAGGGAGAGTCATACTGGAACCATGAAACTAATAAAATTTCAAGAAATCAAGAGGTTAAATTAACCAAATCTAAAGAAGTATTCAATTCACTCTTATATAAGAGTAATAAGTGGTCATTACTCTTTCTTGGGAGGAGGAAAGAGGTGAAAATTGCGTGTGTCAAAATTATTTTCTTAAGGATTTACATATCCTTGGAAACATTACATTTTACATGAAAAATAAGCTTAACTTAGATACTTTGCATAGTGATGAATAATAAAATTGGGAAATATCACCTTAGGATGAGAAAGGGAGTTGTGAGGAAGATGTTTTACAATAAAAGGGAAAATGAACTAAAGTAAAGGTAAAAAAAATTGTCAAGTTTGTGTTAAGACCAAACACCAATAACTGCATAAAATATGCAAATAGGTAGAGTGGAATATATTTATATATTGTGTGAACAAGTAAGATTTTTTAGGACCAAATGCCACCTCAAAATTAGAAGCATGATCATGTAGACACTAAAAATTAGTATTATACATTTGGACAAGTCATTCTTTACCTATCCTTACATTACATGACTTGTGTATACATATATGGCTCTTGAAAACCTTTCTCTTCTATCAACATGTCTTCTATGGGCCCAACCTTCTTGATTTGCTATCAATTATATACAAACATTTCATAGCATGTGCCTAATTTACTTATTATAACTATCAGATTGTATCCTCATCATATCATCATTTCTATCTTTATGGCCACTTCTAGTTATACCCAGATGGATCCAAATTTATGAAACTATCCACTAGCACCTAGATTTTATGTGCACAAAACAACATTTATTTTATAGATTAAATAATCTTTATGGGTCAGCATATATGTTATGCATGCCAATGGCATGATAAGTTACCCAAAGAATCATCTATTTATATGAAATAGGTCTAACCCTATTCCTTATCTAACATCTATCAATTAAATACTAAGTAAACATAATCTATCACTTTCACATTGAGAAGGAATACCTTAAATCTCCCAAATAATAAATCATTCACAAGGAGCAAAACCTATCCAAGTGTGAAGCACCTAAGTCAATTCAAATACCAATTATCAACTGTCAAAAACTAGATCATATATTACATTCATACTAAAGGAAATCCA
This sequence comes from Torreya grandis, assembly GCA_037957365.1. Taxonomy (NCBI): domain Eukaryota; kingdom Viridiplantae; phylum Streptophyta; class Pinopsida; order Cupressales; family Taxaceae; genus Torreya; species Torreya grandis. The sequence continues at coordinate 1,410,886 of JARHVA010003504.1, read as the reverse complement.
TTGCACACATACACCTAACTAGGATAAATAAGTGCAATTTGGGACTTCTTCAGAGTATTAGAGATGAAAACAACCCTCAACCACTAAATGGATGGTGGTTGAGGTCAGGTCAACCGATATATATTCCCATTTTGCAAGGGAAAACCTAATTTTAAAAGTGGATCTAGGGTTACAAAGTTAAGGAGATGTGTTATGGGCTTGCATACATAATGAACTTTTGATATCACATAGGATGATAGTTTATAAGTAGGACCAAAGATATATGAAAAAAACATTCAAGCATAACTTTTTAGGAAACTTATATCATAATTAATATGCCTTCATATAGAACAAGCATCTAAAACCTAGCAGACTCATCTTGACATGTCTAGATAGTTGGTTTATAAAGTTGAGTTACTCAAAAGCCAATTTTTTACCTTTATTCCATCTACACATAGTCATAGACCAGAATGGACTAGTAAAAATCTAATTACCTTAGTCCTCTTAGTGTTTTACATAAATAATAAAATATAATTAAACATCAACTTATATCGTATAAATTTGTTTAATTTAGACATATTTTAAAAAACTTGAATTATCCTAAATTTTATCTTGTTTAGATAATTAATCCAAAATAAGGTAAAACTGATCCATAAGGATCGATGGAAAATAATCAATAACTGAATTAGAATCCAAGGACATATCATGATCAATGAAATAAAGGAAAGATGATGAGTGAAAATGTTGCACATGTTACTCCTAATAAAAACACTATCTACTTCAACTAAGTGAAACACACAGTGTAATTCATCAAATTCAATTTTGATTTCATACATTGTTTCCTCTCATATTTAGTATATTTTCTAAAAATAGTAACCTAATTTTGAGTCCTTATGTAAACTTATGACCTCTATAAGATGCATGAATTTTCAATGTTACAAAGCTATTGATTAAAGTAGGTGGTTGTAGCATAACTACTAATATGCTTAAAGTGGTGATTTTTTAGCATTTAGAATATTTTCATAATTTTTTCGCGGTTTCCTGATTTTTAATTTATAAATTGGTGTTTTCACACAAATGTAATGAAGAATAAAAGTAACAATAAAAATCAATTGATCTTTTGAACATCTACAACTTGATAAGCTTCACCTTGTCACTCCCTTGATAGATGTTTTGTATAATATCCAAAGCTTGATTTGAATAGACAACTTCTACTATCCTTAGAAATATTGAATTATCTAATGCAATTTTCATATAACTAAGAGCCTTAACATCCTTCTTCTTGTTCTCTTTGAACATATTCTTTTATGCTTGGATTAATGCATTGAATTTTTCCATGTTTTTAAATTCACTATAACCACCTTCTACAAGCTCCCATAGCTCTTAACTGCAAAAGATTGTCTTCATCTTGATACACCACACATCATAATTCTTCCCATCAAACATAAGAGGTTACTGCAATGGAACAAAACTATTTTTTATCATTTTTGAATATCCTAAATAACCTCTCAACTTTGATACCTTTTGGTGTAAATGGGCAGGCCTAGGTGGGAAAAAGATAAGATGAAATGACAAACTTAGAACATCAAACAAGGTAGGGGTAGAGAATAACAAGAAACACAAGTAAAAACTCTATATATTAATTCAAAAAACTCTCTTATCATCTTGAATATCATAGCTACTACTGTTCAAACAAACTTTCACAAAAAACCTTCAACAATTGACAATATTTTGTCCTATATATTCTCTCCTCTCATACTTTGTTTTATGCTACAGGGTGTAGCTATATGTGTTATGCTATAGGATGCAGCTATAAAGTGTTGTTGTGTATACATGCTACTATAGGCTGCTTTTGTATATGTTTCTATAGGTTGTTACTATGCACTACATGATACTTCTATTTATTATAGGTTGTCATTGATTGTTACAGGTTGCTTCCATTCTTTATTGAAATTTATTATTGTTTTCTACACGTTACTACTCTAAACATTCTCTACTATGTGAAATTCTTCTCAAGCCTTCTTATTCTTACATTATATTCCTTTTGTATCATTCTACTCTTGTCTTTTTCCAACTTGTCTTACATTACTGCATAGCCAAATAGATCACTAAAATAATTTTAAATTTTAAATATTGTTCATTAAATGTTGTTAGGTGAATTCAAACTATTTTAGAAGAGAAATTAGGAGATATAAAAAACTAATAGGTTAGGTGGGGGAAGATTATAATATTTTAAAAAGGTGGGATCTTATTTTCCATATTGGCATCTGTCTTGGCCTTGACATCAAAAACATATATATTTACCCTTTATAGCATACATATGATAGATACATCCATGTATGATATCCTTTTTAGACAATAATTCATGTCAACATGATCGTAAGGCTAGTAGTGTAAGTCTGTACCACTTCAACAAAAATTACCATTGGCATATGAATGGAATAATTATTGATGTTAGCAACTCAAGACTTTGGTAAGAAGTTAAAACTTAAAATCATTTAAAAATAGTGATTGAGTGTTTTTATTGGGAAAAGTTGCATATTTAATGATTTTTGGTGAAACCTATCGAGATGGGTTGTTATTAGTTCCAACTATTTTTAAGTGAAATCTTTTTTTTTTTAATTTAGATTGAAAATTTGTATATTCTTGTTGCTTACATGTAAAATTAGTATAGCTATGTAGATTGAGTACTAGATAAAGATCAAAGTTCAAGTATTATTTCTTTATAATGGTTGCTACACATAAGATCTATATTTATTTGGATGTAATGCTTTTATCATCATGCTTATGTAGTAATATGAAGCATGGTTTACTTAATACCTTTGTCAATGTTAATTGGTCAATCCTTCAATTTTATTCAATGTTCACCCACTTGGCCCTTACAATTTTATTCGAAGGCTATTGAAGTTGATTGTGCCATTGAAGATCCCTTTTTCTTCTATTTTTGGTTTTACTCTTTTTTGTTCATACTTTAATCATGTTCACATGAGTTGAAAAATTTGACCGCATGCACAACGACTTTTCAAATTTGACCATATGCATAATGAGGGGGAAATTTGTACATGTGCACACCTAGACCCGCTTACCTATATGCATAATCAAACTCAAGTGAAACTAACTCAAGACAAGCTAACAGTTAATCTTACCCAAGTTAAGCTTACAATTAGGTTTACACTAACATCCCCTTTAATATTAACATGGGGAAGAAAGAAGAAGAAGGTGGAACTGTAAATAATCCCCCTAATGACAACTTCCTATACTCCAAAAAATGGGTGGTGGAATGAAGACTTAGATGTTGATGTTGATGTTGATGTTGATTCTAGAAGAAGCATGAGTTGTTATTCTAAAACCTGAAGTGAATTGACAAAGCTAAAGGACCATATGGTTGACATACCATCTCACTAGATGGCACATGTAACAAAACATTAATTAGCTAATGGTGTTGAATATTAGGACCATTGTATAAAAATCAACCAAAGGCTTCAATACTGAGTGGTGTTGGTGTAACAAAAATGGTTGAGGTCAAAGCTTAAGTGACAATGCCATGTACTCTAAAAACCATACTTGTGTTTCATAAAAAGAAGCAAATGCCAATTTTTTCTTAATAAAGTGTTGGAGTAAAGAATATAAGCTTGATTCGGGAGTTGATTTATTGTTGGAGATGTTATTCTATTTTGTGCACGTAATTATTGAGTGCACAGTAATAAATAGACACTCCTGTTTATAGGTTGTTCATGCAATAATATTTTGTTGTATGAAAGAACCTACATTACCTATTTAATAGGTACTCTCCTATATTTTTCATTTGGCCGGTTCTGAAGACCCATACAGACTTGTGAATACATTTACAGAAACTTATTATACAATGTCTGTATTATGAAAACTGTGGTAATGGTCTGCAGGTGTGATCCTGCTAGTTGTGAATTCTTTATGAACTTCAATATGGTATCCGAGCAACTCCAACAACTATTGCTCAGTATTTTGTGTCTCAGTTCATTTTGCAAGGGTTATTATTGTCTTTGCATTATGTCGGTGGTCAATGCATTGCCTTGTTGATTGAAAGGGCCTGATTTAGCTACTATACGGCCACGCTATTGGAACGGTTGACGTTTTGATTCTCCTGCCATTTTTGCATTATTGGTTTTTTCATTGGCTTATGCAAACTAGGAATCAGATTGGTTTTTGCATTAATAGGCACCTGAAATTTGCGGAAATCTTTGCTTTCAAATTGGTCTGCAACTTTGCATGGAAGTAATTTAATCGGCGAGAATTTTGTGAAAGTCCTCAACCACCGGTCCACCTTCTACTCCATCGTTGAGTAATCTCTCTTGCATTATAGTTGACTCGTAGTCCGATGGTTTACCCCTTGATCCACGAAAGTATAGATGGTGATATTAGGATGCTAAAACTATTGAAAGGTTGCTTAGCCTGCTTTGTCCAGGCCCAGGCTTAAACTCCGAATGTGTATTTGTGCCATAAGATGATGATCCTGAGCTGAACAATGAAGGATAATGCATAGCACCAAACTGAGATGAAACTGAAGTTTCAAATGATGTAGTTGATTCAAGGGAGGATGTTCTGGACGATCGTGTATCATCTTCCTCCCCATCTGATGCTTCCAGAAGAGTTTTTCCCGCATATCATCATAACTGAGATGCCCGAGAGGTTAAGTTTTCTTTTTATACTTCAGGAGTCATCTATCCATGGCCTCTACACTCATCGATCAACGTGTCACCTGTCACGTTTTTGTATAGAATAGATTTGGTTTTATCCTCAATCCGCCTCTCCAATCTGGACTCCTTTTTGTCACACGGTAACCAGTATTGACCTCTGCCCTGGAATCCTCTCCCTCGTTGTTGTCTACACACCTAAAAGCAGTAGCGAGAATGTTGATGCCCTCATCTCGGCCAATCATCAGCGCATTGACTGGAAGAGCACACCGCTGCTTGAGGGACCATCACCATTCTTTGAATGCTTTCTCAAGCCATTTGCCATGCGTGTAGGACTGTTACAGAACTGCCTTCCTTATAATCCACCGTCGAGCCCATGTCGTTTGTCATCAATGCATGTGCAACACAGGTCAGAAAATCTGATATTATGCTCAGTGATGTCATTGTGCTCTAATTTTCCTATTTCCATCGAGTTCCTAAGCATTCACTAGTTGTCGCACATTGAGCCCTGACCCGAGCTCGTTCCCTCGAAGCTCACAAGTGAACTCGGCATTGGAAATTGATTTCCATGCTTTGATCATCCTCTTGGTTACCTCATCAAATTCGGAGGTCAACACGGTTGGTGAGAGGTTTTTTTTTTTTTTTTCTTTAAAAAATCACAATTACAAGATAAATATTTGATTTCATCTCAATTTTGTTTGAAATGGTCAATGGGCTAATTGGCTAAATCTTTTTTTTTTTTTAAACTCACCTCGTAAAATGGTTAGGGGATCGAGCTCCCTCAAGAGACAATGAAGAAATTTTTTATTTTACGGTGGCTGAATTCCTTTTTTAAGGGTTTATTAAATTTTTGAACCATTTTAATAGGATTTTTTTTTAAACAAAAGGGGAAAATTTGTTGTGAAGGGCCCATTTGTTTGGTGGCGAACATAGTGTGGAACATCATTTTTATGTGGTGGTCAATTTATTATTGTGGGAAACATTTGTAAAGGGGCAGATTTATCATTTTTGGCTCATACTTTCTCTTGTGTGTCGAAGATAGAGGATGAGGTCTAGTCTGGCACGAGGTCAGACCCCCTCACAGATAAATCAAACCTATTCTTGCTTCTCCTTACCTTTATTTTTGGAGGTCTATGTTATTACCCTTGTACCTTCTTGGCCCACATTGTTGTTCTTGTCATCACACTTTTGTACTCATGGATGCATTTTTCGGTAGAGCCCAACATCCTACATTATTGAGTATGGTTATGTGTCACACACCACTCCCTTGGTTTAGGAGAAACTCTCTTGTTCTTGATGGTATTTTCTATAGATTGATCGTGTTCTAGGTTTAATGCATCATCTGATGTTTTTTGTTGTATGGGATCTTTATTTATGGTCACATTGAGAGTTATGGAGTCTTTTTATTCATGTTTATATGCTCCATGTTGAGCACTTACTCTTTAGTTGTTGACTATCCCATCACCACTAGGGCCAACTTCTTGAGAGATATTTGATCTGTATCTTTGACATTTTTTTAACAGTTGACAATCTCCTTTAGATTTATTATGGAGCTTGATCTCATTCTGAAGAGTAGCTATTCTGGTGAATATAGTGTCAGCTTGTTAGTGTTCAAGTAGTGGATTTAGTCCACTCATATAGACTTTTTTGCATCACTCCACCCAGTCAGCAGTATGGGGGAGTGGGGCAGGGGAGTATGGTGCAGATCCTGCTTCTTCATTTATCATGTTCCTTGCTAACCCTTGTTACAGTACATCTTTTAGTTGTAGATTGAATTTAGTTGATGAACCATTTTGCATTGTCGACACCTTTGATAGTCTCTTTTTGTAAGAGTTATTTTGGTGCATCCCAGTGTCAGTTGATTTTTATTATCGATCAGTGGATCCAAACCACTCATGCAGATTTAAGTTCCATTGGGAATTTTGAGTCCACTGAGTGCATTTGTATTTGATGGCCTTCATTCTATCTAGTGCACCTTGTTCAACTTTATGTTCAATTAATTAGCCATTTTATATCTTATGACACCTTGCAACATATGGTTTTTGCTCTCTCGACTTTAGCTATTGTTATTGGTTTTTGGGCACCTTACAGTGATACATTTCATCCTTGGTGATTTTTTCCAAGTATTTTGAGATTAGTGTTTTTATTATAGTGTTAGCCTCATATAGAGTACCAATAATTGTATGACTTGGTGGTTACAGTGATTTATCATCTATGTAGTCTGGTAAGATGGATTGGTTACCATAGGGACACTTTGTATTTTACTATGGTTTGTACACAGATACCTGATCAAGCCTAGTTGTTGGGACCCATTTAGTCTCTTTGTTTTCTCTTTTTTTCACTCCCTATTCTACTCTTAAGGGAGGGTGTTGGAGTAAAGCATATAAGTTTGATTCGAGAGTTGGTTTATTGTTGAAGATGTTATTCTATTTTTTGCATGTAATTGTTGAGTGCATAAAAATAAATAGACACTCCTATTTTATAGGTTGTTCATTCAACAATATTTTGTTTCACAAAATAACCTACCTTACATATTTAATAGGCACTCTTCTATAATTTTGACTTGGTTAGTTTTGAAGACCCATACGAAGTTGTGAATACATTTACAAACACTTATTATGTAATGTATGTTTTATGAAAACTGTGGTAATGGTCTGCATGAGTGATCATGCTAGTTGTGAGTTCTTTATGAACTTCAATATAAAGGAGGAATGAGATAAGTGACAAAATATTTTGAAGGCAAGAGGAGAGATTTCAAACAAGTCCTTGCATGACTCACAAACTCAATCAAACAAACTTATTTGTGGAGAGGACTAAAATAGGTCCAAATTGACTTGTAACTTGGTTGAGCTCTAATTGAATGCTCCAACAAGAAATTGGTTGGGACACCTAACTAGTGGCATGAAAGGTTTATATACCAATGAAAACCTACTAGGAATATGAGCATCAAAAATATAAATGGAAAATACCATAAAAAAACATAAGTGGTGTTACAATCAAGCCCAAGTCATCACCCTATCTATAGAAGATGAACTTATAACATCATCCTCAATAGTTTAAAGCCATTCCTGGTATCAATGTCCATTAAAACACTAGGAAATGAGGCACTATAAGTCTTTGAAACATAGAGAAAAGGGCACATCATGATTGAAGTATGATAACACTAGTAAAAATATCTTACAAAAATATGCAATTTCAAAAAATCATATTAAAAAGGGATTTCATATGCCCAACAAATTCCCAAAACAAGCTCCCATAGTGGAAATGAGCCAAGTAGAGTACAAAAATCTCTTAAACACATTAAAACTTGGAATATTTTGAAACCAACCATACTACTACAAAACTCTTGAAAAATAATGCGTAGTAAAAAATAACACTAAAAAAGGTGCTCTTATGACTGAGATATGGTCACTGGAAAAATGATCTCTAAAAAATAGTGTGCATTTTAGTGGGTCTAAGTAAAATGCTTAACATGTGGGTCTCAAAATTTGATTATAGATGTGGACGTGGTAGAAACACTCATTAGGTGATAAAAATCAATTTATTGTAGAGGGTTTGATAATTTGTTAGAGTAGGTTCCACCTTATAGTCTTCAAATTGATTGAAAGATGTTTTATTAAAACATTTGGGATAATGAGACTTGAACATGGGATGTCTTAAAACTTAATTCCTTAGAGAGGTCCCCATTAACACTACACCACTCACATGTGGGGTTAGGCGAAATGATTAACACATGGTTATGTGCATCTCACAATTTGACTATGGAAGTTAATGTGGTAGAAATTCTAACTAGCCATTAAAAAAGGCAATTTTATTGTTGGGGTTTAACCATCTATGGGACCAAGCCCCACCCTCTAGCCTTCAATGTGATTGGAAAATGTTTTATTAAAAAAATTTAGATTATGAGATTCAAATTTGGGACCTCTTAAAGATAAATTCCTTAAAGAGGCCCCATTACCACTAAACTCACATGGTTGTTGAACAAGTGTGATGCCAATGTTTTGACAAAAAAAAAACTTATTTAAAAAAAAGAATTTAGTGTGCCATTGAGTCAGCCTTGATTTTATATCACTCTAGCTTATGTCATACCACAGCCCTTAGGTTGCCTTCAAGACTTGCATTTATTTCCTTTAAGTTTTCTTGCCTTCAGGGAAGGCCAACCTATTTAATGACTTCTCCTCATTCTCTTTTGACTGTTTTGAGCGTTCGGCAATGGCCCCCTAGAAGCACATGAGGAATTTTATCTCTAAGGTCTATCATGAGGTAACTCTTCGTAACTTGATATTATTTTTCCCATTCTAGAATTTAAATCTGCTTGTCAGTGGCTAGAAAACTTTTGTTTGATAGGATATTTTATGGGTTAAACTCCCTTTTAATGTATGCTTAGGTCCTAGGTTCAAGCACACTAGGAAACTCATGGCATAAATATTGAGAGTGTCCAGAATATGACCAAAGGTTTTTCTCTATCCTATTTTTCTAACCCTTCCCATACAAGAGGTATCTTTCATAAATCAGCCACATGGTATGTTAGGAACTCATTCATGGTTATCTCCCCCTAGACACAAGACTTTGTTGTCTCAGATCACATTGATCTCAAGGTCCTATTTTGGGTTGAATTTCCAGGTCTTTTACTCCCCTACTGGCATTTTTTTCACCAGATAGATTCTTCCACATGTCAGGTTATATGTTATGAGAAAAATAGGTTCTAATCTGCTAGACCACAAAAGTGGGTTTGTGTAGATGTAGACCTTTCCCAAGGCCTCAAGAAGTTTATGGAAATTCAAGTTGGGGATGTGAGACACTCCTAGTGAGTCCTATATATCAACTTTCCAAACACCTATTTCCACTGCCAATCCACTGACCATAAGATTTGGGACTGCCCCCTTCAGTTAGCTCATAACAATATGCCCAATCACTCATTCTCTCCTCCTAGCACTCTTTAAAAGCTAGTAAAAAGCTAGTTGATGCTGGTTAGACTATGGTAGGAAAGAAGAATATCTTCACTAAAGCTACAAGCTCAGCTACAGGAATTCCCAAAGGTGGCAAGCCATCAACAAATAATGGCATGGAGGACCAGGCTCCTGCTGAGAAAGAGCCTTCCTAAGCTGAAACCGTGAATGTATTAGAAAAACCTAGGGTATTCAATACCCTTCTTGCTACCAATGTTTTAACCCATGATCTCGAGGCTCCTTTGCCTAGTTCTTCTAGATTTTTACAATCATAACCAACTTCTCTTCCACTTCCTGTTTAGCAGGATGCACTCAAACACTCTTGCAGCCCTCCTAGGAGGTACGAAGAGTTAGAAGGAGAATATCAAGTTGATCTTATTGTGAGGAAATAATTTGATAATTTTTTAAATGCTAATAGTGGGCATTTTTTGTGTAACTAGTATAATGCCTTAGAAGGCCTAGACTCTGAGGATATGTCTTTTTACACTCATCGTCTATGAATTGCTTTTCATGGAATGTTCAAGGTCTTACAAACCCAAAATGCAAGTTTGTTGTGCATGAGTTTAGAAGGAAGTTTATTGAGATAGACATTCTCTATCTGTAAGAAGTAAAGGTGGCAGATTTTTTATTTATGATGGTCAGTAACTCTATCTGGCATGATAGTATTATCTTACATAATAATCATGAAGTAGGATGTGGAGGGGTGATCATGTTTATTTCTCCATGGTGGCAGTCATACTTAGTGCAATTTGGCATGGACCCCACCAACTGGTTAGTTTGGACCCTTTTTAGCATTGAAAGCCATTCCTTTAGATTTGTTAATATTTATACCTCAAATGATGCCATTGAGCGTACCCATTTATGGTGATGGAATGTGGATGATCTCTTTAATTCTCATTGGGTCATATGTGGTGACTTTAATATGGTGGCATCTCCTGAAGACAAAGTGGGCCACCTACCAATGCATTGGGCAATTGGTGAAATAGAGGTGTGGTATTATATGTGTACTAAATAGGGCTTTTATGACCCTAATTTAATTTGTCAACTTACATATAGATTATGATACACCTTAATCCATCTCAGGAAGGCCCCACTTAGATTTTAAAGATCCTAGATAGGGAAATGACGTTCACTCAACCATATGTATCCTTTTATAATGGATTTTCTCCTTTGATGCATGTGTTGTCATATTTTGGGCTTTTCAATCACTCACCAATTTAGTTTTGAGTGACATGGCAGTTCATGAAACCCATAGTCCATAAGATGTAATTCTTTCTAAACACTTCCTCAAACATGGGCCCACTATGATGCACATTCATAGAGTCTATAATCTAGATCCCCATCTATCCCAAGCATCTGGTTGGATTCTGTTATGGGATGCATCAGAAGGACCTCTCACTTTTTGAGAATCTATGGCTTCCAACTTGCTAAAATTCAAAGACACTCTTACTCTACTACTTCCTCAAAGCTTAGCCATGCAACTTTATCCCTAGAAAAATATCCCTTCAATGAGATCTTGCAGGTTAGAGTTTCCTCTTTATGACATTATATCTAGATAAAATAATTACAATGCTTAGGGAGTTCAAATCGAATCTAGGATCCATTGGATCAAGATAGGGGACAAGGATTCCAAAGAATTCTTTCAAATTTTGAGAGCCAAAAACTCAAAGAAATGAATCTACGTTATCTCTGATGCTAGCAAGAGACTATCAGAGACTCTGTAAATTATTCAAGCTTTTATCCTTCACTATCAAAAAGTGTTCAGATCTCAAGATTTCTCTATAGAGCTTGATATTGCCCTTCAAAAGTGTCTCACAATGGTGCCCTACAAACTCACTCCCACCCAGTGGGTGGGTTGTGATAGGCTCCTCATTTTGGATGATCTACATGACGTAGTGTCTCATATGGAAAATGACAAAGCTCCAAACATTGATGGTTTCCTCTATGAATTCTATAAAACCCTCTAGAATCTTGTGGGTTCTAACTTAAATCATGTTTATCAAGAGTCCTCTCACACTCATTCTCTAGGGAAGAATATAAATAAAGGAAACATTAAATTCATACCTAAGCAAGGGGATCTTGAATTGATCTATAATTATCAGATGATCACCCTCCTGAATGTTTCTTACAAGATCATTTCCAAAGCTTTGGTGCTTTGGTTGTGTAATTTTCTACCACACATCATTCACCTTAGAAAATAGGATTCATCAAAAGTAGATATATATTAGAAAACATTATTGTGGTTTGGGAAGTAATGGACTGGGTTAGAAGGTCCAAACAACAAGCTATGTTTGTTAAAATTGACTTTGAAAAAGCTTATGACCGTATTGAATGGCCACTCATCTTGGCCATGCTTAGAGCCTTAGGATTTGGGCCCAATTTCATTTAAACCATCCAAATGCTTTTTTTAGATGTCTCATCCATCCTCTCCATTAATGGAGTCACTTCTTAGTAATTTGGTTTGTTTTTCCCTATTTGCCAAAGATGCCCTTTAGCACCCACCCTATATATACTTGTAGTTAAGGGTTTTGGATATCTTATTAGGAATGCCTAAGCTAGGGTTCATATTAAGGGAATCTATCTCCCTCCAGATAAAGAAAACTCTCACAAAGATATGCAATTACTAAATGGCCACTTTGTGGATGATTATGTCCTTACTCTGACTGAAGATGAGGAAAATGTGGACAATGCCCTGTAGTGTCTCAACACCTTCTAACTTTCCTCTAGCTCAAGCATCCAATGGAAAAAAACTCATTGCTATAGGAAATCATACCTCCCTCCACTAGCATGGGCTGCCAAATATGGATGTGCCTGGATCTAACATGATGAAAATTTCAAGTTTCTTGGCATCCCTTTTGCTTTCGATGCCTCTCCACCCATGCTATGGTAATTTGTTGTTGATAGAGTAGCTAAAATTTTAGAATATTGGGTGACTAAGCCTTTATCGCTAGCAGGTAAGTTCCAAATTTTCTTGAAAGTGCTTGTGACCACCCATGTTTACTACTCCTCATGTTGGGTGCCTTCAAAGAATTCTTACTAGAAACTTGAAAACATTCTCAGGGATTTTCTTTGGGCAAATTATTTCCATGGACATAGATTCCACAAGGTGGCCTAGGATTATTGTTACCTCATGTGAGATGCCAGAGGTATGGGGCTCAATAACGTGGCTTGTCAAAGAATGACCTTATGTGTCAAATAGATTGTGCAGGCCATTGATGTCAAGGAAGATTGAAAGGTGTTGTTTCAACACTACATCATTTTAGGCTTACTGAAAGGCAATGAAGCCTAGAAAGGGCTTTGACTTATCCAATATGCTTATCATCAAATCCCCCATATAAATTTTAGGGTCTTTTGTGGTGAAAAGCATTTGTAAATTTTGGGAAAAGATCAAACCATGGCTTCTTTGGAATGGCTCAGGGTTCTAAGATGTGTTGTCTATTAAATTCCACTCACTATGGTGATTACTAGCTATCAATTTAAATGAAGTCCCTCTGGCTAAGGTCCCATGGATCAATGCTCTCAAGTTGTTTTGTAGAGGCTTCATGTTTTCCAAGATATTTTTTGTAAGCAATCTCACTCCTGGCTATCCTGGGAAGAGGTGAAAATGAAATTTTAGTTAGCCAATTCTGATCAAGAATCCTTCCAAGAGATCATTAACACTATTCCACCTTCAATGCTTCATAAAATTTCTATTCATTACACTCGTCCTTGGTGGAAGGACTGGAAGTGGTATGTTGAAATTCTATTTCGTAATTACTCCCCCTGGCTTGGATATGGATGGCTTACTCCACACATGCCTATGGTGGACATGCTTAACTCCCACTGAGGTCTACATTCATCTATTCATACCTGGTGCTTCTATTTTCATATAATTTGAGAGGCTTACTTGGAGCCTAAACTATCTCATTTTACTTGGTGTATCTTATATCAGGGCTTACCTATTGGTAAAAATCATGTTCATTTAGGAGTTTCCCTTCCTACTTTCCCTTTCTATGGCCATCTAGAAACACTCCCTCACCTTTTCTGGTATTGATCCAAAGCTTAAAGGTATGGACATGGATTTGTGACTTCTTCAAGCCTTTCTAACCCAAATTCTTTCATTGATAGCATATCATTTTTGGAGATAAACCTATCCTGTCTTTCAAATATACCCAAGTTTGGCATACTTTCAGAGTAGAGATTCTCTTTTAGTTATGGAAAGAAAGAAAGAATGCAGTATTTAACAATGATTCTTTAGATTGAAATTTTTTTGCTCTGAGCAAGTCCTCTTTTATTTCCAATGTTTTTTACAGATTCAAGTGCAAGATAAAAATGTTTCCATGGATATTGGCCATATCTAAGACCTTCTCACTCATTAGGGAAATGCTCCTTGTGCTATGGTGTGGGTTCCTCTATCTCTACCCAGGGAACACAAACTGGATGATAGAATTGCCTTACCACCTCACAATGGACATTGATGTAGTTGATCTCAATGTTTCTCTCATAGTGGTGCCCCATATCAGTGCATGACTCCTCTTGGGTAGCAGTGAGGGTGGAAACCTCCACCTCCTTCCCTTACTAGGTAGGATGGTTGGGATGCTCCTCCTCCTCATCTATGTTCAGATGCTTAGGGGGCACCATTTGGATGTTAGTTAAATGTGATGGACAAGTTCCTTAGGGTCTCTCTAGCCATTTCTCCCACTCAGACATAAGAAGAAGATGACAAGGACACTGCTCAGGATTCTGGCTAGGAATCAATTCCAAGTGGAAATGACTTACCAAGCTCAGGGTGGGGTTCTGATGATATGGATCCTCTACCTTCTGACCTTGTTCTGGTAGCTTAATATTTCCACTTATTATGTCATTATGACTTGCTCCTAGGTGGGGCCTAGTGATTTTGCTATTGTTGTTTCATGTTCCTAGGCTTTTCTTAATTTGATGTTTGAAGTTGAGGCATGCTTCCATATCGCATATTTGTTGTGAATTATTTGTATATTTATTTTTTTAATATATATATATATATATGTATATATATATATATATATATATATATATATATATATATATATATATGTATATATGTATATATATATATGTATATATGTATATATATATATGTATATATGTATATATATATATACATACATATATATATATGTATATATATATACATACATATATATATATATATATATGTATATATATATATATACATATATATATGTATATATATATATACATATATATACATATATATATGTATATATATATATATGTATATATATATATATATATATGTATATATATATATATATATACATATATGTATATATATATATACATATACATATATATATATGTATACATATATATATATATGTATATATATATATATGTATACATATATATATATATATATACATATATGTATATATATATGTATATATATATATATATATATATATATATATACATATATGTATGTATATATATATGTATACATATATATATATACATATATATGTATATATATATGTATATATATATATATATACATATATGTATACATATATATATACATATATATATATACATATATATCCAAAAAAATAACACTACCTTTGGTGGCAGTAATGGTCAAGGATGGAAGCACAAAGAGCCGTGAGAAAATCGATTTGCATATAGGTAAAGGTGGACACCGTCAAAGTAGTGGAACCCATTGGATTTTTTTTCACAAAGGGGCTATGACAATGGGGCATTAGATGGTAGGCAATTGCCAAAAGGGCTTATGAGGGTCATTGGAGAAGTTCAGAAAGATGACAAGGGCACAAAGGCTAGAGATTCAAGGCTGCAAATAAGAAAGAGGATGCATGGGTATTGAAGGTTGGGCCTCAAGAGTTGAACTACAATGAAAAATGCACGAATAGGTTGGCAATTGGGGAGCTTGGAGTGTCTTCAAATCAAAGGTGGTAGTTTTGAATGGCTATCTATAGGGACTAGAATGACACCAATGTTGGTGTAGGAGTTTTGAAGTCTAAGGGAGAATCAAACAAGTTGAAGGGGTTGTTGGCTCCAAAATAGAGAGGTGCCTTACATGTAATACCTGAGTTGTAGCAGTGCGCACTAGGTTCGATGGGTCAGAGGAAGCTTACTTGAAACGTTGACACAACTGAAGCAGGTGTGTGGTAGAGAAGAGCCCCCAAAAGAGTAAGGCGTCAAGGCAACATTGTATAAATGAAGAGACTAGGAATTGGGATAGAGTGGGACCCGATGGGTGTGAGGAGGCCCAGTTAAGAGTTGTATTAGTAGAGAAGCACAAGCTTGTTGTGTTAATTATGAAGAGCACAAGTGACAAAAGGCAATGATAGGTGCTTGCAAAATAGAAGATCCCACAATTTTCCAAATTGCGCTTTGGAAAAAAATGTCTTCATCTAATCTTGTATTTAAATTTATTTGAAAAAAATAATAATTAAACAAGCCCTTTAGATTGAAATAAAATGTTTAAATCTTATTTTTTCAAGTATTTGATTATCACTAAGAGTGAAACAAGACTCATTTTGTATGCTTTATACTCTTCTAGATGTGATGGGATGATAAAAAATGACCCAAAAAACTTGCAAGATTTGTAATTTGAAATGTGACCTCCTCGCTAATGGAGAGTTTACATCTTAACAACATAGCATATATAATGGATGACTTATTGGGAAGAGGGCATATGAGATAGCTTTGATTTCATGTTATGATTTAACACACAATCAATCCAATACCCCCAAGACCAATCATACAAAAAGACCTTCCCCTATCAAATACAAACTCTCAACAACATAAGAAGCAAAATATTGCAACACAATAACAGATTGTTCTACTAAGCGAAAAAAAAATAGAGAATCTTCCTACTATGAAGAAACAAGCCTACTTGAGGCTTGTGGTAAGCCTGCCCATGCTCAAAAAACCATGACCACTGGCCTTTATTTGTAACAGACTTGAGGGAAGGGGGCAAATGGGCATATTTTAATCATGTGCAAACAAGTCAAATTTGTCCATGGGCACCGTGAGGGGGCAAGTTGCACATGTGCCCACCTAAACCCACTTAATTTATGTTCATACTCAAACTCAAGTAAACCTAAATCGGGTTAAGTTGACAACAGTAAAACTTACCCCAATTAAGCTTACAACTAAGTTTATACTAATAGGGAAGGCCATGTTCGGTATAAGTACGAAAGCCAAATAGTGAAGAGTGCCATTTTTACCAACAATGATAAATTCTTGGAGAGGTGGAGAAGAAAAGTTAATGCCTTTACACAATTTAATCTGAGTAGAGAGACGGACACTTTTTCAAGCCAAGTAAGCTGTATTGAGGGCATAAACGGTACCTTTATATCTTTAAACAGATTTGTTTTTGTTATATTTACTATGTTTACTTAATATTTTAACTTCGTTTTGTCTTTTTTTCTCCATGTTCGTGCTTTCTGACTCTACGTAGATGGTAGAACTTGTAGGTTTCTACTAGTGTGTTTGGAGAGAATTCTTTATCGTGATTCTTTGGCTAAAAAAGAGAATGGATGTCTCTGCATTGTGATCAACTTAGTAGCAGCCAATGTCAGGCTAATATTTAGTAGGAGTTTGCATGGCTTATTAAAATATGAAGTGATCAACTCTTTTGCAAAAATTCAATTCAAAAAAAAATCTAGATTTTTTTATAGTTCATTCAAATTTTATTCAAATCATTCTATAAAATATATACGATCTTCAAAATCATTCCATAAGGTATAAACAATCTTCAAAATAATTCCCAATATGTTCGTAGATTCTATGGAATGATTTAAATAGACTGTTAAAAATCTGAAAATTTTCTAGAGTGCATTGTTGCAAGACAGTTGGTTGCTTCCATTAAAATACATTCAATTGAGTAGTAATCGTTTCCCTGTATTTAGTAGTTTTTGGCTTGGAATAATTATTCTTTGAAACAAAAAGGTGGACGTCATCATGGTTGCTTACTATGCCACAAATATTATTCCTATATGAAAACCCTTAGCTTGGGCACCTCCTCCCAATGAATTGCCACTGGTTGGATGGATGGCAGACCGATAATAATATTGCTTACACATTTGAATTCGACATAAGTATTGGGTGAAACCTAATTAGTTGCATTGTTTATATTGTTCTTCGTTGGTTAACAAAATCTGAATGATCACTAGTAGGATCGTCAACACAGCGAATTTTTTCATTGTACTCTAGTGTGTATTTTTTTGTATAGATAGATGTCATAGAAGGTTGGGAGCTTCCTAATTCTCCTTTGAACTCATGCCTAAAGGATGAATGTGGGTCCAATCAAAGATTAATACATCAGAAGCATGCATGTGCAAGAAACACGAAAGAAAAGTACCATGCACCTTACCAATGTCATCAACATCAACAGAGACCAACACAGTAAATAGTGAAGAACATCAATGAAACTCTCCTACCAACCCGATTCTTGCTAAAACTAGACTTAAAAAGAGTGGCACGTCGAGTGAAGAAGAAATAAATGAGGAAGAGGGCAAGAAATAACAGGTATGTCCCAGATTGGATTATGCCAGACACAGATTGGATCATGATATGTCCCATGTTCCTCCCTCTGTTATCATGTACTACTATGTGAATAATTGCAGGCCCACAACTAGTTTCCTCAAAACACAATGCTTAAGTTTCCATGATGAGTGAGGAGGGACGCTAATCACTTGACAAACAACATAATATATCTCCTTCACCAAGATATTAAGAGGAAACACTATACATAGACCCAAAAATAAACAATAAAATGCCTATATATGTGCACTTACGGATGAAGAAAGGGAACTGGCTTCTCCATTTTAATTTTCATTGCACAAAACTTTATTAAGTGTGACGAGCTTCTCCAGAATATTCAAATCCATACCCTTCTCTATTCTCTGTCTCATTAGTCAAGCATGTTCCTATCGTGAGCGCAGTGGAAATTTTGGCAAGAAAAACTCCCACTTCAATTGCTTGGAAGAATTCCATCAACTATCTTATCTCCTTGAGCGCAGCGGGCAACATCAGCTGTTTGCTTGCTTTGTTTTATTCTTCCCTAAACAAACCACCAAGATATCTGAATCCATCTCAACCGTTTTGGATATCAGACCAAAGTGAATCGACGCTGTAAGACATTTTTAACGCCAACAGATTCTGCCAAGTTATTCATTTGAAAGCCTGCGTAGCCAACAAATCTCCAAGGAAAGAGAAGTCCATTTCAAGACTGAATATCCTCTTCCCACATATATATAAACAACTATACTATTATAAAGATATACAATAACAAAACTAATACATGATAATATCGATGTAGTAGGTTATGCCTCTCAGTGTAATTAAATAATGCAATAGCTTTCGAAATTGGGTCTGCCTCTCTCTCCCAACCACACCTTCAAAATACTTCCTTATTTGGTTACAATTTGGTTGCAATTCGTCAACGTACCCTTTCATCACTAATTTTATTTTTTATAAAAACTATGTTGTAAGAAATATGTTTTGGTAAATATGTAAATATCTCAAGTGCTAAATCCAATGTTCATAGGCTAGGTATATTAACTTGTTAAGAGTGATGTCAGACCTTGTCTATATTTATTTATTTTTTATAAAAGAATTTATTTTTTATTATAGTATAAAATTATATTTAGGTATATGATTTAGTATAACTTATAATGATATTTCTACTGTGTGATTTAGGTACCTTCAATAAGGCAATTACACATGCATGAATTAGTCAGGATTTTGATTCTTTTTATTTGGAGAATCCATTGCACTAGAACGCTTTCATTACATCATTTTTTCCCATATTCGTAAAAGGTATTAGCAGAGTATCAAGAGGTAAACTTGCTACATGAAGTAAAAAAAACATGGCGCACTTAAAGATGTCATCGATGCAAGATTGTACATAAAAATATGGCTACTCAACTCTCCACTTGGGTGTCATCGATACAAGATTATACATAATGATATGGCTACTCAACTCTCCACTTAGATGTCATTGATGCAAGATTGTACATAAGATAGGGTGCATCTAAAAGATCATATCTTTTAATGCAAAATGTCTCTTGCTTCCAATTTGATGCCTAATATATATGCAATTAGCACGTCTTCTTAGCTCACCCATGGTCTTTTATGAATATGTTTATTTGTGATTAGATAGCAATTATGGTGAGCTAATGTAGTGATTCCAATGTAAATTATCCTTGAAATGCCTCATATGATTATAAAGACCTTCATTCCTTATGGGAGTTCATTTTAGGAACTTCGAAAATATCTTTTAATGTTATCTTCTTTCTGTCTTTTCTTTTTAATTTATTGTTTTGAAATTGTGTTTGTCATGACTTAAAATAGGTATTTTGAAAATAATATTTTCAAAAAATATTATTGACTTTAATTATCTAAACAAAATCATTTTCTTTATTAGTATTAAACTGAAGTTTCTTGTAAATCCCAACGTTATGACCCTCAAGATTGATCACTTTTTGAAATGACATTAAAGGGTCATGCCACTTATAATTCTTCTGTCTCTAAGTAATTATTTTCAATCTTAGTCATGGAAATTTATATTGATATTGATAGAGGCATCAATTTGATTGCAAACCAAATTACATTTTCTAGGTTGTTAAAAACAAGTGGATGTAAATGGATAATCAAAGGTATCAATCTAACACCAAACACGTTTAACATTTCCCACAAGTTTATTAGAAGGATAAAAAGAGTAAGGGTGTCTCTGATTCAGTTATACTAGTTATTTTTAGGTTCCTCAATCATGTAGATTGTGAAATTGTGGACACAGTGTGAAACTATTAAAGGGAGAACTAAAATTATTGAATTGATTTTTCAAGATAATTGTTAGAATTTGGTTATTTGATATTATGATTATAGAAAACATGGTTAGAAAGTTCTTGGATTTTTTTAATGTTTGGTTTATTCATAGACCGTATTCAGATTTTTTATAGTCCATCCAAATCACTCTATAAAGTCTACACAATCTTCAAAATCATTCTATGCAATCTATACGATCTTCAAAATAATTTCCAATATGTTCGTAGATTCTATGGAATAATTTAGATGGACTGTTAAAAATATGAAAATTTTCTAGAGTGTGTTGTTGCAAGACAGTTGGCCACTTCCATTAAAATACATGCAATTGAATAGTAATCATTTCCCTATATTTAGTAGTTTTTGGCTTCGAATAATTATTCTTTGAAACAAAAATGAGGACATCATCATGGTTGCTTACTATGCCATGAATATTATTCCTATATGAAAACCCTTAGCTTGGGCACTTCCTCCCAATGAGTTGCCACTTGTTGGATGGATGGCAGACCCATAATAATCTTGATTACCCATTTGAATTTAACATAATTATTGGGTGAAACCTTGTTAGTTGTATTGTTTATATTGTTCTTCATTGGTTAACAAGATCTGAATGATCACTAGTAGGATCGTCAACACAGCCAATTTTTTCATTGTAGTCTAGTGTGTATTTTTTGATAGATAGATGTTATAGAAGGTTGGAAGCTTCCTAATTCTCCTTTGAACTCATTCCTAAAGGATGAATGTGGGTCCAATCATTTATTAATACATCATAAGCATGCATGTGCAATAAAAATGAAAGAAAAGTACCATGCACCTTAATAATGTCATCAACATCAACATAGACCAATATAATGAATAATGAAGAACATCAACGAAACTCTCCTACTAACCCAATTCTTGCTAAAACTAGACTTAAAAAGAGTGGCACATCGACTGAAGAAGAAATAAATGAAGATGAGAGTAAGAAATAACAAACTACCCTTACCAGTGTTTGTAATGATGGCAGACATAGATTGGATCACGATGTCCCAAGTTCCTACCTCATCATTGTGTACTCCTATGTGAATATTTGTAGACCCACAACTAGTTTCCTCATAACACAATGCTTAAGTATCCATGATGAGTGAGAAAGGACGCTAATCACTTGACAAACAACATAATATATCTCATTCACCAAGATATTAAGAGAAAACACTATATGTAGACCCAAAAATAAATAATAAAATGCCTATATATGTGCACTTACTGAAGAAGAGAGGGCACTTGCTTTCCATCTACGTTTTAATTTTCAATAGATAAAACTTTATTAAATGTGATGAGCTTCTCCAAAATATTCAAATCCATACCCTTCTCTATTCTATGTGTCATTAGTCAAGCAAGTGCATATTGTGACGGTAGTGGAAATGTTGGTAGGTAAATTCCAACTTTAATTACTTGGAAGAATTCCATCAACTATCTTATCTCCTTAAGCATAATGGGCAACATCAACTATTTGGTTGCTTTGTTTTATTCCTCCCTAAAAAAACCACTGAGATATCTGAATCCATCTCAATAATTTTAGATATCAGATCAAAGTGAATCAATGTTGGAAGACCTTTTTAATGCCAGTAGATTCTACCAAATTATTCATTTGAAAGCCCACGTAGCCAACAAACTGGATCACCCTAACAATTTTAATAAATATGTTGGCTAATTGTTATTGAGTCTTAGTTCTACATTAAATTCAATCATGTAATTTATTTAATAATTTGTTAATATTCAATTAATCAACTTTTATAATAATAAATCCTTTAGAAAGGCTAGAGTTAACTTTAGTTTATATTTCATGCAAGTTATTATCTAGATAAATTTAGAATGTTTTTATTTATTAATTATAAAAACATGTTCACATCCAATTCTATTAATACATTGTAATTGATCTTTATTTTTATGGAGAATGATTCAAATAATTTGAATAAATAATTTTATTTTTACTATTTTGTATTTCTTCTATTTTCTTTTAGTTATGCATATTACATATATTTGGCTATGAGTTTTTGGTTTCTTTCTGGGCAGTGGTTTATTTTTCTATATTTAAAAATCTTCAATTGGTATCAGAGCTTGGTTTGGGTCGATGTTTTTTGTTTTATATCTTTCTAATAATTGATCATATTAAAATCTAATAGTCTTCTTATTCTAAAATTTAGTGGTAATGATTATGATTATTAGAGCATCAAGATGATGACTCTTTTGATAGGAAAATAATTATGAGAGATTGTAGAAACTGGTTATGATGAACCAACTGATTGGGTCATTATTCCATCTAATGATAGGCAAACCAAGAAGGAATATAAGAATAACTCACAAGCTTTATTTCATATTCAAGTATCTCTAGATAAGAGTCTATATCCAAAAATTGCAAGTGCAAATATAACCAAGGATACCTAGAATACTCTACAAGAATCTTACCAAGGCAATGAACAAGTTAAAGTGGTTAGATTGCAAACATTGAAGAGAGAATTTGAGAATTTGAAGATGTAAGACGTTGAAAGCGTGAGTGATTTCTGTGTAAGAGTAAAGGATGTAGTTAAATATATGGCTACACTTTGAGAAATATTGAATAGAGAGGTTATCATTAAAAAGGTGTTAAAGTCTCTAACACTAAGGTGGAATTGTGTTTCCATAATTATTGAAGAAATCAAATATTTGACTACTCTTGAGTTTGATCACCTGGTTGGATCTCTTGTGTCCCATGAAGAAATACTAAGAGACATAATAAATGAAAGTGATGAGAAGGTTTTTGCCTCAAAATTAAAGATCACAAAGAATGAAAGTTCCAGCACTAGAAATAAGAATGGTCATGTACAAGGAAAAGACAATATCAAAATAAATCAAGGGCAAGGTAAAGATATGAATTAAAATTATTTAAAAGGATATAGAGGAAGAAGAGGTGGTTCAGATGCAAGAGGTAGAGGTAGAGGTAGATTTGATAAAAGAAATATTCAATGTTATTACTATCATAAATATGGTCACTTTAATTGGGAATGTAGACTAAAAGAAATAAATGAAAATAGAAGTGCTAATTATGCTAATGAAGATGGTGATATTTTATGTAATTTATTCATTTCATACGATAAAGCTGAAAATAGTCATAATGAGGTTTAGTATTTAGATTCATGTTAATCTAATCACATATTAGGGAATAATGTGTTGTTTTCTACAATAGATAAAAATTTCAAAACCAATATCAAACTTGGTGATGATAAATCTTTGGAAGTTGCAACAAAGGTAACTATAAAGGTGAATACTACAAAAGGTAATAAAAGCATTAATGATATTTATTACACCCCAAATTTGAAACATAATTTATCAAGTGTTAAATAACTATGTGAAAATAACTATAAGGTGATTTTTGATGATAAGCAATGCACGATCTATGACAAGAATCAAGGATATAAGGTTGTTATAATTGTACCTATGTCTAAGAATAGGATGTTCCCATTGAAGTTTAGAGATCATAATAACAGCCTTACAAATATGGCATATGAAGATAAAAGTTGGTTATGGCATCTAAGGTATGGACACTTGAATTTTTAAAGTTTGAGTTTATTAACATCACAAGAGTTAGTTTATGGTTTACCAAAGGTTGAAGAGCATAAAGAACTTTGTGAAGGATGTGCTAAAGGAAAGCATGCAAGACAAATGTTTCCGAAAGGTAGTCCATGGAGGGTTTATAATCCACTTCAATTGGTTCATTAAGATATTTGTGGTCCTATTCAAACAAAAAGTTTGGGTAAGTCATCATATTTCATCACATTTATTGAAGATTATTCAAGAAAGTGTTGGGTTTATTTTTTGAAATAAAAAAGTGAGGCATTTGATACATTTAAGAGATTTAAAGCCCTTGTAGAGAATGAAAGTGGTTACAAAATAAATTGTTTAAGGATTGACCAAAGAGGTGAATTATATTCAAATGATTTTATGAATTATTGTGATTTGAATGGTATCAAAATGAAACTCACAACTTCCTACACCACTCAACAAAATGGTGTGGCTGAAAGGAAGAACCATAAAATGGTTGAAATGGTAAGGAGCATGTTACAAACAAAGGGATTGAACAACTCTTTTTGGGGTGATGCAGTTGCTACAACAATATATATTCTCAATTAAAGTCCCACTAGTGAACTTGAAAATATGACTCCATATGAAGAATGGTATGAAAAAAACCCTAATGTCAAATATTTCAAAGTTTTTGGTTGTTTAGCTTATGTTCATGTAGCTAATCAGAAAAAGAAGAAATTAGATCCAAAGAGTGAGTCTTATATTTTTCTTGGTTACAATGAACAAAGCAAAACTTATAGGATTTATAATATTATCACTAATAGTTTAATTTTGTCAAGAGGTGTTATTTTTCATGAAGGGGGAGTGTATGGTCATGTTAAAGATAAACACAATATTGAGAAGTCTAAATCTATTTTTATTGATGGTAATTATGATGAAATTACTAATAAACAGCCTGCAAGTACTTCAATGCCAAGTGATATAATTTCATTAAGTAGCCCTTCATATAGTGCATATATTCAAATCACAGTTCAAGCTTTAAATACAAATCCATTAAATATCCCCTCATCTAGTGCATGTATTCCAAACACAACTCCAACTTCAAGTCCTAGTTCTTCAAGGAAGGTAAAAATCATGAGTGAAATTCATCAGTATACAAGAAGATAAACACAAGAAGAATATCTAAGAGGAGAGACAATAAATTATGCTTTAATTACACAAGCTAATTTTGAACCATCATATTTTAAAGATGCATATTCTAATAATGGTTGGGTGCAAGTAATGCAAGAAAAGATAGATTATACTTCAGATCTTACAGGGATTCCATATGAAAAGAAAAGATTGGTACTAAATGGGTTTATAAGACTAAGTACAATAGTTATGGAAGTGTTGAAATACCCAAGACAAGGTTAATTTATAAGGGCTTCACATAGAGGTATGGGATAGATTATGAAGAGAAATTTGCACCAGTTGTAAGATAAGAGACTATTAAAATGATGATTTCACTAGCAACTCAAAATAAATAGATCATACATCACATGGATGTGAAAAGTGCTTTTTTTAATTCATATTTAGAAGAAGAAGTTTGTGTAGAGAAACCAAAAGGTTTTGAAGTGTAAGGTAAAAAATGTCAAGTCTACAAGTTGAAGAAGGATTTGTATGGCCTCAAACAAGCACCCATATCATGGTATGCAAGGATCGATGGATATTTTTAGTAGAATGGATTCAAAATAATAAAAAGTGAGCCTACCTTTTACTAAGAAGGTAATGATATCCTTATTATAAGTTTGTATGTTGATAATTTGTTGTATATGGGAATCAATTCTAAGATGAAGGATGAATTAAAAATTGTAATGATGAATGAATTTGAAATGAAAGATTTAGGTCTCATGAAATACTTTTTAGGGATGGAGGTTTTTTAATCTAAAGATGATATCTTCACTTGTCAAACAAAGTATGCAAATGATATGTTGAAAAAAGGCAATATGGTTGACTGTAAACCTATCTCTACTCCAACTGCTCATGGAGTTATGCTGTGTAGAGAAGATTGTGCTGAAATAGTTTATGAGACAACTTATAGAAATATTATTGGAAGTTTAATACTTCTAACTCATGCAAGACCAAATATTACTTATTTGGTTTCTCTTGTATCAAGATATATGTTTGAGGCATATGAAATTCATATTAAGGCATCCAAAATAATTCTAAGGTATGTGAAAGGTACTATTGGCTTTGGTATTCATTATTATGCTACTAAAAATTTAAAACTTTTTTGATTTTAGTGATTCTAATTGGGGTGGTAGTTTGGATGATTGAAAGTCAACATCTAAAAATTATTCTTCACTTGGTTCTAGTTTGGTTACATGGAATTCAAAGAAGCAAAGTCAAGTTGTTCTTTCATCTACAGAAGTAGAATATATTGTAGTCACTTCAGTAAGTACACAATGATTGTGGCTCTGAAAATTTCTAGAAGAAATTAGGAAGAAATAAATTCAACCTATAGTAATTTTGTGTGATAATTTTAGTGCTATAAAATTAGCCAAGAATCTAGTGCATCACAATAGGTCAAAGATTTTTGATTTGAAGTATCATTTTATTCAAGATTTGGTTTAGAAGAAAGATGTAAACTTGAAGTATATAAACACACAGGAACATGATGTAGATATCTTGACTAAAGCTATTGTAAAAGTTCAATTTTTTAAACTTTGAGATCAAATTGTTAGTTCACTCAACATCAAGGGGGAGAATGTTGGTTAATTGTTATTGAGTCCTAGTTCTACTGTAGGTTCAATCATGAAACTGATTTAACAATTAGTTAATTTTTTAGTTAATCTATTTTTAGAATAATAAAGCCTTAGAAAGGCTAGAGTTAACTTTAGTTTCTATTTCATTCAAGATGTTATTTACACAAATTTAGAATGTTTTTATTTATTAATTAGAAAAGCATATTCACACGCAATTCTATTAAACATTGTAATTGATATTTATTTTTATGGAGAATGATTAAAATAATTTGAAGAAGTAATTTTATTTTTTACTAATCTGTATTTCTTCTATTTTTCTTCTTGTTATGCATATTTCTTATATTTAATTATGAGTTTTTGGTTTCTTTCTGGATAGTGGTTTCTTTTTCTATATTTAAAAATCTTCCAAATCTCCCCATGTGTTTACTTTATTCCATCTCAAGAAAAGAAGAGTCCATTTTAATTTTGAATATCCTCTTCCCACATATATATAAATAACTATATTAGTATAAAAATAATATAATAAATATTAAAACAAAAGATAGCCTCTCAATGTAATTAAATAATGCAATATCTTTCAAAATTGAGTCTACATTCCAAAAGTTATGTTTCTCTCTCCCAACCACATCTTCAAAATACTTCCTGACCCTCTTCCCTATTAAAATTTGGTTGCAATTCTTTGACGTACCCTTTCATAATTAATTTTATATTTTATAAAAATTATGTTGTAAGAAATATGTGTTGGCAATATCAATAATGAATAGTTATGAAAGCTTCACAGATGTTGGTAAAGAACATTTACCGCATTTACAACATATACACAATATTAGACAAGAATGGGTTACAATTTTTGTAAATAATGACCGTTCACTAATTTTTTGGCTTGATTATCACTTAGTAATCCTCTTTCATGGTTGAAGATACATTTATATGTCTTGTATTGGGTTTAATCTTCATGTATGGAACAAACAAACGGAGCTAGAAGTTACTGAAATATCTCAAGTGCTAAATCTAGTGTTCATAAGCCAAGTATATTAACTTATTAAGAGCGATGTCAGACTTTGTCTATATTGATTTATTTTTTATAAAAGAACACATCTTTTATTAGTCTTGAAGGGATCTTATCCCTTCATTTTCAATTAACTATTGATATTATCTGTAACTATGGCCAATCAAAGTGTCTTGTTTAGTGTAGATGGAAATATGCAATTGTTTTATATAAGTAAATGGCAAGTTTTTAATCAAAAGTATAGAATATTATTTTTAGTGCATGTTCATTAGTTGAAATATTAACATGTTATTTATGGGTTTGTACATTTCAAGGTTTTTAATTTGTTTTCCCCATTTAATCATGATTGCTACTTTGAATTACTTCTTTAATGCTTGCAATGAAGGTAGCTTCTCATTGGAGGAGATGAGTAGTGCTTCATTTTTTTTCAGTCCTAGATCCATTTAGTGATTAATAATGATTGTATTGGTGGTGCACACCTACTAAATCCAAAGATTGGTTGATGCAATGGTAGCAATCCATAGAATATAGTTCAGATATGTAGAGGGGGAGTTTGAATAACTCAGTATATTAGAGCCAAAGCTTTATGTTAGGTTGATTATTTCAAACCTTATCAAGGATGATTTTCACCAGATGATGTGTCACTCCATGCCCCCAAGCACAAAAATAGAGATTTGGTGTTTTTGTGCTTGTTAAATTTTCAAATGGCCTGAGTTGCCATCAAAGATTTGGATAGCTAAAATCATTTAGGTGAACAAACTACATTTTTTGGAGCACAACACTTTCTTCAAGAAGTTTTTGTAGCGTCGGAATAAGGTTAGTGGTAAAACTACAGCTATGGGTAAGATGGTCACCATTGCACCAAATAATAACAAGCTCATTGCCACTTTTGAGTCAAGTTTCTCTAAGAGGTATGATTATAAATCAAATAATATGAATAGCTGTAGATTAAACTATTTAAGGTAGCCAATTTTTGAAATTATCCCTCCACATTTGGTATTTGGACATATGTTGTAAAATTGTGAATTAACTCCATAAGTTTTGAGTCTTGAGTCTTGACTCATTGGGTTTACTCTTTCCTCATCACTAATCATTGGGATAAACCCTAAACAATGGGATTCTTCATTTAGCTTTCTTCAAGGTTGTCCATGTTGATTATGTCTATCATTGGCCTCAGGGTTGTGGCATGGAATTTATGAACACAATCTCTAAATGGAAGTTTCTCCATGGTGGCCATTTAAGAAGACTTAATTCATCCAAATTTACATTTGATATTTTTCCCCCATCCATAGAGAAGTTTAGTTGGTAGGATGTTAGGTATCAAGAAGAAGAGAAAATAGAGCCTAGAGCCTTTGAGTTCTATGTAAGCACATATTTTTACACACCTTGAAATGATAATAAAATGGACATTTTCACACATAAAAACATGGTGAACTATTTTTAAGCCTAAATTTACAGTGGTTCAGGTTATTGTTAGGGTCTTTCTTTCATAGTTTTTCAAAAACAATTGGGTTTATTACTTTTAAATAAGTTTAACTACAGGTGTCATCTATACATTTTTTAAATCATAGTTAAATCCAACTTGTCCTAATAGACTTGATTGAAAAAATGCCATGTAAAGTGGGTTGTTTCTTGTATATATTTTAAGTAATGAGCCATGCAAAATATCTTGTATCATGCTCTAGATTTTGTAAATAAAGAATTTGACTCTCTCAATCTGACTAATTTGGAGGAAACAGTTCATGGTATAAATTATATTTTTTAAATAAAGAATGATAATCTAAGTTATGATTCTCTAGAGGAAAAAAATGATGGTGGAAAATAAGTCATTTCACTTTGCAACATGGGAAGCATATGTATCTTCTAGGGGATTTTTTTGGGATATAGAGTCATCTTGTATTAACAGTTAGATATGTCAAAAACAAACCTTGTCAGGATGGAAATATTTTAAGCATATTAAGGATATACCCAATTAAAGTTATCAAATGATTTTTAATGTTAATATATTTACATTTAAAGAAGTTTTCAAAAGCTATTATTTAATCATTTACATACTAGACATTGGTGCATCCTTCTTCCCTTAAATGTAAAAATTGTGGTATTTGAGGTTTACATCATTTATGTTATGCATGGGTATTTGAAGTTTACATCACTCTTGATTATATATGGAAGGACATACTAGTTTTCCTGTTAGATTTATCATTGTTTAACATAATGTAACCATATGTCTTGTGGCATGATGGGCATTGGAAGAGTTGTGTTCGTCTTTATTCAGTGAGATCCATACTTTAGATGGATCAAAATGCCAATAGCAAATGTTTTTCACTCTAAAATTAGCCTTGACTTTCAACTTCATGGTTGTTGTTAGCACTATCATGATGACAAATTGGTAGGCTCTCTATTTGTACAATTATCTTGGCTTTTTGTAATTTTTTTAGAGTAGATGTCTTTTAAAAATTTATATTATGTTGAAGGCACATTAATTATGCTAAATTACTTGGTGGGTGTAATACTTTTCATATTGTTTATCTATAAATTGGTACAAGAGTGTGAACTCATCTTAAAGCTATTTCTATTGTGATTGTAATTGCTTGGGAAGGTAGGATTTAATTACCCCATCTTTCTCACACTGGTTCACTATGCACTAGGTTGTCTCTTATTTTCCTCTCTGAGAGCCTTATCTATGCTTCCTTCAACACCTCCAGGAAAGGCAACACCATTGTATTTGATACCATCATATATAGCTTTACAAGTATTTTTCTTGTAATCAACTATGTCAGATTACAAAGATCTAACATGGATTTTTCTTTTTGTTATGTTTAAATTCTAGTGTTGAAAAGCTACTCAAAATAATATACATTTATGATTTCAAAGAAAAGCTATAACAGATGATACTCAAAAACTCCCCATAGGGACTTGGCACTCTGCACCCTTGTTATAATAGAAAACTATAAAGGTACATGATTTAATATAACTTATGATGATATTTATACTTTTTGATTTAGGTACCCTTAATAAGGTAATTACACATGCATGAATTATTCAATATTTTTATCCTTCCTACTTGAAGAATTCACTTCACTAGAATACTTTTATTACATCATTTTTTCAAGATTCAAAAAGGCATTAATAGAGCAAGATATGGCACACCTAAAATATCATTGATGTCATTGATGCAAAATTGTATATAAAGATATGGCTACTCAAATCTTCACTTAGGTGTTATTGATGCAAGGTTGTATATAAAGATATGGTGCATCTAAAAGATTATATCTTTTAATGCAAAGTGCCTCTTGCTTCCAATCGGATACCTATTATATATGCAATTAACATGGCTTCTTATCTCACCTATGGTCTTTTGTGAATGTGTTTCTAGGCAATCAACTAGAAATTATGACAAGCTAAAGTAATGATTCTAGTGTAAATTATCTATGAAATGTCTTATATGATTATAAATACCTAAAATCCTTGTCGGAGTTCATTTTCGAAACTTAGAAAATATGTTATAATGTGAACTTTTGCCTTTTTTTTAATATGTTATTTTTGTAATTATGTGTTTCATGGCTTAAAATAAGTATTGTAAAAATAATATTTTCAAAAAATATCACTAACTTTAATTATCTAAACAAAATCATTTTCTTTATTAGTATTAAATTGAGTCTCCCTATAAATCCCAAAGTTATGACCCTCAAGATTCATAAATTTTTGAAATGACATTAAATGGTCATGTGCCTTATAATTCTTCTGTCTCCAAGTAATGATTTATAATCTTAGTCATGGAAATTGATTTTTTTATTGATAAAGGCATCAATTTGATTGCAAACCGATTTACATTTTTTAGGTTGTTAAAAACATGTGGATGCAAATGGATATTCAAAGGTATAAATATAATGCCAAATACATTTAACATTTCCCATGGATTTATTGAAAGGAAGAAAAGAGTAGGGGTGACTCTGATTCAGTTATACTACTTTTGTTTAGGTTCCTCAATCATGTAGATTATGAAATTGTGGACATAGTGTAAAAATGTTCGAGGGAGAGTTGAAATGCGTGCATTAATTTTTCATGATAATTTTTAGAATTTGGATTATTTAATATGATGATCATAATGAACATGGTTAGAAAGGTGTAAGATTTTTTGAATGTTTGGTTTATTCCTAGACTGTCCTCTGCAAAGGTTTCAAATTCCAAGAAAGGTTTCTTATATTTAGAACTGATAAAACCTCAAGGTAATCCTGAGTATCTATTTTATGTATGTAATTATATGTTTATGGGCCCAACATCACTATATTTTTTAATAATGTATGATCAAATAATTATATATTGTGACTCAAATTTTGGTTATTTGAATAATGATGGTGAAATTCTCTTGGTCAATTTAAGTCTAAAAATGTTCTCAACCCAATTAAAAAAGATACCTCATGTCAAAAATATAACACACTTTTTAATGAGGGTATTAGACTACATGAAGTTATAAAAATCTAAGGGTTACTAAATATATCCACACAATTATTGATGAGCATATAAAATTGAGTAAATTTAGACCAAGCCCTCTAAGTATGAAGGAGATGCACACAATGGGAAAATATCAGCATAATATGTAACATTATTGAGAATTGGAGATATAGAAATAAATGACTAATGACTAAGAATCTTCCAATCTAGAAATAATCAAACCAAATAAAGAGCATGGTTTTATGAAAAAAAATTCCATGAACAACACACTTATGGAAGGAAAATCATAATTTCAATGTGAGTATCAATATAGCTTTGCTCTTAAGAGCTTGTTAGACATGGGCACCACCAAATTTTTTGTTGTGAAAGAAAATGTTTAATAGTAGGGGGGAGTATGAATGATAATTTTTAAATAAATATCAAATTAGAGAAAATAATGTAAATAAATGAACACTCTTGTTTCTCATTGAAAAATTTCACTAAATATAGTTTAAATTTATAGTGTAAAAGTTACAAAAATAAAATGAAGCGGTGAAGTTCCCAAAATAAATGTCTATAAGAGCATAATCTATTTTGAGCTTATTCAAATTATCATGTATTTTTACTATTGTGAAGGTTTCTTGGAATCAACTGAGTGGTAATTATATGGTTGGATGTTTTGGGTCTCTTTACATGACCTATCCTTATGGAAAGAGATTGAAGCTAATACTAGGTCAATTACACGATAGCTTGCTTATAGTTTCCACAGCTATTTATTTTTTATTAATGACTAGTATACACATAAATTCCTTATTGCACTTGTATATAGGTAGTTTCTAAAGATTGAAATACAAGAAAATACCTAATTTACTTGTAAATTTCTGTATAGTACTAATATTTTATGACCTTTAAATTAACATCTAAATAAGAAGTAAACTCACTTAAAGTTGTAACTTAGTGCAAGTTTACTATATTAATAGTAAATTATTCCACCATGTCAAGGGTATTATAGTGGAACCAATCCTTAGCGAGTGAGATATGGAACTTGGTAATTATAAATTTATATAAATAGGGTATTGTGACCCATTTTTGAAAGATTAGGATTAAAATGAGTGATGTTGTGGAGAGATGAGAGGTGGAAGAAATGGTAAAAAGATTGATGATAGGAAAATAAGGGGAATAGATGAAGATAATAATCCATGAGATAAAAGATGTTTTTCCATTAGAGAAGTCAACAGAGGAGGCTCTTCTTACACAAAAATGGAGAAAAATTATCTTATTTCCTCTACTTTACATCACTTTCCATGGATACTATAACTAGTCGTGATTAATGTATAATTATTCTTTTGATTTTATCCAATTTTATGATTCAAAATTTAATACATATGAGCAGTTTTTGTATAATGTTTTTTACATAAAATTTATATTAAATTTATATGACATCAAGTTTTGTAGTTCACTAAAAAACTTATTATTATATAATTAGCCCATAATCAAGGAATAACCCTTTTTTAATTGGAATATGGGATCAATGAGTGCACCCTCTAGGTTTCTTAGATGTATTTCAATATGAGCCAAGATTTAGAATTGGGTTTTATATTGATGATAAACATGAATACTTGATTGTAGACTAAATTTGATTAGAAGAGTTTGTTTTTATTACATTATGTCTTTCATAACTATTAAAAGTGATTTGTTTTTAATATTTGGTCATTAAACTTTTAAAATTATTGAATATTAGTTTTTTTTAATGTCAACCATTAAAAATGAACACACTTGTTCCATTATATCATTCCAACACTCCCCACAAATTCCTATGTATGATCACCTTTTAGTGTAATTATATTATATGATAACAACCCAAAAAATCTCTGTGAAATATTTTTAAGTAGAAAATTATATTACACCATAAGATAACAACCAAAAGTTGCTTTTGTAAATTTTCTAAGTAGAAACTTATATTACATCAGATAATAACAACTAAAATCTAAAGAAGGATGAAGGTCTTGTAACATGCTAACAATCAAATGCAAGCGAAGGAGGGCTCTTTCACATGGATAGAAGGTATGCCTTTACCTACACCCATTCCATTCTAGGTCAAAATGTTGTTATTGGCTATAATGTCACCATCTTCCACTATGCCTCTTAGTTGTGCCCTAACCTATTCCTACTATTTATTATATTTTCATTATAAGATTTGTTTTAGCTTTTTATAGATTGAGAGTTGAAAGTTATGGATAAATGTTTGTTGGGATGTGGTCTCATAGTTGAGATGGGGTATTTATATAAGGACAACCAAGGTTCAAACCACAAAAAAGTTGTAGCTTCTATGTGCATGTGTGGGGTGTTTTATTAGTCCCTTCCTTAAACATAAAAGAGCTAAAGAGTTGAAGATGTTTTTGCATGAGAAGGTTGGGGGAATTTTCCATGGCAGTTCAAGTGGCACCACATAATCTGATGAAATTTTATGATGGGGTTTATTATTTAGTTCTAGTGTATGTGATTGATAACCCTCTAACTAAGACTCCTGAACCCAAATCAAGGGTGTTGGGGACATCATAGGGGATGTACTCCATGTCATCATAGGGAAAATTTAGCATTATCATGGTCTCGGGGGTATAAGTGACCTATAAGTTGTTTGGGGAATACAATTATCATCATAACACCCTCTTCACTTAGTTTCCATCCTCTATATGTTACTTTAGATATATGATCTATCATCTCAGTCTCCTTTTCTCATGACATGCCTTAAATGCCACTATTCATTATTAAGCCTAAGTGTTTGGGACCTGAGTATCCTAATCCACCCTTTAACTATAATTATAGAGTTTGGTAGATCCTTGAAACATGCCCTTAAGGACTAACATAATCCTTAGAATTAAGTATTCCATCAACTCTACCCTCTATATATTATTATCTATTACTTAAGTCTTATTCATAGTTAGGCTTATGTATCCCTAATGGCTAGATTGAGTTCCTTCCTGCCTTTCTTGAGGTTATTATCATTTTGGATACCCTGTTACTCCCCTTCCCCCTCCTTCCTAATATGTTTCCAAATCCCAAAAGACCTTCAATCATGTTACTTCCTTCAACTCCTAAGTATAGGCTTGTGTATATCCATTTAGGCTTAATAGGTCATTAAGCTCCCTTCACCAATTATCCAGCTAGGAATGATGAATATTTAATACAAGTTAGGATACACCCTTACTCTCCTCTCAATTCACCATTATACAGGCCTCTACATGCTTTAGTCTCCTCCTTGTGATCTTGACTCAAAGGTCCAAACCATTAGATAAGCATTAGGAGTCTTTATGGAAACTTATGATATCTTTATTTCACTTTAAATCTTTATAAGGTTTCTTATGTCTTTCTCTATTCTACCTCATGACCCTACTTGTATGCTTGGTTATAGGTATGGTTAGCTTCTTCTATATAGAAAACTCATTACTTATCTAGACCTTTCATCTATGTTATGAAGTTTTGAATCATATTATCATATTTCTTTTATTCTTTCCACACCTTATCTTTCTTTTAAACAAATCTCCATGTTCAATTTACTCCACACTTATAGTTGGGCCTATAGGTGTGGTTATAGGCCCCTTACTGTGAGTGATAAAGTGAGAGTTAGGCTGGTGTTTTTTTTATTTTCATTAATTAAAACAACATGTGTATGACTTCTTATTGCTCCTTTGACCTCCTAAACCTCTTTATCTTGATCACACTTTCAATGTTTCTCAAGTCTACAGTCATAGTTCTAAGCATGCTCAAAGGAGTTTTGACTGAGCTTGTTTGACCTTGGAGTGGGTTTGGTGTATTTTGACTATGTATAACCATAACCCATACATATCATACTTATTCTTGTGTATTTTTAATTCCTTGAGTATTTATTTCAATTGGTTCTATGTCCAATTGTCTATGTTTTTATAGTCAGGCCTATAGGTGATGTTTTTAGGCCCTTGACTATGAGTGGTATCTAAGATATGAATGATTTTCATGATCCATTTTATTACTTAATAATAATAATGATATTATACCAATTATTATAACCATTTGAATAATTCTTAACCTTATCAATCATTAGTGATTCACCTACCTTGTAGGCATAGTACTGTCTCCAATGAGATCTTGACTAAGTTATCAAATTGGGGTGGTTGAGAGTGTTGATCTTGCCTTTGACCCTACTTTATAATTTTAATTATTATGAATATTACCATATTACTCTTCAAGGCTTATAAATTTATCTAAGAATTCAACCTAAGATCCAACACTCCATTGGCTTAGTCTACCTTGATAAGCTTGTTTTGACTATGAGGCCCTGTCCCTACATAATAGTTTGGGATGGAGGGTTGAGCCATGTTGAACCTTAATTAAAAATATCCATACCTATTTTATGTCCTATGACTATTCAATATTATTTAATTCCTTCAAAACCTTCCTCATATGTCTTCCTTGGTCAATACTTCATCTCCTTATCTTACATAAAGCCCTGTAGGTGCCTGAATGAAGGGTAGTCTCTCAAGGGCTCAGAGATGAGAATAGGCTTGAGAAAATGGAAGTGAGGGTAATATTAAATAGGGTTAATTAAAATTAATCACATATATTTATTTCAAGCTAATTTTTATGTTTCCTTAAACCCCCCTATTCACACGTGTAAGGGATGAAGCATTATGCACATGGAAGTCACATTAGGGTAAGATTTGAATGTTACACTTGATCATTTGATGGTTCAGCTAATATTGGGAGGAATATAAATCTAAGTGTATTCTAATAAACTATCACACAACCTAGACTATTAACCATTTTCATTATCAAGCCTTGATGATTTTACAACAGGAAATAGCATTGCTTGTAGCTTGCATAAGTGATACCTTAAAGATTTTCTTGATCTCACACCCTCACACATGTGAACCAAGGGTAGAGAGTTATGTATATATAATTTATGACTCTTATAATCACCATCAATAATTTATTTTCAAAAACACTTCAAGGATGCCCCAAAATTGATGCCACTTTAGACCCTTACATAAATGAAGAAGACTATTTGAGTGCCTAGATTATTATAATTTATTCATAGAGCATAGGCCATAAATTTGAAAACAAATTCCAAGAATGTGAAGATTAATATACCCCCTTCATCTACCTAAAACCTCATATCCTCACTTTCTCTCTCCTATACAGACTGAGAATAAACCTAAGATCTTGCATGTACTACCAAAGAGGATGATAGGAGTGGAATGGTTTTTGAACTTTCTAACCTTGAAACTTATGGATCTCTTTACCTGACACCTGCACTAATCCCCTTTTTCATATTTTTGACTCCTTATGGTCATGGTCAACTATATGGATCTGTACAAGTTAGAAATTCTTGTCAGACCTATAATTTTCCTTTATTTTCACTTGATTCAAGATATAAAATGCCATTGGAGGATGTGAGGGGTAAATAGAGGTAAAATAACATTTTAAAATAGGTATTATGGCTAGAGAGAGTTGAAAGGTTATAATTCCCCACATGTGGGGTCCATTTGGTTAGTAAAAGGTGGATTTGAGTTCCAAAATAGACCCTCTTGAGTATAAAACACCTTGAAAGTGATAATATGATTAAAATGGGACACTTTAGGACTCCTCTAGACAAATTGCCATTAAAATATTCCCCTTTTTCAAAGTTTTGTAAGGAAAATAGACTCATGTGGCATGTTTGAGGATCATTTAGAGCTTTGAAAGGGCTAATTAAGGTTTGAGACAAACTTGAACAAATAGACCATGGAGAATGAGTTTGACACACATCACTAGGCTTCACATTAGAACCCAAGCATAGATTAGACACCCTTCAAATTAATTAGCAAGTTCCCTCTCACAAGGAATGGCTTAAATAGGCTTAAAATTCATGAGAAATAGAAACCTTAAACTTGTCAAATTACCTCAGCTTTTACTAAAGATCCTTAATATTATCAAATAATGCTTTAGACCACCCTCAAGGCTTGAAAAGGACAAGATAACTCTTCTACTCACTCAATTATCACTATGACCACCTAATACATCACCCAAGGACTCAAGACATCCAAGATATATGATTTTTTTTATAGTAGGTTCTAACACAAACACAAATCCTTAATCAATGCTAAAAAGGTTCAAAACGAGGCCAAAGAAGACATCACCATGTAGGAAGATCACTATGTAAATGCTTTGGTCGGTGTCATGGGGAATTTTTTGTTTTAGGGGTTGACATTTGGCCTAGGAGGCCAAATTATCAACATTCCCTTATGGACAGTTTCTTGGGTTATAACCAAATTCACATTGCCCCTGAAGACCAACATAAGACAACTTTAACCATGGAATGAAGCACCTATTTTGACATTAAAATTCCCTTTGGCCTTAATAATTTTGGGGATACCTATCAATGGGTAATGACTCACATCTTTCATGATCTTATTCACAAGATTGTAGAGACCAATGTAGATGACTTCATTTCCAAATCCAAATCTACGAGACTTATCTCTCTTATCTTTCTATCATCTTTGATCACCTC
Organism: Torreya grandis; assembly: GCA_037957365.1. NCBI lineage: Eukaryota > Viridiplantae > Streptophyta > Pinopsida > Cupressales > Taxaceae > Torreya > Torreya grandis. The sequence continues at coordinate 1,372,205 of JARHVA010003504.1, read as the reverse complement.
ATTAAATGTATAGTTACACTAAATCCCTAATAATGTGTTTTTGGTGTTACATCTAACAAATTATTAGGATTTTTAGTTTCTCTGCATGATATTGACAGTGTTCCTTCCAAGATCAATGTTCTTATCAGTATACCCATCCCTCAATCCAATCCAGATATTTGCACTTACCTCAGTAAACTTAGGGAAATTAGATAGTTTGTCATCAAAATGGCTTACCATATCTATTCTATCAATTATCTTCTTAAGAAAGGTCATGCCCTATAATAGATGGATCCTTATCAAAAATCATTTGACAATATGAAATAATCCTTGCTTCACCCACCTACTCTTTGTCCACCTTCAAATGATCATCCATTAATATTATATACCTCTTCCACACACATATCAGTTAGGTCACGACTTGTCCAAAAAGATGATACTATCATTCAGGTCCTCATTGACTATGATAAATTTTATACAAAAGTTAAACGTGATTACCTCACCAAATATTTTACTACTAAATTTTTTTGACATTACATGCTTTATCAAACCAATTACATTATTGTTCATTATGATCCCCTTTGTCATTTATTCTCTAAATCCATTATTATTTGTAATATAATTGGCACGTGGATGGTCCTTCTCATAGAATTTGATCTCTAAATTATTACTTGAAAATTTTTCAGAGGATAAATCATTGTGATTAACTTGCCACAACTCTAATCCTATCTACCAACCACCTTCAAGATAATCTTTCCAAAAACAATATTCTCTATATTTAAGGTCTTAACCAAGCCATATCTCTTAAATATTACTTTCATAACTTCATTCTTGACCTTGAAACAAGTAATTTATAAGGTTCCTCTATCTTCCCTAACACTACTAAAAAAAAGTTGTTATCAAAGAACTTTTTGAAATTATTGTCAATTTATATGAAGATATTTGGACCCTTCATTTCAACGTCAGCAAATGTATTCAAGGAGATAGGGAAGGTTGTATCCTTACTAGTCCTTTTGGTAAAAATATCCCTTTGGCATTTCACCTCACATTCGATGTCACTAACAACATGTCAAAGTACAAAGCTTTAATCCTAGGCATGAGAGCATCCCTTGATCTAGATATCACATATATGCATTCTTTAATTGACTCCCAACTCATTTACCACCAATTCAATGGTTATTAATGTAAAAGTGAAAATATCATTTTGTATCATCAAATCACAACTACCCTTGCCAAAGATTTTGCTTTTTTAACATTAAGCTTATCCCTTGAGATCAACAATCTATTATTGATTAACTTGCTTCTTCAACATCTATTTTTCATCCACACTAAGTTATTAACAATCCCACTTTTCTTATCCAAATAATAAAATCCCCATTTTCTCTTTAAACATAAGATTCATTCATATTCCACAATGTGGTCATCACCCTTCAACAAAGCTCATGGTAAAAATATATTATTCAATTTATTGAACACAAAACATATCCTCTAAACATTTATTCTCATGAAAATAAATTATTCAATTTCTTGAATGCCAAATTTAGCCTCTAAACATTTATTCCCATGAAAAAAATCGCATTCACAAACAAGATTTTAAGTATGTCTTTTGATATAACATAATATATTATCACAATTTTGAAGGTACCTTACTCTATTGTGTTATGAAATAATAGGTTATTCCTCTTCTTGAACATCACATGGGGGCATTTGGGGTGGCCACTATAGCAAACATGATATAGCCCATAAATTCTTATATATGGGATACTTTTGGCCCACTCTTGAAAAATATTCCATTTAATTTTATAAGAAGTGTACTCCTTACCAACTTCATGATGATCTAATTCATGCACCCCTAGTTGAGATTCAAACCATGGAATCTCCATGGCCATTCTCCATGTGGGGATTATATATAATAGGAAAATTACCTTGATATCAATATGGTCATGTCTTTATCATCACATCCACAGAATATTTTACCAAATAGGTTGAGGTTATGTCCCTTATCAATGTCACTAGTACCACCATCTCCAAATTTATCCTTAATCAAATAATTTTCTAATTTGGTGTCCCTCATACTATCATTTTAGACAATGGTGGTAACTTCAAAAATAAAGATGTGAAATAGCTATATGCTAAATTTAAAATCAATCACAATTTTTTCACACCCTACCATCCACAATGTAATGGCCAAGTCAAGGCCACTAATAGAATTATCTAGAAGATAATTCATAATAACCACATAGATTAACATCTTCATCTCTATCATGATCTTTGGGCCTATTGCACTAGCATATGCATTGTCACTAGGGCAACACCATTTTTTCTAGTCTATGATTCTAAATCAAACCTCCCATTAGAAATTGAGCTTAACTCTCTCTATATCTCTCTTCATGGTATTATCCTTGATGAATAATTATGTTAATCTCACCTTCATGCTCTTGATATCCTTGATGAATACCATCTTTCTACTTTGGAACAGAATCACCAATACAAGGCCCATATTGTCAAACAACATAGCAAACGGGTTAAAGTTTGCACTTTTAATGTTAATGATATTATCCTTAAATTAGATGACACTCATGACAAAGAATATAATTATCATAAAAAATGGTGGGGACCTTATTTAGTCAAAGACATTCTTGGTCCAAGTACCTATTGCCTTCAAATTAATGAAGGTCATATTTTCAAAGAGCCCACCAATGCACAATTCCTTAAAAGGTATTTTTCTTAAATCTCCCCCTTATTTTCATGATTTTTATATGTTATGTTTTTAACACTTTTTATAGGATACTTACATAGGTCTCACCCTTTATAGTATTTCTCTCTTAAAACAAACCTTAGTCTTTTAGTTTCTTATTTTATCATGTGTTGCATTGTAAAACTATGCATAGGAGCCGATCTTCTTTGTGATTTTCCATTTTTATTCTCCTTGTTTTATTACTGTATTATACTTTTTGACACCCCTTTGGGTTTATATTTTATGAATTGTAGTGTAGGACCATGGATATGACTTGACCTTCCTCACAAATATCATCCTTCTCATTTACTTTTCACATACTTTGTGCACCCTCATGGGTTTATCTTTTATGCGTTGTAGTGTAAGACCATGGATAGTACCTAGCCTTCCTCATAAAATTACCATCTTTAATTAATTCATTGTTCCTTGTCTAGAATGTTTAAATAGTTTTGAGTTTGTGATCCTTATTCTCAACTTAGGCTTTTCATTATTTTGCCGATAAAATTTGCAAAAACAACTATGTTAACATTTTTTCATACACTTCCCTCATTCTTATGATAAGGAATCACACTTTTACTTTCATTGTATCCCTTTTTCACCCTTTATCACATTTTTTTGTGATTTAAATTAATTGAAATTGTTTTCATTCTTCATGACTTATTTTATTTTCATTCCACATTGGATAAACCAAGGTCAAAGTCAAGATAGAACTTGTATCTTACCTGTATTAATAAGACTCTTAGACTTCATGCTCTCTATGTTATCTCTCTAGCAACCAAGTCCCAAAAATTCAAATAAAAGTCATCTTTAGCATCCATGTTTAGCTTTTCAAAGCCATATGGAGGAGGAATATAAAAATCCATTAAAAAAGTTAAAATCCAAATCATTTGAAACAAAAGGCAATGATATATAAAAGTCAACATAAAAATTTCAAAAGTTAAAATCACACCAAAAGATGTCATCACAAGCACACTTTCTATCTCTAATCAAATCTCAAACTCCGCACTTGGACTAATCATAGAGACAAGATCCATTAGGGTATAGTAGGCTAGTAGATTGGAATAAGATAATTCAACAAAATCTATGGTTCTACCTACTTTCTCACACAAGTACCCAATCTTTGTAGTAGAATGATAGATCTATAATGGGTTTTGAAAAATGGGGAACACATTATGGGAAGGTAGGTCCATTTTAATTTTTATGCACATATACTTCATGGGATGATATATCTATTGTATTCATTGATCTATGACATGTGTGTCTAAGAGAAGGTGTTCAGAGTCCTTAAGGTCGATAATCTTCTTATTTTGACAAACCTAATTTGAGTGTATTGACTTTGATAAAGCTCATTTATCTTGGTTTTTCCTTCATTCTCCCTTCCACCCATTTTATTTCCCCCCTTTATAGGCAAATGTGATTCTAAAATTTGTTTTTACTTCTTTTATACTTCCCTCTTATTCACATCTTAAAAACATGCTAGCACTACTTTGTTTTAGTTTTATCTATCTTTAGAACAAAATAACATGTTTGAGTAACTATGGATTACTTGATTTATACCATGGCTCTACATCTCTAGATGTGCCTTGATTTATTTTACCATTTCACATTGATGTAATACCCTTTTTATAGACACTTGAGTCTATTTCTACTTTCTTTTTCTTTTTCTATTATCGAGTGAGGTTGGATTGTTACTCCTCACTCACCAATGTTGTTTTCCCTTTTCTGCACCTTTTTCCATTGATACTTGAGTCAAGCTTATTAATTATCACTTATTAATGTTGTTTTACCATTTTTCTTTCCCATCTTTGTTTAATTAATTATTGTTTCTACTTTCACATTGATATTTGATTACCATCTTTTTTGACATGTATCCTTGGTTTGACTTGGTGAGTTTGCCTTCCTTACATAAGGTTTACTTGTTTGAGTTTTTCAATCTTTAGTAACCTTGGATTTTGTATTACCTAATTTACTCTAAATTTTGACTTGGTCATTTGGTTTAACATAGCATTTTTTAACTTGGATTGCCAAATTTCCAAGTATGTCTCATCCACATAACATCAATTATCTTATATTTCCTATTTTTATTTGTTTTTGCTCTTTAGTTTTGTATCCTTGGGTTTGTTGAAAGTAGTCTCTATGCCCTCTATGATAAAAAATACAAACATAACAAACAAGCATACATCAATAAAGGTAAGTCAAGGTATGCATACATTTAATTTTTTAGTTATTTCCTTTTCAGACATTTAATTTCAATTATTTTTATTTTATTATACTGCAACTTTTTTTAGCTTTAACATTGTTTGTTTCTATGTTCTTTTCTCAAAGCACCATCCCCAATTTCACCTATGTGACATGTGATAAACTTCGATTGGGGCATATGTATACATATAATATTTTAAAACTTTATCAATTATTGATGTTTTCTATCTTGTAGAAACCCATCGAGTCTTAATCCCTCTAAGTGAATGCCTTAAGGGGTACACCAAGAAAGGGGTGGGTGCACCACTAGTGCTTCATAGGATTATTGTCCTTTACTACAACTTGTTATCAATCCAACCATCTCATAAAATCATTCCCATAAGCTTGGCCTCCTATTTTACCCCCTCATCTAGTCATTTTCCACCTTCATTATCCTTTCTATAGCCTAAAATACTTTTTGATAGTTTACATTACACTATCGGCCCCATAAAATGTGTATTATAATTTATAAAACTTATTTAGGGTCTAGGTTGGCCCCTAGCCAACCTAGACCAGGACCTTTTTTGTCAATAATGATACAAGGTCAATTGTGTTGACCTTGTTGGCCTAAACTTTTGGAAAGGACTAGGGTTAGATTTAGCTATATAAAAACATCCATTTTTTCATTCTTAGAGAGAAATCAAGAGTTAATTATTCATTTTCACTTCTTTACAATCTATTCTTCCACCATCTTGAGGAGTCTAAGCTTAAGGTTTCTACTTGGAGAAGAATCTTTTCTTGTAGAAAAATCTTGGATGCTTTGGCTTTTCTTAGTGATCCTTACAAACCACAAAAACCTCTTGTGAATCACCTTTGTCCAATGGAGAGATTGAGTCTCAACACGATCATCTTCAAGGTAGGTATCTCTAACTTTGTTCCTCTTTTTAGTAGATAGAAGTAGCATAAGTAATGAATTTTGAATATATTTCTCTCCATGCTTTAGGGTTTTGCCTATATATGGCTTAAATAGGATTCCCTTATGCATGTTTACTTTTATGTTTATTAACCCTCATTTTATGCCACAAAATTTGGTGAGCACTAGATTATATTTTGCTTTACTTGTTATTAGTTCAGTGAATATGAAAACATAGTACCTAGTTGAGGCTATTGCATAGTTTTACTTAACTGGAGGATTTTAAACCCTCCCTAGTGAATTTATTTTGGTAAGATATCCCTTGGCTAGGTCTAGTGGATCCATCTTGGTCATGACCTTGAATATCTAATGTATCCACAATCAAAAGTGTAATTAGGATTATTCTTCTTTGAAGTAGGATTGGTTTATATATTTGTTGCATTTCTCATTGCATACACATTGCCTACATAGTCTTTTAAGACCTCAAGTCACTATATTTTTTCCTTCACAAAAGGAATCTAAGTACCAACAAGTTTTAGATAAATGCAAATGACAAGGCAAATGGAAACATCAATGGCAAGGTGTTATTACTAATTTACCCATAGGTAGTTATAATTAGGAAAAAAGGGTAAAGGTTTAGTGGTACTAATTTTCCCAAAAGTGGTTATAATTAGTAGCATAAGGTGGGAATGCAACACCAAATTAAGGATGCAATTACCAAGACCACTATCATATTTCTTCCATATACTACCATTTGAATGTGTAATTATGAAATTATTACTAGACTAAATTTGTTCATCAATCAGGGAACATTATTGAAGTAAAAATGAATCAGAACCAATGCCAAATGTGATGGATTGGGTTAGGTAAAAATAATTGGATAGAAAATGGTTAAGGTCATGGTATAATGGTAAGTGGTATAGTACAAAGCATAGGTATAATGTGACACAACTTAGATGATCTTTTTAGATAATAATCTGATTGCCTCAAGCATAAAAATGTTTCAGGTGCATTATATTCATTCGTTCATCAAGCCCATCTCCCTATGGTGTAGAGATATTGTATACTCCAAAACTATAGTTGGAAATAACTATATAGGGACCTAACTAGTTTGGTTGGAATTTTCATCTTTTTCTTTGTTTTAGCATTTACATTTTTTTTATTCTCTTTTAGTACAAGGTCACCAAGCTTGAATTCATAATTTTTAATGTGCCTAATGTATTATCCCTTTAGTTAGTTTTGATATGCTTAAAGACTATTCAATTTAGCCAAGCATTTACCATCAAGTAGATTTAGCTCTTGCAGTAAAGCTACTATGTATTCTTCATCATCAATGATGTGCTACAATAAATTTAGAGAAAAGGCAAATCAACTCAACAAGAAGAATGGCTTCAGTTCCATAAATAAGGGAATAAGGTGTAGATCCTATTGGAGTATAAAAAGTGTTACGGTATTCCTAGGGGCATTAAATAACTATAAGTTCTAATTACAACTAGTGTCTTTATAAATATTCTTAAAAATATTAACAATAGTTTTATTATAATCCTCGATTTGGTCATTGCCTTGAAGATAGTATGTGGTAGAGAAATGTTGTTTGATGTGGTATTGAGAACAAAATGCTTTCACATATTTATTCTTAAATGATCTATTATTATCATATATAATTTTAGATGGGATGTTATGGTGGCAGATGAGATGGTTGAATATGAACTTAGAGATCTTCTTGTCAGTAATGTGAGGGGAATGGCTTACACCCATGTAATGAAGTATTCAGTAGTAGTGAGGACATGTTGACGGCCATCATAAGATGTGGGATTGATATTCTTGATGAGGTTGAGTCCCCATATTGAGAATAACCATGGTGTTATCCGTGGTTTGAGTGTCTTGGCTAGATTATGAATTAAATTAGCATGTTTTTAACACTTGAGACACCTCTTTACATATGTAATTACATATATTTCCATTATCATCCAGTAATAACTACTACATAGTGACATTTTGGCTAAGATTTCCTCATTGGTGTGGGCTCTACACACTCATTCATGGATTTATCTCAATATTGGTCTAGATTGTATCGAAGTTAAACAATAAATTATAGTTACATCTTAGCTTCTAAAATACAAGTTCAATCCATGTAGGGTATAGTGAGAGGCTTTATGGGTGAACGCTTTTTGTTTTCTTAATGATAAATCAGGAGGCATAGTTTGGTCTTAGAAATAGGTATATGCATCTGAGTACCAAGGAGACATGGGACCAAAAATGTCAAAAATAATATTGATGGATGATTATTCATGTGCCAAAGCTAAGTGATGTTCAATAATAAATTAATAATCCCTTACTCTATCTATGGTTTGGATCACGGAACCAATAGTGGCCATGGCATCAAATGTTTAGTTCTTGTCCCTAGGTATTCTTTCAAATTGGATGTTGGTAATATTCTACTTGAGAATATAGACCATATCTATATAAGGCACCATATTCCCATCTGTATTATAGTATTAGTCTATGATTTGATTGATGATTAACTGAGAATCACCATACACTAATAAATATTGAATGTTCCACTATAATAATTGATGAAGCCTTACAATGAGTGCTTCATAGTTGACCATGTTATTGGTACATTGAAATCAATTATGAATGGACTTGGGAATGAGATCCCCTTATGGTTTAATAAAAAATATCCTAGCCCTTGATTCATGAGTCATGAATTATCCATTAAAGTACATCTTCCAGTATTCAGACTCAGGAGTTGTATCTACTTTTTTAATGGTCATAATGACCTCATATGTAAATCCAAATGTAAAAGGTAAAGTATCTTGAAGAGGAGATTATACAAGTTGATATGTGAATACTTTCCCCTTAATGTCCTTTTGGTTGGCATATTTAATTCCAAACTCACTCAATAACATGATCCATTTTCCATATGGCCCTACAAATATGATTTGTAAAGTAGATACTTGAGTGGATCTACTTTGGAAATAATAATGGTCTTGTTGTTCAACATACAATGATGTAAATTTTGGGATGCAAACACCAGTACTCAATAGGACTTTTCAATTGACATATAGTTATGTTCATATGTGACCAATGTTTGGCTCAGATAATACATAGAATGTTTTTTTCCTATTTTTTATGTGATGTGGACACAAAATAATCTCAAAAATGAGCTCAAACACATAAAGGAATAAATTAAATATCATTTCTAAAATGAAGATTATTCTCAACCTCACACACATATATTATTTCAAATATGAATCATATAATTCTTCAATATAACAATACTACAACTCTCGATTAATTGTCCTTCAACTACTTCACACAAAGCATCCAAGCTAAGCATCCAAGCCACTATGAAAAATACAAATAAGGATTATCATCCTTATAAATAAACTCCTAAAATTATAGTTTGAAATAAAAATGCATCCACCTTCCATAAATAAAGAAAACTCCAAGGAATGATATGCCACCCTTCAATTTGGGGTTCATTATGACTTAAAGACAAAAAACACTATTGAAACGTTGGTGCCTCTTTTCAAGACTAGTCAAAAAAGATAAAGGAAATATCAATTTAGAAGAGTAGATATTGTCTCCTCCACCATCATAAACCTCTAAATGATAATTTATTCTCTTTTTAACCATTATCCCATGGAAAATGCACCCCATGCCACCTAAGACAATCTTTAATAGTTATAATTAGGATTAGTGTCAATTAGGAATAGTACCAAATATTATCAATCAAGAATAGTGTCCTTGAAACCTCACCAATGTGAATAGTGCCTCCACATCATCCTCATTTAGTTAAAATAATGCAACTCCCACAAATTTCTTTTATGGTACTCCAACCATTTATCTTTGTCAATCCTCTTCAGCTCCCACTCTAAAATCCAATAATTGTCTTCATATGGAAATCCTTCCCACTACACCAAGTATCCATTGTAGGTTCTTTGACTTGTGTACATAGTCTTCATATCCAAAATTTACACTATCTTTTCCTTCTTTGGATTATTTTATCTCCTCCTACCATCTGCTATAATTTTGTAATTCACATTACTTTTCTACAACCTCCTTCTCACTTCACCTTTTTCCACAAATGCCTTTGTATCATTACTAACTTTCTTTACAATTGGTAAAATTAATTTTAGTTTACTTTTAAACCTTTTCACCAAACTAGGCTTGTGATTCTCTAAACTTTATTCAGCAACTTTTAATTATCCTCCTTCCTCAACATTAAACCTTACATGGCCACTCTCTTCCTCTTTTTGTATGTCACATAAACTCTTTTCTATTAAACAACAACTTGTCATCCTCATACCCTTGATACATTCTTGTGTAGACAACATATTTTCCACCAGTCCTTCTTCTTTAAGAGGTATCAATAATACATCTGTCCCATCCTTCCAAAAAGTATATGTATTATTTTCTCCATCGTGAATAGCTTTCCTATCATATTTCCATGCCCTACCCAGCAATATATGACATGCATCTATGGGAAAAACATCACACCATATTTCATATTTATAAGTTTTCCCTATAAAAAACTTAACTAAACATCTCTTATCAATAATAACCTCATTCTCTTTTTTAAAACATGAAATTTTATAGTGATTAGGATGCCTTTCATAATGCAATCTTAATTTTTCTACCATTTCCTTATAAACCATATTTTCACAACTACCACCATCGATAATTAATTTTCATACCTTTCCTCCCAAAGTGCATCTTATTCATAAATTTATCTGCAACCATGCATCACCTCTTCCTTTTCTTTGCTCCAACTTTTACCTTAGAACTATCAAGGTCCTCCTCATCATAAGGCTTCTCCCACATATGTTGTTGTAGCTTAAGTATCTTGATCTTCTAGCTCATCTTCAACCAAGTTTACTCTTGGATGGTACTCTTGCCTCTTTTCTTATCTATGAGGACACTCATTTGTATTATGTCCTTTTTATCCACATATATAACAAATTATGGGTGTGGGTTGGTCAAGAACCAACTTCAACACCTCCATAACCTCATTCTTTTTAGAATCCTCTTCCTCTCTATGATACTAAAATCCTTGTTTGTTCTCTTCTTGATTTTATACACTATGTTATTATTCTCCCCTTATATGATCAGATCCACCACTAGTGTTATTAAAACCACATTGTCCCCATGCTTGAGGTGATTGTACTATTCTTTGATCAAATTACCTCCTAGAAACTTGTCTATTTTTCTTCTCTTCTTCTCTCAAGGCTAACTAATAAGCCTCTTTCATACAAAATACTCTATGCTTAATTAACTCATATTGAATGGAAAATTTTAAGCCATTCACATACCTTGGAGCCATTTTCTCACCTATTTCCTCATGCTCCAATCTTATATATAGCTTGTATAACTCATTTATTTACTTTTGTACATTATACTCCGTCTGCCTCAAATTATGAAACCTTCTATAGAGGGTTTGGGTATGATCTATAGGAAGGAATTTCTCCCTTGGCTTCTTTTACATATTTTTCCATGTGTTTATATTTTTTTTTTTCATCATCTACCTCTCTATATGCATGTGATCCCACCAAATCATTTCATGACCTTTCAATGTAGTGCATGAAAATTTCAACTTGTTCTCTTTTGTCATGTTCTTTCACTCAAAGAAATTATCCATGTTATTCAACCAATAAACCACTCCTCTAGTTGTAAACTTCCCCCATACTCTAGAATTTCTAATTTGACTCCACCATTACTTCCCTCTAAAGCTCTAATCACTATCTCCTCCATTGATAGTGGCTCTACTTCTTTTTTTTATTATTCTTCATGAATTGTTTTTCCTCTAGTGTCATCTTATCCTTGCATTCTCCCTTAATTATTGAACATGGTAGATAGGTATGTCACTTCCATCTGTAGTTATTGCATATCTATACTCACTTGAGCATATCCTCCTCTTTATTGTCTTTTTTCCATACCTTTGAAATACTTATATATATATATATATATAACTCTCTCCAAAAACTCTCCCAAGGATTCTAACTTGCTCTGATATGAATTGATGTGGCCACAAAACAATCTCACAAATCAGCTCAAACACATAAGGGAAGAAAGGCAATATAATTTCTCAAATGAAGATGATTATCAAACTCACACATATATTATTTCAAATATGAATCATACAACTCTTCAATACAACATTACTATAAATCTCAACAAACTTTCCTTCAACTTTCTTCACACAAAGCATCCAAGCAACTATGAAAAATACAAAGAAGGATTATCATCCTTATAGAGAAACTCCTAAATTTATAATATGCAATAAAAATGCTTCCACCTTCCAAAAAATAAAGTAAAATCTAAGGAATTATATGCCACCCTTCCACTTGGGGATCATTATGACTTAGAGATTAAAAAACACTATTGAAAATTTGGTGCCTCCTTTCATGACTAGTCAAAAAAGATAAATGAGATGTCAATTTGGAATAGTAGATATTGTCTCCTCCATCATCATAAACCTCAAAAAGATGATTTATTCTCTTTTTTACCATTGTCCCATGGAAAATTAACCCCATGTAACCTAAGCTAATCTTGAATAGTTTCAATTAGGAATAGTGTCAATTAAGAATAGTACCAAATAGTGTGAATCAAGAATAGTGTCCTTGACACCTCACCTATGTGAATAATGCCTCCACATCATTATGTTATGACAAAACTACCCCTAGGGCATCCACATTTGTTGACAAGTAAAGATGTAGTGGATTATTTAGCATTGGTGTCAAAAAATGGGTGGGTTATCAAGATATTCTTTAAACTGATTGAATGCTTTCTAATACTCTTCATTCTATGAGATCATAATGCCTTTCTTCAACAAGTGCATTAATAGATGGCATTTATCAACTAATTGTGAGATAAAACATCTGATAGATTGAATTTTGCCTTGCAAACTACAAAGATGCTTCAAGGTACATGATGGTGGCATTTATGTAATTACATGAACTTTGATTGGGTTAAATTTAATGCCCATATGAGATGAATAAATACTAATAGTTTTCCAAAATTTACACCAAATACACACTTTTTTGAATTAAGCCTAATGTTGTACTCATGATGTCTCTCAAATATTTTTTTAGTATGGTTGGATGATTATGATGGGTCTTTAATTTACCCATGGGTATTTAATTTACCCAAGATGTCATAACCATAGTCCTCAATGATGTCATGCATCATCTCATGGAAAATCACTATCATAGATTTTTGATAAGTGGCCCTGACATTTTTAATCCCAAACAACATCACTCGATAACAAAATATTGACCACAGAGCAGTGAACACTATTTTGTGTTGATATTTTTATGTTATTTTGATACAATTATAACCTAAAAATCCATCCATTAGAAAGAGAATTTCATAGCTAGTCATTGAGTCAACTATCATGTCAATATTAGGTAAAGAAAATTCATCTTTCAAGTAGGCTTTGTTGATATATCTAAAATTAGTGAAGATTTTGATACCGTCTAATTTCTTACTTATTAGCATAATGTTTGAAATCCACTCTGAATGTTTTATTGGCTTGATGCATTTTACATCTAAGAGTTTCTCTAACTCTTTCTTGACTAGTACAACAATACGAAGATTCATCTTAATTAGATTTTATTTAATAGTCTTGGCATCAAGATGTACAACAAGATGGTGTAAAACCAAGGTGGGGTCAAAACTTTGCATGTTTAAATAGGCCCATACAAATATGAAAATAAATTCCCTCAAAAGGGATGTAAAATATTCACATTCCTCTTCAATGAGGGATGTGCCTAGTTTAATCCACTTTGGGTCTTTTGGAGTCCCAATGTTTAACTCCAAAATGTCCTCCATAATAAGTGTATAACTATCATCTAAAATATCTGGCAAGGATTTTAACTAGTTTTTAATGGAAAAGTCTTCTAGATGGATTGGCTTATCTAATTATCCTAAGCAAGATGAATTAGAATCTCCTAAAGCTGGCATTGACCATGAAATAAATACCTTGGGTTACTCTTGAATAATTTGTGAAAAATATTTTTTCTCCTTAGTACTAATTTTTTATCCATAAATAGGCTTTGGGATATAGGTCTCTTGTGCTTCATAGGAAGAGGGGTGAACATCCCCATCTAATTGCATCAAAAACTAGTTTTTACCAAAAGACCTACCTTTCTCTGAACTTTTTCCCTAGTCATAAATTGCCTCGAAAAAGTTTTCACTTTGAAATCTCAATGTTTGATTTTATTTTTATTTTTGGCTAGGGAAGTTCACCCGCTCTCTAATGTAGGTAGAAAGATCCAGTCTAATATCAAATCCCTACTTGTGGTCTCTAAGAGGAATGTGACTCCTTAATCACATAAAATCATATATGGCCTTCTCATTTTCAAACTCCTGTAATGGCATTATTGACTCTTATTGGTCCTAGTCTATCAATTATGGATGGTAAAGGGTTAAATGTGAAGGTTGATAAATAGGGATAATGGTGCAAATGGCATAGGGGTTAAATAAATTTATAGTGAAAAGGTCATTATAGATGTTATAATCATCATATACATTACTTTTATCATTATTGTCACTGATTGTTGGTGTTGAAATATGAATAAGGTATGTAGGGTCACCCCTATGTGGTTTAAGTCCAATACTATGGATTCCCTTATATTTGGCCATTGAGATTGGTTTGATCATGCCTTGTTGATGTATCCTAAGGCCTCTACCTTCATAAGATAGTTGATCCATAACTTGATTTGGAATAGGATATGCACTTTGTTAACAATTAGTTAAGTCATCAATGTACATCCATGAATCATCTTCAACCAAGGGGTCTTTTTATAGGCTAGAAGTTAATTTGAAAATTATGGGTTTGTTCATCTAATATTTTCCTTTGGTTTCCCACTCTAAATGAGTAGATTTGGCCTTAGATATCCTGTAAGATTTTGAATTTTTATGCAATTTGGCAATATGGAATGCATTATGAGTATTATATTCTCTGAGACCTTTTTACATTATACAAAAGTGGTTAGAAATGTCTGGTAGAGAAATGGTTGAGGTAGAGGCTACACTAATTAGGTTAATGTGATTAGATTCTAGGCTTGATTCAATGGATTTTTCTTTTTTAGATCTTTTCCCATCTAATTTGGGCATAGGATTCATGCCAAATTGGTAGTTATAGCTTTTATACTCAACCTCAAGGCATTTACAATACTTATATAGATAAAGATCAACTGGTATAATCACTTCCATTCCTAAATGTGGAAATTTTATACAATGATGTAATTTATAAGGTATATCCCTAATTTCATGGATCTAGGGTTAGCCCAATTATATATTATAAGATAGTTCCAAGTCCAAAACATGACATAGAGTATCATGGTTCAGTGGCCCAATGATCACTGACAAGATAATAGTACCTTGAGAGTCTTATTATTTTTTATCATATGCCTTGATAACGATGGTATCTAGTTTCAAGTTAGTTGTTGTATACCCAAGATATTTGACAAAATTTAGAGACATAATATTGAGACATGAACCATTATCTACAAGGACTCATTTAACTTTATGGATTGTTATATTGACCTCAATGTATAATGGGTTATTATGCATAGGACCTAGATAAGACTTATGATTTTGGTCAAAGATGAGATATTGGCTAAGGGCCAAGTGTCCTACCATGGCTTGGAAATTATCTTGAGTGATGTCATCTAGCATGAGGGATTAGTTTAAATACTCATTTAGAATGTCTTTGTGGTTATTAGGCATATGCTACAAATCCATGATGGATATATGCACAACTGTCTTCTTCAGTTCTTACATAATATTGTTAGTCTTTTCATCAATTTTATTAATTGGTTTATTTTTTATAGGCATATAAGGTTGATAAGGCTCACTTGTAGTCTTTGGTTGTGGTCCTTTGATAGTGACCCTAGCTCATTGAGTTACAATTTCACAATCTTTATATGGAACTTGGCTTTGGTAGTTAGTTAGATAGGTAATAATGCTTGGAATGATGATTCTTAGATGATATGGAGCTTGGTTGTCAACATGGTCCATAAAAGAATCACTAGCATAATGGGGTTGGTAAGCATTGCTTGGTTGTTAAGCCTTATTGGGTGAAGGTCTATGTCTATTGGTAGTTGGCCAAGGATTAATGGTGATAGTGGTAACATGACCATCTAAAACATGTCCTACAACATTTTTATAAGTATACGCAATGACATGATGGCCTCCCTAGTTAATTAGGTTATTTTTCCCTTAGTTCTGACCATTATGTTATTATTATTGTAGTTGATGTTGTTAATATTAATTTTATGGTGGAGTTATTTGTCGATGTTGTTGTTATCATTGGTACTACTACTGATTATTATTATTTTTATGTTGCAAAAACCAATTTTGGTAGATACCCAAGTTATGATTGGTCATAAGAACATGGGTGTCTCTTTATATCTCTACATTTTCTAGCATATTCTCAATCAAATGCCTAAGTTAGATACACCATATTATGGAATTTCCTATGACATGATGATACTCATAAAATTCATGTTCCTTGTACCAATCAAGAAAAGGAATCCCTTCAAGAAATAGATTTGACATCAATGTTACGTTGTGGAGCTAAAAGCTTCAACTGTTACAGACATGGAGGAGGTTGCTGAGTTCCAGGGATTCTGGCATCGGCAGTGGGACCGACGTCGGTCATCTACAGTGCAGAAGGGCAACCAGCATCAGTAGAAGGTTGGCCGACATCGGTCACCTCCAGGCAAACAGGGACTGACGTCGGTCGCCTGTGGTGGTTTCAGAACTATTCATTACACGAACAGTTAGTTTGTTGAACCGAGTGTTTGAATGTAAAGGCTAATTATAGCCTCGAGCTACATTTCTAATTATTGTAAATAAGAATTCTAAGTTATTGTTTAGTATGGGAGCTATTTATAGACCCATTGGCATGTATTGTAATTAAGGATCAAGGATTCAAGGAAGAGATCCTTCAGAGAGCAAATAGAGGAAGGCAAGGAAGATCCTTCCAAGTGTAAGATCATTTGAGTTGCAGGTTGTTGCAAGCTCATAAGAGAAGATCTACATGGTAAGTAAGATCATTTGAGATCTACTTTAAGTACTTTGAGTACTTGGTGTACTGGCAGTGTTATTACTGACTGGTTGGAGAGGTGAACACCAATTCTGTGTGTGAGTTGTGTGTTGGGACTGTTTTTGGTAGGAGAGTGAACTCTTGAATAAAATTGTTGTGGACACTTGAAGTGTGGGAAGCTTCTGAGAGGTGTGGAGAAGAAGTGGCATCTTCTTTATTTTATTTTCTTTCTGGATGAGTATTAATACAAGATAGTGTATTGTCTCTCATATTCTGTCCTATTTGTGTGAATTCTAGTTACTTGTTCATTCTGGTATAATTCCGTGTTTAGTTGCTAATACAAGGTAATCATATATACTCTTATTGGTGGAGTAGGATCCTAACAAGTGGTATCAGAGCTTTTGGTTGGGTTTACTAATAGGTTATATCAGATCTGGTTAGTGTTTGTTGATTACAGGTTATTCACAGGGGTTTCTATTTGAGTGGGAGTATAGCAATGGCAGAAGAAAGTAGGCTACAAATGGAGAAGTTTAATGGCAATAACTACCAATTATGGAGGATGCAGATAGAAGATTATCTGTATCAAAAAGATTTGTACTTACCATTGGGTGGGGTTGCATGCATGCCCACAGATATGAAGGATGAAGAATGGGAGGTTCTTGATCGGAAGGCTCTGGGATCTATAAGGTTGAGCCTTGCATCGTCTGTGATTTCTAACTTATCATAGGCCAAGACAATGGTACAATTGATGGAATCTTTGGCAAATTTATATGAAAAACCCTCAGCTTCAAATAAGGTATTTCTTATGAAGTAATTATTTAATTTACAAATGTTGGATGGTGGATCTATACGTAGTCATCTTAGTGATTTCCATGGTTTGGTAAACCAGTTAAGTTCAGTCAATATTGATTTTGATGATGAAATTAAGGCTCTCTTAATCTTGTGGTCATTACCTGAAAGCTGGGAGAGTTTGGTAATGGCAGTTAGCAATACTGCATCTACTTCAAAAATCTTAAAAGTGGATGATGTTGTGAGTGTAATCTTAAATGAAGAGATTCATAGGAAAAGCACAGGTGAATCATCAGGGAATGCTTTGAATGTTGAAGGCAGAGGAAGGCAAAGAGAGAAGATCGAGCATGGGAGATCAAAGTCCAAGACAGGCAAGAGATCCAAATCCAGATATGGTAGAATAACCTGTTGGAAATGTGGAAAGCAAGGGCACTTAAAGAGAGATTTTTGGGTGAATGAAGATCAACATGAAGGACATGAAGAAGCAGATGTTGTAGATTATGTTGCATAGGATGCACTGGTATGTTCCTTAGATAAAGTAGAATCTTGGGTTTTAAATTATGGTGCCTCTTTTCATGCATCCCCAAATAGGGAATTTTTTCATGAGTATGTCCAAGGAGACTTTGGAGAAATTTATTTAGGGGATGGTAAGCCTTGTCAGATGATTGGCAAAGGGAAAGTGAAGATGAAATTGCAGATGGGCAACACATGGGTGTTGAAGGAGGTCATGCATATCCCAATCCTAAAGCAGAATCTAATTTATGTTGGAAAGTTGGGTGATGAGGGTTGCATAGTAACTCTCACAGTGGACTCTTGGAAAGTTACCAAGGGTGCACTTGTTGTAGCAAGAGGTAAGAAAGTAGGTACGCTTTATCTATCTACTTATATTACTAATTCTCTTTCTGGGTTATCTACTTCAGCTGTAGATTCAAAGATGTGGCTTAATAGGCTTGGTCACATGAATAAGAAGGAGATGCATGTTCTTGAGTTAAAGGGTATGCTTTTGGATTTGGAAAGCATGGATTGATATTTTTGTATGCAGAAGAAGAAAGTGATGTTTCTTGAGAAATATGATGTTCGTGACAAGAACAGAAAAGCCTTGGTTTTCAAGGAGAAGGTGATGGACAGACTTCAGTACAAGGGGCTAAAGAATTCTGAGTAGAGCAAGGTTGATTTGGACAAGGGTTTGATCCAAAAGGAGCTCACAGGTAAAAGTCATTGCTCACTAGTAAAACATAGAGACCGACGTCGATTAGAAAATCGACATCAGCGTCCAGATAAGGACCAACATCGGCTATGTGCAAACTGACAGTGGTGACTTGGGGACCATAAACACTAGCATCGATCAGGAAGAACTGATGTCGGTGATGAGATAGTCACATGGAACTGACATCGGTTAGATGCAGACTGAGATGTGACTGGCATCAGTCACTAAGATGGATTTTGGGTGGATAGCAAGCTGTCAAGGAGTCTCAAGCACCCATATGGAGGACTGAAAGTGTAAGTAAGCCTCAAATTTGTCATTTCCCTTCTTTACACTACTTTTTGCTCACTGATGGTCAAGAATCAGGAAGTTATTAAAGAAGCAGAGCAGGTAGATCTAGGAAACAGTGGGAGCTTGGCATGGATGAGGAATGTGATTCCTTGGAGAAGAACCAAGCAGGTGTTCTTGGTGGAGTTGCCAGCTAGAAGAAAGCACTGAGAGATGAATGGATGTTTAGGATAAAGAAGAGTGGAAATAGACATGTGAGATAGAAGGCCAGGGTATATGGTCTTGATTTAGCTGCAAGACAATGGAAGTTTAACCATTGTGTTTCTCTTTACCAGATTGGATAATATTAGCTACATTATCCTATTACTATATTGTGTGCTTATTGCAGGGTTACACATACAAGGAGTTATTGAACTAAAGGTAAAGCTAGTTCAGAAGTATGTCATGAGGAATCTAGGAGTAGCAAGATTCTTTGGCATAAGTGTATTCTAGGGACATGGAAGGTCACAGGTTGACATTGTTTCAGGATGATTGTGTGAAACCGGTTAGCATGCCGATGTTTAGACAGTTCTATGAATAGTGTCTTGATTCACATAATGAGGTTGAGTACATGTGTACTAAACCTAAGTGTTTTCCCAAGCAGTGGGAGCTATCAGAAAGTTTAGGGTCAATTCAAGAAAGAAACACTGGAGGGAAGTTCAGTGGGACCAGCAGCAAGTTGACATGCTATGCAGGGTCAAGTTCTTTTCTACATAGTTTGTAGATATGGATGTGGCAAGTGATTTGGATGACAGGAGGTGCACCACAAGATTTGTGGTGGTTGGTCTTCAAGAGTGATCTTGAAGAGGGATACAAAGCCAAGGGAACAAACTAGATGATATACAGGTACAGGTATAGTAGCAGCTATTTATCTCCAAGTGGGAGATTATTAGGTTGTGGAGCTAAAAGCTTCAACTATTGTAGACATGGAGGAGGTTTTTGAGTTCCAGGGATTCTGGCATCAGCAGTGGGACTGATGTTAGTCATCTATAGTGTAGAAGGGCAACTAACATCGGTAGAAGGTTGGCTGACGTTGGTCACCTCCAGGCAAACAGGGTACGATGTCAGTCACCTATGGCAGTTCCAGAACTGTTCATTGCATGGACAGTTAGTTTGTTAAACTGAGTGTTTGCATGTAAAGGCTAATTATAGCCTTGAGCTGCATTTCTAATTATTGTAAATTAGAAGTCTAAGTTATTGTTTAGTATGGGAGCTATTTATAGACCCATTTGCATGTATTGTAATTAAGGATCAAGGATTCAAGGAAGAGATCCTTCAGAGAGAAAATAGAGGAAGGCAAGGAAGATCCTTCCAAGTGTAAGATCATTTGAGTTGCAGGTTGTTGCAAGCTCATAGGAGAAGATCTAGATGGTAAGTAAGATCATTTGAGATCTACTTGAAGTACTTTGAGTACTTGGTGTACTGGCAGTGTTATTACTAACTGGTTGGAGAGGTGAACACCAATTCTGTGTGTGAGGAGAGGTGAACACCAATTCTATGTGTGAGTTGTGTGTTGGGACCATTTTTGGTAGGAGAGTGAACTCTTGAAGAAAATTACTGTGGACACTTGAAGTGTGGGAAGCTTCTGAGAGGTGTGGAGAAAAAGTGGCATCTTCTTTATTGTATTTTCTTTTTGGATGAGTATTAATACAAGATAGTGTATTGTCTCTCATATTCTATGCTATTTGTGTGAATTCTAGTTACTTGTTCATTCTAGTATAATTCTGTGTTTAGTTGTTAATACAAGGTAATCATATATACTCTTATTGGTGGAGTAGGATCCTAACAATCAACCAATTAATCATAATTGCTTGAATAAATCTTTGAAATACAAATTCAATAAGCTCACTAAGGCAACTAAATTATCTAGAAATGGGTTGTCTTCTCCTTGGAGGAGGGGCTTGTAATTGGTTTTGATTTTTTGGCAATTGGTTTTGTGGAGGTCTTGGTTGAATATATAGAGGAGGTCATTGTTGAGTGGGTGAAGTTAAATAGACAGTTGATGTTTACACTATATAAACATGGAATGATTCAATAACCATATTACCAACAACATTATTATTATGTTTATAGGGTTTAGGTCTCTTGTTTTTGTTATCCTAAGGTGGCATTAAAGATGATATTTGAATTGGGTTCTAATTATGGTTATAGCCTTGGTTTTAGTTTTGGGTATGTTGATCTTGATGATGATTCTAGATCAGATTAGACAAGGATAGAATCATTATCCCTTTGTTGAAAGTGATTTCTCAATCTATATTCCTTTCTCTATAAAATATTTGAACACATTAGCACATTATAGCTCCAGATGGTAAGTGTTGAGTATGGATCCATTTAGGGCTATTACATAACCTTAGGGGAATACTTTGGTGGCTTAGAGAGCTTCACAAAAGTGGGGAGTGCATTTTTACCCACTCCACATTTTGTGGAACCTTGCTCCACATGTGAGTGGAATATTCCTTATTTTATCTAATTTATATGTTTCCATGTTTTATGGAATTAGTTGTTAGATGTTAATTTTCCATGTTAACTTCCTTGTTCTAAGGGAGTTGGTTGTTCCTTGGAAAATGTGTTGCCTTCCTTGTAAGGAGTTGCTTGTGATCACATGGTGTTGTTAAATGTGCCCTTGAAAGGTGGAGACCCAATCTTAGCATGTTCCTTCATGGATGAGATTTTAGATGAGCTTGCTTAGGTGGAATAGGGTTATCACATGTTGGATAATGCTTATCTTGGATAAGCATTTCCATTCTTCCTCTTTTTGTGGATTTTCCTTTATTTTCCATATATAAAGGTGTGGTTTGGCCTTTAGAGGTTGATGGTTTATTTATAGGGTGTGGATTTGAGCATTAGAGTTAAAGTGCAGTTGTTTTTCAAAGTGTAGGTGTTCATTATAGGTTGTGGTTTAGAAACTTGTGAGATACAACATTGTGCAAGTGCAAGTGAAAGTGCAACATTTTCTATAGGAGTTTTTTATATCTCTATAAGAGTTTATTGTAGTATTGTGTTTTGATTACATTTTATATTGAGAACTTTCTTGGTGGATGTAGCCCACATTGGGTGAACCACATTAGATCTATGATATCTATGTTATTATCTTATTCTCTCATTTATGCTTTATTAATAATGGTGAATTAAGGAATTTGTCTATGATGAATGATATTGCATAAGTTAGATCTGATTTATGGTCATATTAAATATAGTTTAAATGTTTTAATTACTAACATATTAAATATTTAATCTATTTTGATGCATGTTTAAATGTTTATTTTATGGTGGAGTTATTTATTTATGTTGTTGTTATCATTGGTAATACTAATGGTTATTTTTATTTTTATGTTACGAAAACCAATTTTTGTAGATACCCAAGTTACGATTGGTCATAGGAGTATGGGTGTCTCTTTATATCTCTCTATTTTCTAGCATATTCTCAATCAAATCCCTAAGTTAGATACACCATATTATGGAATGTCCTATGACATGATGATACTCATAATATTCATGTTCCTTGTACCAATAAAGAAAAATAATCCCTTTAGTAAATGGCTTTGACATCGACCAACTAATCATATTTTATTGAACCAATCTTTGAAACACAAATTCAATAGGCTCACTAATGTGACTAAATTGTCTAGAAATGGGTTGTCTTCTCCTTGGAGGAGGGGCTTGTAATTGGTTTTGATTTTGTGGCAATTGGTTTTGTAGAGGTTTTGATTGAATATATAGATGAGGTGGTTGTTGAGTGGGTAGAGGTAAACAAACAGTCAATGTTTGCACCATCTAAACATGGAATTATTCAATAACCCTATTACCAACAACATTATTATTAAGGTTATAGGGTTTATGTCTATCATTTTTGTTATATTGATGTGGCATTAAATATGATATTTGAATTGGGTTCTAATTATGGTTTTGGTCTTGGTTTTGGTTTTGGTTTTGCATATATTGGTATTGATGATGATTCTAGATCTAATTAGAAGAGGATAGTATGATTATCCCTTTGTTGAAAAGTGATTTCTCAATCTATATTCCTTTCTTTATAACCTAATTGAATGTATGAGTACATTTTAGCTCCAGATGGTAAGATATCTCATTATGAAGGATCCTAGTAAATATTGTGTCCAACTATTTATCTAGTAAATTATGAGTAAAATATCTTGTTATTGCTCTCCAACATTGTATGTATGTAATGAAGCTTTCACCAATCTTCTATTTAGCTTGGCCTAAATCCACAAAATTAACCTCATGCTTGAGATTATATGAAAAAAATTTATGAACTTATCCAAAAAATCTTTGAATTCAAGTACAAATTTCTTTAGTAACTTTAACATCCATTCTAAGGCTTGTCCAATAAGACTTCTTAGAATGAGAAGAAGTAAGTATATGTGACTATAGGCCAATGGATGGTAGGCAATAAATAACTATTTCATATTCTCTTTAAGATTACCTTTGCCTTTATATTTGTCAAATTTAGGTGGCTCATAACCTGATGGAAATGGTATTTGTAGATACTTCATATTAAATGGATAAGAGCATATTTCATCCAGTTTTATTTTATTTGTTTGTTTTCAAATCTATATAGCTTAAATTTCATCCTTGATATTTTGTAACTCTTGGGAAAGGAAATTAGATGGAGTGGCCTATTGTTTTTTATTTTGTGTGATCAAGGGTGTATTACCATGACTAGGGTAGGCATATTATGGAATGTTGGTAGAATTGGTTGAATGACTAAGTATGTGTGTTTATGCATTAATATTATATTATGGATATGGAATACATTGTTGTTGAAATATATTATGATTTGGATTGGTTACATAACCCTATCCATAAAATTATGGTTTTTGTAATGGTATTTGTCTCTATGGAATGTGTTTATATTGTTGGGTTTGTGAGGGAACTTGTTTCTTATTTGTCAAACCTTATTGCATATAAGGAACATTTTGTTGTCTAGATCCTTATTATTAGCGGTGTTGATAGTTGGATCCTTATTTCACAGGTGGTACATATTATTACTCAATTTTTCACCCTTAGAGAGGTTGTTCAAGTCTTCTCCAAATTTATTAAAACAATTGATTACCTCTAGGTCTATTGGTTACCTATAGTAGAGGTAAACCTCTAGATTGAAAGGGCTAACTCCCTAGATTTATCTTTGATAGCTTATCACCTATACTACTTGCTTGTTTGAATGAAAAGAGATAGAGAGAACATGAAATAAATCTATCGTAACAAGGTGATGCACCAATTTTAACCTGAACACTACTAACCAACTACAATTATGCTTCAAATACAAGCTTAATATGCATATGGCACTATTGCAAAATTGCCCTTGCATTATTATTTCTCATGGAGGTTTGTGAAGTTAACCTAAGATATAAGGACTAAAAAATAGGTCATAGCATGACACTAGTGTAGATACAACTCACTGAAGTAATGAAAACTACATTAGAACACTTTAAGAGACCTATAATAGACTTTCAAAGTTGAATATGGATGCAAGTAAGGATAACATGTAAAGGAAGAGAAACTATCATTTAACAAGATCAACTAGCTTAACATACACATTGAAAACAACTCATGTATAAAGTAAACTAGATAATTATTTATTTATTCAAGGCTGAAAATGATCAGGTTTTTGCCATTCTCAAGTGGAGGATACATTTCAAAGCCAAAATGGATCAATATATAGCACAAGTGTGAGAAAAGATAAGTGTGCAAGAAGATTAAGATATAAAAGTGTCATGTAAGTTAAAAAAAGAATAGGAGTTATGGATATATCATAACAAACTTAGAAATCCATATATAGCTCCTATTTAGATTCTCTAGCTCTCCAAGTGGTGTCGGATGTTGAAATGCATGTTTGACACATTGACTAGCTTCTTGAAACTCTTCTTCTTCTTGACATGTGGAAGGAAAAGTGGATTTATTTGTGATTAGATAAGTTTATCATACATGTTTTATATATTGATAACACCTTTCAAGTAACCCCAATAGGTTCTCTTTAACACATCACCTCCTTCAATTGCAAGGTGTCTAGAAGGCTCTTCATCTCCTTAGGCCTATTTTGTACACAAGTGTTAAAACATGGTTTTAGACACTCAAAATTATCAAAAATTAATGTACATAATATTTAAATCATATAATACCTAAAACAATACATTTTGAGGCCTCAAACTATCCCTAACAGGTCACTCTCAACCAAAAGCCCTAATTAGGCCTCAATCCTTATAGCCTTTTTTCTATTTTACTCCTTGTGTTGGATTTGTATAGATGATATTTACAAAAAAAATGAATAATATAGGACCCTCTATTCTCTTATAGCTCCATGTCAAATTTATTGATTTGAATCCAAGTGTAAGTCTAGTTTCTATGCCTATCTCTTCTGCCAATTACACCTAATTAGGCCTCTAGGCCTAAAAATTGGATTTTGGGTATAAAATCCTCCTGCACTTTTGAAACCTATGGGAAGTGTGTGATTAAATATACCCATATCATTACCAACCTCCATGATTAGTTTGGACTTCTAAAATAATGTGCTTATAGCCAAACCATGAAATGGCAAAAAATAAGCCCTTCACAAGCCTGTTTAGACTGCCTTGCAAAATGGAGTTGGTTTAGTCACTTATAAGGTTTATGGATTTTTTAAAAATTTAAATAGTTATTATTAGTCCAAATTTACCTCATCTAATGATTGGTAAGCTCTCACCTTCTTAGAACACCTTCAAAACATAAAAAATGCACAAAAATAGGGTATTCTAGGCAATCCATACAGTAGTATGTATAAATCAAGTACATGTGAAGAAAATCCTTGGAGTCATAAACAAAATCCAAGATGTTTCAATAAAAATTTATGTAATTTTATGTGCTTTTAATTCCATCTCTACAAACTGGTCAGTATAGCTCTCTTAGGCAACCTCAAAGTACTTTAAACTCTTAGCGATGATTCATAAAGTTGGACCTATGAATCCTACCACCAGTTTCACAAAATTTAAGTATATTAGGGTGGATTGCTTCCCATATGATAAAAATTTCCCACGAATCATGTGTTTTTTGTACCAATCAAAGCAAGATGGCATATCAGCTAGAAACAAGCATTATGAGAGAGGTGAGCAAGTTTTAGGTTTATAGGTGGTTCTCCTAAGTTGATTTTAGTATCCAAAAACCATCATGAAGTATTTTAGGTGTTACTTGGAATGTTAAAATAGGTTTCTTACCACAATCCTTCATAAAACTTCCCAACCATGCTATTATCTCAAACTTAAGGTTTGTGAAACAAACTGTCAATCCCACCCTCACTACATGCACTCACTTGTTTCATCATTGTCAGGGTCTAATCTCTTCATGCAATGTTTCTTAAGGTTCCTGATAATATTTTCAAATTTTTGTAAGTCCTCAACTTACTTCACTGATCTTCATTTTTACATTTCTTAAGACTACCTATATAGGTTGTACGCAATTGGGTCTCTATTTGTCTAAGTAGAGTCTACTCTCAAGTTAGCTTACCTCTTTCTATATCTAAGACTAATATAAGGTGTTTTTCAAACCTTAAATCACTTTTTAAAACATTTTTTTGATCTCAAATATCTCTCTCTCAGACTTCAAAAGCTAATCCTCAAAAGGTATGTAGGACTCTATGATAACAATTTTCTTATGACCCCTGTTTATAACCTTTACTTTGTCCCCATGTTTAGATACCTTATGTTCTCAATGGATTAAGAACATGAGTCCTCTTTTATAACTCCAAACATCCACACAAACCAATATCTCAAGGTAGATATGGTCCTTAGTTTCTATTCATACCTATAGGTGATTGTATGTGACTATGTTTATTAGGACTGTGTGTGTCCTTGTCTTCCAACTTTTTTTGGTTCTTTTCTACTCTTAATGAGTTGAGAAATTTAGTTATATAATTTCATCATCATTTTCTCACATAAATAATTATTTTCAAGTCTTAGAGAGACATTAGGGACCTTGAACAAAACCTATAGGTGATTGTGCATTCTTCTTGGGTTTGTTCTTTTGAGAATGTTCTGCAAATTGGTGTTTTAAGAACATTTCTCAACATTGTGATCTATTAAAACTTTTGATTATATATTGATGGATATAAAACTTTCTCAAAACCTCTTAAATTCTATGTTTCCATCATTATTGTCTTAGTTTAATCTCAAGCTTATCTATAGGTATGCAATTAGGGAAGGCTTGGCTGTGAATTAGGCCCTTTCTACAATCCTTAAACCCTGCCAGTGTTTTGTATCATGTTTTATTATGTATTAAGAACTTATTCAATTCCTTTGAGTAATATAAGCTCCAAACTTTACCTCCATTCATTGTTCAAAATCCAAATCCTACAACTACATTTATTATAGGTGCATGTTTAAAGCTTGAATGTGTATTAATTTAAAATGACCTTGAAAACCCATCTCCAGTCCTTATTCACATCTCAATCATATTTTATTATTTCTTAAAACATTTCTTAGTACCTTGAAAATCCTAAAACTCTTTACTTATCAACTTCTCTATTTGAGGCATCTTCCACCCAAGCTGTAGGTGGACAGTCAGGGTAGTTGACTGTGTATTTGGTCTTCTTATCCTTATTATGTCCTTATTGAGTTCCTCAATGTGTTACCCCATTTTTAATTATATTTAAAAACAAATCCAAATTTTTAAGACTCCAAACTCATGGACATATCTATTCAAACATTTTATTCTTCCTCATCTTAGTTGTAGGTACCAATATGGGAGTTTTGAGTATGCAATATGATTTTAAGTTCAACATAGGTCATTTTTAAATAGTAGTCATTCCTTATGTAGAGCCTTTCCTTTAATTCATTTAAATTTCATAAGGTATCCTTAAATCACATTTACCAACTTTGCACTTTAGTGTTTACATATACAGTTTATAAATGACTATCCACTAGATATGGTTGTGTTTGTCAACTCCTATAACTTAGGTGATTTGATGCCTATATTAGTCCATTGATATTTTCATATCAAATCCATTACCTTATTTCATGCTTGGATAACCTTATTTAAACATTTATAATATATATTTTCATGGAATTGTAAACCTATAGGTCTACAACCTGTGCTTAAGAATTTGAGAAATATAGACATGAAAGTGACTATTATGAATATCATGCCTTTCATGGATTTAACATAGTTATATCAAATAAACAAAACCTTAAATTCCTTTGAAATCCTATTTAAACACTTTAGACTCAATCAAATGTTATGCAGGCACATAATATAGTTCACCATGTGAATGAAGGCATAACCATTTCTTTAACTTGTAAAAAATACTGATTTGATTAGACGTTATTTTTGGATTATTAGGATTCCATAAGACCATTAATAATAATTTCAATTCATTAAAACACCTGAATAACTTATAAACTTAGAAACATGTCCAGTCACTTACAAATAATGCACAAAAAAGAATTGACTTGCAAAAATGACCTCCACACCTACCACCATGATGAATTAAAGTGTGGGAATCATCTAAAAATGTATTATAACTAAAATCAACTATTTTTAGGTATCCATGAATTCACATTTTTCACTTGAATTGATCCAAACTAGTATGTGGGGGTTTTGGCCTTCAAAAATTAGTCTACCTTCTTAGCGATTATTCATAAAGCTAAGAGTATCAATCCAACAACCAATGTCATAAATTGTAATACCATAGGGGTCCAAAGTTTTGGATAAAATAGTATCCCTCATATCTACCTTTATGACTTGTACCATCTTCTTGAAGTTGGCCTTTAGTAGTTTGTGAAGGAAGCGATGAGAGATAGAAGGATATGTCTACAACTGTATAAATCCAAACTTATTCCAATGCTTTTTCCTGACCTACTTAATATAAAAGGACACTCTACAAATATTTTCACTTGTACATGACTTCAACATGTTCGTACAACTTCTTCTAACTCTTCACAGTGGCATTAAACTCCAAAAAGCTGAGCTTATTTGACATTTTGACAGATGTGATAGTTGAATAACTAATCCAAACTCTTTATAATGGGTATTTTACAATTTTTTCACTTAGGGAGCTTTGTCACATAAAAATGTTAACAAAAAATCACATTTATATGTATTTTTAACACCCTCAAGTTAGTATGTGAGCTTCAAACCTTCTAAAATTTCATGAAACATGGTGAAAAGATGTTTTAGACATGAAATGACATTAATGAACCCATAATCACCTATGACACAACTTTACCATGTTTTATCTCTCAATGACACCCCTAGACCACTAGATGATCCCAATATGAAATTACCTTAACTTCTCCAAACTAACCTTAAACAATTCCAATAAGGTTAAATGAAGACTCTAAGGACCATACAAGCATGACATAAACACATGACAAGTTTGAATTTGGAGGGGGTGGCCAAATTTAACTTGGGGTCAAATTTGGTCAACAATACCCATTGGGTGAAAGGAAAATATTGCCTATCACTTGGTACCTATTGTACATAAAGACCTTGTTATTGGTTGAACACCTATTGTTAGATCAAAGCTTGATATTGAATAGGCACTTGTTATTTTTTAGGCAATAGTTGGGGGTTTGGTATGTGTTTTTGTTGACCAACTAGCACTTTTTAACCAACAAGAATATCTTATTGGTTAGGTATTATTTGTGATTAATGAGGTATATTGATCTATGATTATTGTGGTAGAACATTCATTGTCATATGTTGAGGTGGAATAGTGTTCTACACTTATTGCAGTGGTAAGTTAGTATGTTGTTGGAATTTTTACCCTATTTCACACTTGAGGAAGCAGTTGGTTTGGAAGCATAGGTTTCTTGTTGATTTTTTAAAATAGGCATACCTATCCCCTATTGTTATAATCCACTCATAGCATTATTGAGAGGAATATGTTGTGTGTTTCTCAATGATAAACTAAATTCACTTTGGTTTAAATTGGAATGCACTTGTGTACTATCCATAATGTCTTTAGTGATGTATTTTATTTGAGTGGTAGTCACTTTAGTCAGTATACAAACATCATACATGACAATAACCAATTTATTTTTGATAAATGGGTCTATGTTTTGTCTTGCATAACCTGAAGCATCTATTTATTATTTTGTTTACATAGTTATCTTAATAATTAGTGTGTTAGAGATATCCCTTTCATTAATATTTTGAACTAGGTTGAGATAGTTTTAGTATGCTTGTTATACCTATTCCATTTGTTCATCCATAATACCTTTCCCTTTTGCAAGTATATTTTGGTTTTACGATAGCATTTATATTAAAGCTTAATTATAACTAGTTGATGCCTATTTGAATTTTTAAATTTGAGGTGCATTAGTAGGAGTTATAATCAAACTACTCATACTTTTGTGTGGGAATTCTGGCAAAAACTTAGCTCCTACATTAACAAATCTAATAATAACTTCATCTTTATTTTCTAAGAAATGAACTTCAAAGAAGTACAGATCATAGTTTGTTTGTGTTAGCATCATAACATAATAGATCTCTTATTGTGGGATTTTTTCAATGCTATGCATCATTTAAGTAAGGCACTATGTCATTTGCTCTGGCTCTTAGCCTAGATAAGGAAGTACAATCACCAAATACTACACTAAAGGGTCATGCCTTTGTTTAATGTATAAAATGTTATAATATGGATAGGAATCTATCTCATAAGCTATGTCATCAGATGACTCTTGAACAAAAGGGTCATTTGTCACAAAATTCTCAATGACTAGATTATACATGGTCATGTTACATGTGTAACAAGGCATGTTTAGATCTTTAGATGGGTATCATGAAAAATGAAGAGTATAAAGGTAAAAAATAATTGAGGTATAAAAATAGAGAACTTTTGACTTTATAAAATAAGTACAAAGGGTAAAATAACTAAACTAGGAAAAGTTAGAACAAATCAAACTCAAAACTAGTCTAACAAATGATACTGATGTACCCAAAGGCAATTATAATTAGTGTAAAAAGTAACACAAAATATCAAATCTCATCTATGGCTAAGGTATTGATTTGACTAAAGGTAGTTATAATCAGTGATAAAATTGTCTGGACAAAGTAGAACAATTGTGAACTAGGATTAAAAGATAACAATGATTTGCCCAAAGGTGGTTATAATTGTTAGCACAAAAAAAAGGCTAAACTTATAAACAAATAACTCAAACAATAACTTGAAAATAAAGTAAACTAAGCTAATTGGCTTGGGTGACACTCAATAATTAGATCACTAATACTCAATACTTGATTCACAAGAGACTATTGGAATAATGGAACTAAGACATTCAAAATTTATCATAAAAAACTACAAATAAAGTATATGGCAACAACTTCGATCAAAGGACTCTCAAAAAAGGTACAAGAAAAATAACAATCACTAGGTCTAAGCAAGGGGGATTTTATATCAAGTAAGAAATTGACCCAAGTAACACAATCCAAACACAACAGGTGGATAATCTAAGCCTAAATTAGATAAGGTTTTTATTGTAAAAACTTAGGCTTTCTAGTCATTGGCCTAGTCACACATTTACCTAGCTATCCAAGTCAGATTGAGGCTTGTTCTATAGGGGTACAGACCCTTACTATTATTATGGTTCTTAACATTTAACACTCGACTACACTAACATAAATATACATAAGGTGTAAGCCTTATATTCTCACCCAAAGCATAGTAGAGAAGGAACCAAGGTTTGTGTTAGGCTAGATGTGCCATGGCACAACTATATTCTTTGAGGGCTTGGATTAGTGAAATAATGGTTTTGAAATCATGTGTGAAAACCTTTAGTTTCATGGGCTCAATGGCATTTAGGGGCTTGAGTGCCAACTGGTTATCTAGTTAGGGGACTTAGGCATGGTATTGTGCTTAGTTTTGGGTGTCATATGGGGTGCAAGGTCTTAACCATACTTAACAATTTTCATATATTAGTGTGGGGTTCATTGCCAGCTTCAGGTCTACCATGAGTGAGTCTAATTAGGAACTTACAAAAAATCAACCATATATTTGACATAATAAATAATGAAATTAATAAACATTCTAAGAATTAAACATTTAGACCATTAACCATTCATGCAAATAATTCTTCATTAAATATGATAAACAATAATACAAATAACTTCAATAGTACTACACATACACTTGACTTAAGCTTCTACAGGCCAAAGGCTCATAGACGAGCTTATTATAAAGGGGAGCATACACCAGCATCCTAAACTAAGTTTTAACACTAATGATAACTATATAGTAGTAATTCACCAAAAATTTGCAATTCTAGTTTGCCTCTCCCCTTCAACTAAACTCAACTTCCTTTTATAGGCTTCGAGGCATCCTAGGATCATGAGGAATGGAGCACGCTGATCATTGAGATGGTATTAGAGGTACACATCCAACCACCTCCACTACACTTTGTCTTTAATATATAGTCATTGTCTTTTATGCCCACTTCTTAATACTAATTGATTCAAAAGGATTCACTTGTCTTTAATGTCCCATCACTATCCCATACACCCACTTCCCAATGCCAATTAGATTTATTAGTCACCAGTTAGTTGGCACCTCTAGAAGACAAAAAAATAATCATATCTATGATTTCCTTGCACTAGGTATTTATTGAGTTGGCATGGATCCAATACTTAGCATGAAAAGGGGTCCAACATTACCCCAAAGAAAAATGTTAGTCCACCCACAGACTATCCTTTCAGCACCTTAGCTATGCAAAATTTAGGTGTTCTCTACTATAGTTCTGTTATGAAGTCTTCGAAGCCTTAGACTGTAAGCTTGATTTCTTCAATGGTGCTATCAATATCCATAGAGGTAGCCTCAAGTGTAATCACATTAGTGTTGTCTAGTTATTTTTATAAGGCTTATAACCTTCCTTCATTTTTTGGACCCTACCATCTAGGATGGTTCCTTACTCACTTGCCTTTGTCTAGAAGGCATGTAAGAGTTCCTGTAGGTCTTTATCCTTGGTCTTCATCTGGGTGATCAAAGTGTTAACCCACACTATAATCTACATGTGCTTATCCCTAATGATAGTGAATGCTTACTTTATTAATGCATCCTACCCCCTTTCATATTTTGGAGGTGCACATCAATATTGATGCCTGGGTGGAAAAGTTACAAAAGATAACATCAGCATCATCTCCATATTCTTCTAACCTTACAAATAGGTCTTCTACCTCATTAAGATTTTTGTTAATCTCTTTATTTATGGCTTTTTAAGGGTCTTCTTCCTCATATGATGTTGGCTTCATCTGAGGGAGCATATATTCTACCATTGCACATTCCTTATCAACTTAAAAAAGTTTGTAAGTGTTAATGACATTCAAAAGGGATGGTTCTACTTCTTCAATGTACTTGGCCAACTACTTGAGCTTGAGATTCATGGCATCAATTTCTTCCTCTACCTTTAGTGTTATATTTTTCCATTTTGTGGTGAGAACATTGTTAAAAATATTCTTGCACGCTACTTTAGAGGCTATTTTAAGGAGGGCATTAGCTGACCTTACTATTTTCATATCCCAGGGGTTGACAAGTTGGTAGTCATGCCCTTCTTCTAGTTTTTCAGAACTCTATATTAATTTTATTGGAATTTTTAAGTGAGGCTCATCCATCTAGAAATCAAGTTTAAAGGACACTTGGTGGTGTGTCAGTGTTCTTATAGCTCTAGAGGGCATATACTCTGATAACATGTACAAATCCTCATCTTGGGTATACTCCTTTTATACCTTCTCCTTATATCTTGGCTCAAATTATTATTTATTGATAACCATCTTCGTCTATTCTTGCTCATCTTTGATTTCACTACTATCTTCTTCAATGCCTTCTTCTTTTCCTTCTTATAAGGGTTCTTCTTCTTTGAACTTTATTCTTCTTATGGATATTTGGCATGAACCTCCTTAGGTTCTTTATTAGTTTCATCCTACTTCTTCCTTATGTTCTCTATATATTCCTTTATGGTTCTAGAATCACCTTATTTTTTTCTAGGTACTCTTTTAGTACTAGGGTGCACCTATTCTGCAGCTTCCTCTACTAGTCTAGTGTGGGTGTTAGGTGCCTTTACTACTTTGTTTTTTATGGGTTCCACACTTATGACAACCCTCTTCTCTTCTCTCACTTTTTTGGACTTCTCCTCTTGGTCCTTCTTTATTTCTAACTTCCTTTTCCTCATGATCATGGTAGTTCTCTCCTCTTCAGTCCTTATCTTCTCGGCCTCCACTTTAATAATTTATACCTGCGTCATGCCTTTGACCCTCATGGCCTCTCTTTTATGATGAAATTCTAGTGTCACTTCAATATGATCTTGATCAAGTCTTATATTATTCAATTTTTACCTAAACTCCTCTTCATCTTATGAAGGTTGTGTTGTGGTTTCTTTGGTTAGTGTGCTTGATGGTCCTGCTTCTCCAAGTGTGGCAACAATGCCACCTTAGAGAGCCTCATGTATTTATGTTGCACTAGGATATTCCTCCATTTTTCCTTATATCATGTACTTTCTTTGGCCTCATATCTCTCAATCCCTTCCTTTATCATTTTGGCCTTCCTCATTTCTTCTTTCCTCTTCGGCATCTCCCATGCCTTTTGAATGTTCACATCATTGAGGTAAAGCATCCTCCATACTTGTGACTACATCTCCTCTTCACTTTTGGGTGGTTGGGGAGTTTCCTCACTAGATGAGGAGTCTTCTTTGGGCACAATGTATATGCCATTCCCTAACTCTACCTCCTCCAATTCTTCATTCACCTCTATGTCTATCAGGGTGATTGTGGGCATCATAGATGGAAACTTTGGCTTCTATTTCTTATCCTTTGAGATGGGATAAGTCTTTGGCATGGACTTCATGTAATTATTTATAGGGTTTTATGGAGAGGAATCATTTCCTAATGAGATTTTAAACTTGATGCACTCCTATATATCCTCAAGTGTCTCCCCTTTCTTCTACTTGGGATACTTCTTCTTTTCAGCTAGCATTGGCATTCCTTTATCGATGATCCTAATGGGAGGGTTATTAGTCTACTCAACACTAGGGTCCTTTCTCTTTGGATTTATCTCATAGTATATCCTATGGATGTGCCTGAGTATGGTTACTTATTGAAGAGCATGGATGTTAGTACAATTTCAATCATCCTATTCATCCCTTATTGCCTTCCCATCTAGACACATGCACTAGCACTACAACCTATTCCTTTCCATGTATTTTTACCTCACCAAAGTATCTAATTGTTAATCATTAGGGATCCTTTTGATTAAATCCATAAACTACCTGGCCAAGAAAGTGTATGGGATCTTCAACTAGCTATATTTATTCTCATCGACCAACACCAAGTGGACTACGTAAAAATGTTACATAATGATAAATGTTGTCATCCCATACATGATCTTGGGGAGCCCTTGGGGGATGTCCCACT
Organism: Torreya grandis; assembly: GCA_037957365.1. Lineage (NCBI taxonomy): Eukaryota > Viridiplantae > Streptophyta > Pinopsida > Cupressales > Taxaceae > Torreya > Torreya grandis. The sequence goes on along the minus strand of JARHVA010003504.1, from coordinate 1,336,636 downwards.
TGAGCCTAAATGACTTTATATACTTCTAAAACCATCCCATCATATGATATTTATATATTCGTTAAAGGAACTGGAGTAAGTAAAGTCCTTATATTTCTATGTTGAGGAGTCATTATGTTCTATAAAAATCCAAAGATTGTCCTCATCACCATTTAGTATGCCAATTTACTCCATGACCTTTAGAATTAGAATATACCCCCACCTAAAGGTCCCCTTCATCATGTGGCACTCTAGGAGATTCTTCACAAACTCTTCCACAATAAATTTGGTAATATTAAACTTTGTGCCCTACGCCATATGTTAGGCAACATCAAGGTAAACTTTTGTGACATCAATCCATCAACCACTAGGGAAAAGTTTTGAGCTTACAAGGTGAAATACCAACCTCATGTCTATGTCCTTATAATATTTTATGGGGAATACAAAGCCCCCCTTATAATAACTCAGGAGCTTCTCCATGCACTCCACCTATTCATCATCACCCATTATCTTATAAATATCTTTTTTGACATTTGGGAGCCTAGTTATCCTTCCTATGAGGCATGTTGATATCCTCATGCTCCTTCCCACAAAGTATATGTGGTATCTATGGACACGTGAAAGAAGGAATTGAAGTTTTTTTTAGATTTATGAAGCATAAAAACTCATAAATTTGAGTTATGTTGGTATCTATCAACCTATCTCGAATAGAGACATCAAATAATGTTTCACCCTACTTCATTTTATTCCCTGTATCAACCATCAAATCTGATGATAAGTCTTGTGCATGCAAGAATTATGATGGTTTTACTCCTTCAATTATTAGGTGTACATAAAAGAATGCCAACTTCCCCTATTAAGACTTCTGGGGGAATTGCATCACTTGATAAGACATCTTTGTCAGCACCTTCATATCAACTTTTGTGATGTTGACTCCTTCTATCAGTGGCACTGGTGTTCTTATAGGGGATGTTTATACCATTACATGCACCCAATTTGGATCTTGTTTTTAAAAACTTGATCCCTTCTACTTCTTTCCCATATTGAATCTAATAGTATTGAAGCATGGTTGGTTTAGTCTATTAAATCCTTGAATGGTTCTTAGCACTTCACAATCATGATATCTATGACTATACCTTTGGCCTTCGAGCTTCATAGATTGTTAATGGCATCTTTAGTGGAAACTCACTTTTATATTGACCAATTCCTATAGAAATTTCTTTCCACACCTCCCTACACCAGTCTCACTATGAACATAATTTCTCTTGCTTCAAAATCATTCACATTAAATGCCTAAGGGTGCTCAAATTACCATGCTTCAACTCTTTGGTTTACTAGTTTTCTCTAGTTTTCTTGACATCTCAAGTTTACACAAAGTTTATAATGGAAACTAGTCTACCACATGACATTTTGTACCCTACTTCCATCTACCATATTTAATGTAGGTGCATTAATAACATGGTAGCATCTAGATTTCTTGAACTCCATAAAATTCTATGAAATATATGAAAATCCTCTACTACCAACTACTTTAATGTAGTTCTTTGTGCCTCCACAACCACCTCATTTAATTATCCTAATAGTATTTTAGTGAAGTGACTTATGATTCAAATAGCCACTTCCTACTTCAATCAAGGTGGATGATAATTATCTATGATGATTCCCCTTCTATGCTTCGTTCTCTTAGCATGGCCTTCACCTTCAATATGGTAACTTGGGTGCAGAACCTCATATGCATGTGATTTAGCCTCCTTGGTTCCATATTCTCTTCTTGTTATGATTCTATTTCAAGTATGCTTATCTATCTTGGTTGATTTCTTATACTTCATCTTTGCCTTAGCCTATCCTACCCTATACAAATCCATTGCGCTATCCCTCTAACACTTGATTCTCTTTTTTAGATCATCTTGTGCACATTCATATTGTGCATATTCACTTTCTCTATTGTGCATGATCATGTTGTGCATCTTCACTTGGATCCTATTTTGTCCAAGTTTAGCAACCTCTATGCACTTATAACTTAGGTGTGTAGCCCTATGTGCTTCGAAATCAAATGGGTTAAACTCGTCAAACTAGCATTATGCATGGAAGTGCCATAGTATTTCTTCCTTGGACCTCTAAGGCCCTATAATTTATCTCTTATGCACTTAAATTTTGTGCATCTTCCACTTGAGTCTAACGATTTTCATGTGCCTACTACTTAGATGTCTACCCTCAGGTTCTTTAGAAAGTGTAAGGGCTCAACTCACCTAGTTGGATTTATGAGTGAAAGGCTAGATGAACTTCCACCTAGGGGTTTGGAAGTGCCCTATATCTAAAATCCAACACACTATGGTCTAGTGTGCTTCCCTTGTCTAATGCTAGAAATCCTCACTCACCCAAAACATAGGTTTTTGGCCTTAGGAACTTAGAAAGAGAAAGTGCTTAACTCACTCAACTAGAATTATGAGTGAAGTGTCAGTAGATTTTCCTAGAAAGATTCAAATGCTACTTTTACACTCTTTACACTATTACCCTAGAACTAAAAAAAACAAAAAGGAACTGTTTGGCTTGTGTCAAATTTTCTATTAGTCATCTTAACTAAAACTAACTAGTGACCAAAAATCTAGGGTTTTCATCACAAAATAACTATCCTATTATCGATATGGCTTCAACCTATTTCTATTGAAATGCCCAGGAAGTATTTTGCCAGTCAATGTGCATAACTTACATGCACCTATCTCCAATATATGGTAGATGATATAGGGGCCCATCCACCTTATCTACAATTTGCTTGGGTGCTTAAAATACTTAGATTCATAGAGAAAAATGAATTTTCATTTTACTAGCATCTTGTGCTTTATATGTTTTTCATTCCATAGCTTTTGGCATGCCTTTTCTATCTACAAGCTCTATTTGGCTTGGGTTTTTATCTCATCTAAGCATTCCAAATCCTCCATCCTTACATTCAGTGACTCTTGGTCATCTAACCAATCAATGTGCATAATGCATAATAATTTTACTAATAACTCTATTGGCAGGATCACCTCAATGCCAAACACTAGTTGAAATGGTGTAGTCTTGTTCAAGTGATTTTAGGCTATACAATATGTCCATAGCACTGTCGATACCTAATCATCCCAATCTTTATGACCAATGTTGCATATTTTTGCGAGGCATGTTTCTAGTATCTTATTAAATGCCTCAATTGTGTCATTTGCTTGTAGATGATAAGGTCTTATTTTGTGTTACACAACCATATACTAAGTTAATAGGATGTGTACCATTTCATGGATAAAGTGAGTGCCCCTATCACTAGTTAGACTGAGTAGGAACCTATATTGTCTTATTAAGTTTAATCAGATGATATATGGCTATGGAGACCATGTAATTTTTTTTCAGTGTCACCTTGGCCTACTTGGTGAAATAATCTATGGCCACTAAAATATACCTTGCACCCATACATCATGTTGTGCAATTTATCAACCCAATAAAATTAATGGCCCATTTCTCAAATGGCACATGGGAAATAAAGGGGATGAGAGGCATCTCATCCTAATGGTTGGTCTTCCTTGTGTTCTAGCATATGTCTCATGCCTTGGCACAATCTTTGGCATCTTAGAAAAGGCTTGGCCACCACAAACCTTAATGTAACACTTTTCTTACCATTGCATCTCCAGTGCAATGTCCTCTGCTATGACTTCATATGCCTCTTGTAAGATGGAGTCTCTTTTATGCTCTAAAAACATCAATACAAAACTTCAGCTCTACTTAGATTATATAGCTCTCCATTGATGAGTTAAAAGTGGGTAGTGTAAATTTCTATCTATTTCTTCTCCTTATTTTCATAGTTTAGGGCACAACTCTAGACATGAGAAAGGTAATGATCTTTTCCAAATCCTCAGGGATGTGTTGGACTCTCTATAGTTTCACGTCTAATATGTCATCCTCAATCGACATGGTTACATCACCAAAATTGATGTGGGATAAATGGTCTATCCTCAAATTTTACTTTAAGGCTTAACTGCACTAGAGAATTGGAATTCCTAGAATAGAAATATCCATTTGCATATGCATTCATATAAAATAGGCTTGTTCATGAGGTACTTGAGTGCCTCATGATTAGTTAAAAAGATGAATGGGGTTGTCAACAAATATTGTCTAAATTTTTACAAGGCATAGACCATAATGAGTTCCTCATGCTTCGTTGTGTAATTTTTATTTACAGAGGTCAACTTTATATTGGCAAAGGAGACAGGATTATCCATTTTACCTTTGTTAGGCTATGCCAAGATTTCACTAATTATAGAACTAGAAGCATTGGCATGGACATGAAAAGGTGTTATCTAGTTGGGAAACTATAAGATAGGCATGCTAGTTAATCTAAGCTTTAGGGTCTTGAAGGCCTCCTCTTGTGCTTCACCTTAGTAGAAAGGTCCATCTTTGTATAAAAGCTCTTCTAGTGTCACCTAAATTTTAGTATAAATACTTATAATTTTTTTGTAATATCCATAGTGGACAAGAAAGGCATGAACATGTTTCTAGGTGACATGAGTTTGTAGTTGAATGATGATGGTGATCTTTACTGGATCAATGAGAAAACCATCTTTACAGATGATGTGCCTAATCAAGGTTCCAAATAGTATCACAAAGATGCACTTTTTTAGCTTTAGGGATATCTAAAGTTATTTGCACATCTCAAACATTAGTTGTAGGTTATCATAATGGTCTTTGATGAGGCTGTACACCATCTAATCATTTAGATAGACTTGGAGGAACCTGTGGATGAAATCTTTGAACATGGTGATCACCATTATGGAGAACATGTTTTTTGCATTCTTGAGTCCAAATGGAATCATGTTGTGAGTTAAATAACCACATTTGGTCACAAATTTTATTTTAAGCTTGTCCTCCTCCTCAATTTGGACTTGGTGGTAGATATAAAACATATCAGTGAAGGTGTAGATTTTGTAGCTTGCGATGCCTTCCAAGACTTCATCAATGAATGGAGTTGTGAAGGGGTCATTTACACAAGTGGTATTCAATATTCTATAATCAATGAAAATGTGAATACACCCATCATTTTTTATGATTATTACCATTGGGCTCACCCATTTAGACTCTTACATATGGTAAATGACCCCTATAGATAGCATAGTGTCAATCTCTATTTTCACCTTGGCATGGAGGTTAGGATTCATCTAGTATGGGTGATTTTTGACTAATATTGAACCATCATTTAGCTTTACACTCACCTTTTAAAGGTATGGGTGTGTTCCCTTCATATTTTTATAAGTCTTAGGGAACAAATATTATAATTCCTTCAGGAGGTCTATAATTCACTCTAGATCTACGTCAGACCAATAAGCACATAGAATAACCATATTTAGCTCTTCTTCTATGCTCATCTCCACTTTGATTGTATTTAGTGGTGTGTAGTATGGTTAATTCTTCTCTTAGTGAGAATTCTTGACTTGTCAAGTTCCCATTATTATCTCAATATAAAGATCAGTGGGGTATTCTTTGTTAATGGCACTATCATCTACTTGGTGCATAAGCTTTCTTCTAATAATTAGCATTTTATAGTAGCATTCCTTCCAAGTTTCATATCTTATTCATTGGATTCATTATTGAGCATTTTTTCCTTAGACAAGGTTAGGAGTGCCAACCTTTTTTCTTTGAACATATCTTTTAAGTGCTCTTTGAGGATGGTGGTGTCTTTGAACATTGCCCTTTGAATTACTTGGAATGGCTTGACCAGTTCCAGGTTATATGAGGAAAAGGAGATGGCATGTACAAAATTCTCCTTAAGGGCATCCTAATTGGTTATCTCTTAATACATCTCATTGGCTACATACCATGCTTGTCCCATGTCTTCACATTCTTATAAAAAGTTTATACCCATAAGTTCTTTAAGTCAATCACACCATAATCAGTCTATGTCTCCTTGCATAGGTAAACATGCACCATGGGATCAAAGCTTATATAATACGCCAAGATATCCAAGTTCTTGTTACTCCTAAACTTAGTGTACATGGACACCTTTACCTCTAGCCAAGTTGTCAAGTTAGATCTTTGTGCTACCCACCAATCCATTATAGTTCTTCTCAAGGTATACATAAGTGCACCCATCTTGTCTATCTCCTTGGGGATGCATAATTCAAGTTTATGGACATAAATTTTGATTGAGTTACTCCCTTAGAATTTTGGGAGTGCTACAATCTTGCCTTTGCTTAGTTAGAGTACCCTCTTTCCTTTTTTCTCTTTGTGTAAGATCCATCATTTTAGAGCATGATCAATCTAAACCCAACCAATATTCATGGGATTTGGCACCATTGTGCACACCAATCAACATTTGTGATCAGTGACCTTATATGCCTCTTCAACCCATCAGTGACAAGAAGAGACATCGATGGTGTCTAATGCATACTACCCATATTCCCAAGATAACACTCTTTAATTAGAAGGATAGGAATTCTTGATGCCTTTCACCATGATGTTATAAATATGGTTGATCTCATCCTCCAGATAAATGCTCTCCACATAGTGGGGTCCTTGGTCACTTGACAAGGGATTGTTATCCTTTATTTTCCATTTTTGAAGGTCATGTATCACTTCTTGAAGCACAAATACATTGTTGGCATAACACCAAGGCCTTCTTAGAAGCACTAGGTACTTATCCTATTTAGCCAACTTTATAATCTCAAAGTTAGTGTGGAAGTTAGTACCCAGAATATCTATAATGACACCCTATATAATTTCAATTGACTATGCTTGGGTTTTGTTGGCCATGAAAATTACATGGGGAGAAGGTCTCAAGGTTGGCCTACCCATCTTCTCCCATGCATTCTTGGTTAGGATATTAACCTCTACACTGGTGTCAATCAACACCTCACAAACATACCATCCATTAATGGTGGCATTGACTAGAATTTATTAGTCATACTCTACATTTTGAGTATGGATTATTTCATGTACCTACTCTATATGTAGTGAAACAACTTCAATTGTGTGGGGCTCATCAACCTCATTTGGATTTCTCCCTACATGCTCTAAGAGTAAAAATTTTAGTAGGGGGAACATCCCATCCATTTATAGGAGGCATAGGATCTCTGTCAGCTCTTATACTTCAACCTCTTAGCTATCTTGATTTTTACATGAAGCGATAGCCTACACTTCTAGATCTCTAACTATCTAGAGTTCTCATTACAAATTTTGTATTACACTTATGGTTTATTTTAGGATGTCCTTTTGACATACTAGGTTAAGGTAGAGCACAAGTTTTGGAGTAATTAGTGTAGCTTGGTTTTCCATATTCTAGGTACATTTTTTATGTTGGCATTATTGGTAGCTAAGTAGTGAACCCACTCCATATGGTTTCCTATAATTTTATTGGATTTATACATGCTAGCTATGGATTTGGAACCTATTTTTTATCTTTAGGCTCACACCTATCATCCCTACATCCCTATCGATGCCCATTTTACCTTGGGTTCACTTTTTCTACAAGTCAAGGCACTCTTTGACTGTATGTGATTTAGCAGGTAGTCACACTAATAGTGCTTAGTCAACTTGCACTTGTAACATAATCATGGTGGGAATATTCCTCCACCATGTCCTCCACCTCACCTTCTAACACCTCTTTAGTTCCTCTAACTAGCATTCTGTTAGCCATAACCCTCATTTCCTTAGTTTACCTACCTTTTGGCTATCATAGTTACTTATTGTACACCTTTTTCCTTATTTTGGTGCATTTCATCAATTACCTAGTAGTCAATTATGTTGTGAGTGTAGGCATCACATAAATGTAAATAGATGGTTATACTGACCTAACTGGCACATTACAACAAGGGGTAGTTGTGAAAATCATGCACCTTGTGACAAACTTCATAAATGAGAAGCAGTGTGCACACATTCTTCCAAGGGTAGTTATTTCTATTATGCACCTCTATCTTACACTCAGTACACCACAACCCACTTCAAGTGTCTTGTGACAAACTAGCAGTCATATTTTTTAGTTGGGAGGCCATAGATGCAATTTTTGCCTCTATGAATGGGCTAATGCTTTTATCATCACTCTTAACCACCTTGTCCCTGAGTGTAGATTTAAGTAATTCTTGAGGGTCTGTGAATTTTTCATGTATAGTACCCTTTTAAAAGTCACTAGTAGTCCTCTAATGAACCATTGCACATGTTGGGAGGGGTGAATGTTATAAGGAAACTTGGAGAGGAGGGTCTTTAATATAGTATCATATAAGCACACACTCTCTGATAATCCTTGGTTGATCTTTTTTAGCAAGATGATGCTCTACTACTCAAACTCAAGTATATCAAACTCCATCAGGAAGGCTCCCCTTAGGGTGTCATATTAAACCATAGCTTAGTTAGGATCAAACTTCTTATACCAAGTATGGGTGTGATCAATCAAGGTTGTCATGAACTAGGTTGATTTATGTTTAGACTAGGTTATTCCTCAAGCATACCATTATAACTCACACTTGAGCACATGTTATACAAATTTCTCCATGCCATGATACTCTAGTAGGCATATAGTCATCTCATAATAGATCTGGGGATAGGTAGTAGCTATTTCCTAAGGTGCTTGTCTTCTTAGTGTTTATCTTAGCATTAATCCTTTCAGGCCTCTAACCACTAGGTTAGGCACTGGTCTAGTGGTCACTACTAGCACTATAGAAGATGATGGTTTCATAATAATGACTAGTGGCATAGGGCCACTTCTTACATGTTGTTGCTCAGGTTGTCTAACTAACATTAGCTAAATTGGAGTGATTGCATTCACAAGTGATTGCATTCACATTCTATCTAGTCAATATAGTGCCTCGAAGTCTAGAGGTATCTTATATTACCTCCTCATATGGGATAGCTTGTTTAATCACAAAGTTTTGGTATAAATTTGAAAAAATGATCAAATTTTATGTCAATAATAAGGTCAGTTATCAATCTTCTATTTTATTTTAGGGAACTTGTTGTATGAACTCACACCATAAGTTCAAAGGGGGTAGGTACATCTGACACATCTCTAATGGTCAAGTTATGAAGGGACCCTGAGCATTCACCCATCAACTATGGATATTGTTTTATGGCTTTAAGGGGTCTTTCTTCTAGGTGTGGCTGCCATTCAAGAGATCCTTCACCATGCCCTTCTCACTCACTATGGGTCCTCTCAGCACTTGTAGGTTCTATATCTTCTATTATTCCATTCCTCCTCTTATTATAAGAGTATCTCCTGAGATCATGGTTGCCAATCTATTAATCCCCTTCTATTGTGCCTCACGTACATGTCCCCTTCTTCCTCATTGTGCTACTCATGCACAAGAGTACTTTATCCTTCCATCTTCACTATTTTGAAACCATAATCTACCATCAACTTCTTAAGTTTAGTGTCATGTTCTTTCATAAATTCACCTCTAGGCTAATGCAAAAACTAGTACTCTACTTCTTCAAGGCAAGAGTACATCAATATTGTAAACTCAAACATGTATCTATTCAGTTCCCCTTACCACCATTTATCTATAACTCTAGTCTAGGTGGCATCTAATTTTTCAAGCCTCTCTAGGTACTCTTTCTTCCACTCAAGGCACTACCCATAGATTTAACTTTTATGGATCACATAAGAAGCTAACCAATGGTACACTTGCTCTATTAGTTCAAAAAATAAAACCTCAAATAAGGCATCATACAAGTGGTTATAGACCCACTTCCTTGAGTTTCTCCCTCTACAAGTTGGATTCCTTAGTGAAAAGTTATCTTCCACTCATTTCATCCAATGCTTGATGTTCTTGAGGGAGATTTGGAGCATTATCTTGGTGCACCATTGCAACAAAAAAATTTAATCATCCTAACAATGAAACCAAGATGTTGTTAAAAATTAGGTTTTTTGGTCTTAGGCATAGTCACATATTTACCTAACTATCCAAATTAGATTTAGTCTTATTTTAGAGGGGTGCAGGCTATAACTATTCCTATGGTGCTCAAAATTTAGCATGAGACTATGTTGGCATCAATATAAATAAGGTGCAAGCCTTATGTTATCACTCAAAGTGCAATGGAGAAGGTACTAAAGTTTGTGTTGGGATAATTATTCCATGGCACAACTCTATACTTCAAGGGCTTAGACTAGTTCAATGATGGTTGTGTATTGATGGGTGTAAGCCTTGGGTTTCATTGGCTCAATGACATTCAAGCACTTGAGTGATAACTAGTTATCTGATTAGGGGACTTAGGCATGGTCTTGTGCTTAAGTTTGGGTGTTATTTAGGGTATAGGGTCTTAACCATACTTAAAACTTTCCTTATCTCAGTGTAGGGTTCATTGCCAACTACAGGTCCACCATGAATTAGTATAGTTAGGAACTTGTGAGAAATTAACCATACATTTGATAGAATAAAGCATGTAATCAATAAACATTCTAAGACTTAAACATTGATTCCATTAACCATTCAAGTAAATCATTCTTCATTAAATATGATAAATAACAATACAAAGAACTTTAATAGTACTGCATATACACTTGACTTAAGCTTTTATAGGAAAGAGGCTCATAGGTGAGCTTGGGTGTTACAAAGGGGAGCATCCACCAAAATCCCAAACTAAGTTCTAAAAATAATTATAACTATCTAGCATTAATTCACCAGAGCTTCACTACTCTAGTTCACCTCTCCCCTTCAATTAAACTCAACTTCTTTTTATAGGCTTCAAATCATCCTAGGATCATAAGGAATGGAGCACATTGAACATTGAGTTGGAGATAGAGGTACACATCCTACCACCTACACTATGCTTTATCTTTAATGTGTAGTCAATGTCATATGCTCCCACTTCTTGATGCTACTTGATTGAAAAGAAGTCATTTGTCTTTAATAGCTCTTCATTGTCCTGTGCACCTACTTCCTGATCCCAATTGGAGTTTTTAGTTGCCAGCTAGCTAGCATCACTAGAAGACAAAATAGCAATCATCTCTATGATTACCTAGCACCTAGGTGTTCATTGAGTTGGTATGGAACTACTACTTAGCATGAAAAGGGGCCTGATAGCTTTGGTGTAAACTTGATTAATTTAGGATTTGTACTTCAAAAGGTTGAATTTCATATTTAATGCAAAAAGACTCGAATGTTCTAAGGAAAAAGGTCTAGACCAAAATGGGTAACATAATTGTGCATTTTAAATAAGATAGGTATAAATATGGCTTAGAACTTGGTTTCAAAAGTGACAAGAGATTGGAACAATTTGGGTAGTGTAATAATGATTCTTTTAACAAATAGTATGATAATAATTTTGGACTTAAAAAATCTAAGGTAAATATTTGAGATGAAATGGGCAATATAACGACATCCCATTTATACAAGTGACACAAATTTTTTTGGAAAAAATATCTAAGGTAAAAAGTGTGACACAAAAGGGATAGAGTAACACCTCTTAGGCTGAAGGGGTGTGAAAACAATGTGACGTTTTGGACTTTTTTTATGTGACAATACAAAAAAATAGTTTCAATCTAAAAACATGCATGTAAATCAAATAAAATGTAATTATAATTAATGCTCATCCTATATCTGAAACTAAGATGAGTGTATGCAGCTTCAACCAAAATTTCCACTGATGTACCAATGCTTGTGAGTAATTAAGTGTTAATATAAAAATTAAAGTATAACTATATATATATATATATATATATATATATATATATATATATATATATTATGCCCCCCTCTATCTTTCAAACATTGATACATGGCATGAACTTAGAGTGAGGAACACTCAAAATTTAGTAATAAATTCTATGATAAGTGGGGTTGACTAAAAATATATAAATTGTAAAAACACTAAATGGTCCCAAGTGTAGATAACACAAGGGTGAATTCATGTTAATTGGGTTCATACTTACTAAATTACAAGGGTATATTCATTTTCATAGCAACTCTAGTCATGTACTACTTAATAGAGCTTGATGTTTAGCAAGATTTGACTTGGGTTTCTATTAGGATTAGAGAGGTTAGCTTATCATCCCCATATCAATCCTAGTATCATGTTCCCAACTTATATGCCCCACTATGGAGTTGGGTTGGTATGATGTTGAGATATGAAACCGCATATTAATCACCCTTATAGAACTTGTGATGGATAAATGGGCTCCCACCCACAATCCAAATGTAATAAAATAAATTAAAAAGACTTTAGAGGTTGTTTCTAGCTCACCCAAGCCACTTCAAACTTGGGGAGAGTATACGCATCATTATTTTTGACAAGACCAAAAAAACAAGGCAATAAACTAAGTGCTTTTGGTCACCCAAGTTTCATAAAGGAGATGGGGGGAGAGCATACACATAATTGTTTCTAATTTTTTGCAAACAAAGAAATCTAACTAAAAACTTTGAAATTTAGCTAATAACAAAAAATAGGTATAAAGTGAAAAATCTCTTAAGAGCTCCAACTATAATGCATATTCATTTTAATAGTACCAAATCAAGATGTGATTAGAATTTTAGCCCTTTTACCTTGTTTTCACTTGTAAAATATTCAAAAACTAAAATACAAATGTGATTAAGTGGAGCACTAAAATAAAAGTCTATGATATTTTAAGAATTCTTAAGCTACTCTCCCTTCACCTTAGGTCCTATAAAATGTTAGGGGGTTTGCTTGCCTAGAAGCTAAAAATCAAGTGAGTAAACAAGAATCCATTTTGAGCTCTTGGGTTTTAGAAAAGCACAAAACGATGTCACCATTTAATATGGCAAAACCATTGATTTCTTGCAAATACAGACATAGAGAGCAACTTTGGTGAAACCACCATTTAGTAGGGTGAAGTTTCCAATTAGGTCAAGAAAAGCTGTTGAAATAAGTTGGAAAATAAGTAAATAGATATTAAGTTTGCTTGGTGAATCCACCATTCAATAGGGTCAAATTCATCGATTCTACAAAGTAAAGTCACCATTTATCAGGTCAAAGTTACCATTTATGCACAAATAAAGATTATAAATAAGCACGGGACTAGCCAATAACTCAAAAAAATGGAATGACATGTATTTGAACTCCAAATTTAAATAATTAAATGCATTTATTAGAAAAACTAAGGTTAGTATATAATTCTCCTTGGCCATAAGGGATGTGTAATCCCACTAGGCATGCCATTATGTACCTTATGTGATCAAAGAGTAAATAAAATGTATATTAGTCCCTTGTTAGTCTAAATGAAAAAAAATCAAGCATAACAATACACTAATACTAAACACTCTTATGTAAGAATTAGGGAGAGCATAACATAATAAGCAAGATTACAAAATAGAGATAAAGACAATACAAATTTCTTACCTCCTTTGTCGAATTTGATGCTTAATTTTTGGCATAAGTATTTTTGTGCTCAGTCTATGACAATTTAAGTTTTCTAACAATAATCTTCCATGGTGGTATCATGTCTCCAATATTCACTTATGGTTTGGTGTGAAGCTTGGCATAAATTGGGCATTATAACACTACTATCAAAGGCTTCAAGAAGGTATTATAGTAGATTAAACTTACACATAAAATCTTATTGGCATATGGTGTGGACACTTGTATTTATATCTCTAAGAACTAATTATAACCCTATGGATGTTAGGTTAAATTATAACTTTGATTGAGTCTAAAATAACCTAGGTTGAGTTCAGCTAACCTTAATTTGGGTCAAAGCACTCATGAAATCTTGATACCTCAATTTCAAATATCTATGAGGCATGACAACTCACTTTAGATATTTGTGAGGTATGACTCATAATTTTGGAATATTTAGGAAACAATAAATAACTTTATTAGTTCATTTGACCTTTGACTTCATATTTGGGTAAAAATTCCTATTTTAGTAACTAAAATTTACTAATTTGATTTGGAATTTTTATTTAGGAAAGTATATTAATATTTTAAATGTAATTAATCTTGATTAGTGATTTTTGTATTTTGGTAATTATTTTAAATTTTATGAATTAATAGTTTGATAGGCCAAAAGTGTCAAATTACTAGGTCATAGTTTGACTAGGGTTATAATTAAACTAGGTTTTTGGTGAATATAGGTAATACACCAAATAATATAACCTTGTCATGTTTCTAGGAAATAAAATCCCTTATGCATATGAATTTGGGCAATTCAAGTGATTCTTATGCTTAAATTGTGTCATTTGCTAGAAATTGAATTGAATCCTAATTTAGGCACAAAAGTGGCCAGAACTAGGTGTATAAAATATGTACTTAATCTATTATACAAATAAGTATGACACAAAAAACTAATCCCTCCTCCCATTCCTAAGAAACTAGTTAAAATAATCCATGCAACCCATAAAAGATCTCAATTTCATCTAAAGGCAGATAAATCAATTTTTCCACAACTAAAATCAAAACAAATTTGAGCCTAGTACTTTTGATAACCCTTAGATGATGCCATGGGTTGGATAGGCACCTCCTCAAACATGGGGATCACCATCATGGGGTCCACAAAAATAGACATAATAGACATGGATACCCCAACTTCATCAATAACCTTGGATACCCTAGCCTACTCCTCAACCATGGGTGAATCAGCTATGGGTTTCTCAACAAAATTTCAATAAAATAAGGTACCCTCAACATTAATCATTAATTCCTACCTTTCCCACTCAGACACCATAGAATGAGTAATTAAACAAACCATAACTACCTACTTGGCCTATGGAAAATCTAAAAAATAGATAGGCAACCCATGTCTTTGGGGCAGAGAAGGAAGGAACTATAGTTATACATATCATTAATTACCAGAATGTTCAATTGAGATCAAGAAAGACATTAAAAAATCATATAATAACCATTACCAAGATTCTAAATAAGAGATTAGAATATCCTGAACAAATAGTCCAAGAGAGAGATCCTAAAAACCCTAAAAAAGCTAAAGAAACTAACACAACTTCTTCAATTATTCCCTTCCTTGATAGACTTAAAGAAGATAAGATTAGAGGAGAATTTAAGATAATCTAAGAACTAAGGAAACTCAACATAGAAATTTCATTGTTACAATCCATTAGGTACATTCCAAAACTTAATAGAGTGATAAAAGGTTTGTGCATTAAAAATCCAAGAAGAAAAAGGAAATACCCTAAGATTATACAGGTGGATTTCAAACTTGTAGACTTGTTATCAGGAAATCTACTCCTACCTAAATATGGACATCTAGGAAGCCTTGTCATTAATATGACTATAGGAAGGAAATATATACCCAATGTCCTAGTTGACTTAGGAGCTTCCATCAATGTAATGACAATAGGTACTCTAAAATCTCTATCCCATACAAGAGTGCATCCCACTTCCATAGTCCTACAAATGGCAAATTAATCTATTACCAAACTAAATTTATCATTGAAGATGTACTTGTGATATTATAATATTAGTAATATCCAGTCTAATTCATGGTACTCCAACCTAATATGATAAAATTTGGATATTTATTGATCTTAAAAAGACCCTAGTTAACAACATTTGTAGCACAAATAGACTATATGTTTAGAGACATGACTATCTCCAATGGGATAAAATAAAAATGAATCTCCTTATACCCACCTACAAAACCATCCCTTGACCCTTCAAAATAATTGTGGATAGATGAACTAGAAACAAATAATAATAGTCTCTCTTCATTAGCTATGGTGACAATTAGAGACCATCTAAATTAATTTAAATAATAATTAGCATGGTGCCTATAAGAACACAATGAAGATTTGAAGTTTGATAGTGAAGCTCTAGATTTTGACAGTCAAGCTCCAAAGTTTTACAAATAAGCTCTGGAGTTTGACCATCCTACTCTAGAATTGAATATCCTCACCTCTACAAGCCAAGTATCCATCACAAAACCTCCTAGTGACACATATGACCACTTATCTATCCATAAAAACATTATTGAGTGGGAATAAAGTAAGTAAACTCATTTTTTAAAGCTTTTCATTGTCCTTTAGCTAATGTAATTTCTACTTGAGAAAAATTCTTAAAATATGTCACAATATTCCACATGATAATACCACATTCCTATCCCTTGAACTCTTGAATGAGTAAATCTAGAGAAGTAAATGTTATCCACCCATAAATGAAATAGATAGTAGTCCACATTGAAAAATACTAAAAATCAATATTTAGTTGACCAATGAATAAGGGACCAAGGTTTTTGATATTATTAAGGATCACATGAAGGAATTTACATGGGAATATCATGACATGAAGTGAATTCACCCTCATGTGTGCACTCATCACATTTACACTGAAATCATTAGGCCTATCAGGTAACCATAATGAAGGATTAAACTAGATTTGAGAGACAGTCAAAATTGAGATATAAAAAATTATTAGAAGTAAGATTCATTTATCCCATCTATCATAGTCAGTGGGTATCACCATTAGTGATAATGCCTAAAAATAATGGTAAATGGAGAATATGTGTTGATTATAGATAACTACATAAAGTTACCATGAGGGATTAATTTACCTTACCATTCATTGACCAAGTACTAGATAACCTATCTAGAAAAAAGTATTTTTCTTTTCTAGATGTAAATAACCAAATAAGAGGAGCCCCAGAATACCAAGACAATGCAACTTTCACCTGCCCTTGGGGAACATTTACCTACAAGGTTCTAACTTTTAGCTTATGTAATGCACCTACCACTTTTTAAAGGGTAGTGTTAGCTATCTTTATTGACCTAATTAATTAATTTATCGATCTATGTATGGATGATTTTACTATCCATAGTGGTTCATTTGATGAGGCTCTATCTAATTTAGATAAAGTGTTGACTAGATATGAAGAACCAACTATCTCTCAACCATGAGAAATGCTTGATAATGGTTGATTAAGGTATAATATTTAGAAATAATATCTCTACTCAAGGAATCCAAGTATATCTTAAGAATATTGAGCTCATTTCCAATTTATCTTCTCCTAAAAAATATATTGACATTAATAATTATTTAGGACATGCAAGTTATTATAGATGATTCATAGAGGGTTTTAACAAAATTGTTTCTTATGTGTTTAATTTGTTAACAAAGGATAGTGAGTTTGTGTGTAATGATTATTATCAATAGGCTTTTAAGATAATTAAGAATAAATTTATTTCTACTCCAATACTAAGAATACCTAATTGGGAATAACCATTTCACACCTATAATAACGCATCCAATAATGCCATGGATGTAGTCTTATGTCAAAAGGATGAATAAGGGAGGATTTATGATATTTATTACATAAAAAAAATACCTCACTCCCACTAAAATAAATAACACAAACACTAAAAAAGAGTTACTTTCTATTATTTATGTAATGAATAAATTCAGGCATTATATCACTAGTTATAAAATCTTTTATTTAGACAAATCACTCAGCTATAAGATATTTAATGAAAAAATCAATGGTAGGAGGAAGAATAATTAGATGGTTTTTATTATTTAAATAATTTGACATAAAAACCATTGACAAGCCTATAAAATTTAATTGGGTTTCTAATTTCTTGTCAAGACTAAATGTTGTAGGTAGAGAAGAACCAAAGGAAGACAATTTTTGTTTATTATTTTAGTGCAATCACTTTGGTTTGATAACATGCAAAACTAATTATCCAAAGGGAATTTTCATGCTTATTTCACTCATATAGAAAGGAAACATTTAGTTAGAGATATTTCTTATTTTAAATGGATCAATCATGTATTATTTAGATATGGCCCTGACCATGTGTTCTATAGGTGTGTTAGAGAATTTGAAACTTATGACCTCATAATAACTTGTCATGATGAATCTCAAGGAGGTAATTATTTAACTAAATGGAATTTCCACAAGATCCTTAGGGATAGATATTATTATCCCTCACTCAACAAACATGTGATAAAAAATATTAGGAAATGTGATCCTTGTCAAAGGATGGGAAAACCTACATTGTCTAACAAAATGCCCCTTCATCTTCAACTAGTTTTAGAACCATTTCATAAATATGGGATAGATTTTATTAGTCCTATTGATCCACCATCCCAAATAAATGAGTACCTATTAGTGTGCACACACTAAGTCACTAAGTGGGTAGAGGCTCAAGCTCTTCCATTTGCAAGAGAGGTAGTAGTTGATGATTTCTTGTATTAAAAGATCATGAAAAGATTTGGATCACTAAAATAAATAGTTTTTTATCAGGGACCTTAGTTCATATTCAACATGATAATATTTTCTTAGATCACTATCATATCAGCCATAGGAAGTCATCCCCTTACCATCCACAAGAAAATGGATAGGTGGAGGTCACCAATATAGAATTGTAAAACATTCTAACTAAAATATTTAGTAGCAATAGGAAGGATTGGGAAAATAAGATATCATAGGCAATATGGGAATATAATGCTACCTAAAAATCCACTATAGGCTTCTCACCTTATGATTTGGTGTTTGGTAATAAACCTCTAATTTTTATTTAGTTTGAATTACAAACTTTGAAGAATATAGTAGAGGTAGGAATCAATCTTGATGAGGCAAAAAAGGAAAGGATTTTGTAGCTAAATGAGCTAAATGAACTGAGGATGGAAGATTTGCAATAGATAGAGATATTTTAACATCAAATGAATTATTGGCATGATACACACATCAAATGCATAAGATTAAATGAGGGATATTAGGCACTACTATTTGAATCCAAGTTCTATCTCTTGAAAGGAAAGTTGAGAACTAGGTGGTTGTGATGCTTTAAGATAGAAAAAATATTTGATAATGGGTAAGTCTAATTATTTCCCATTCATGATAACTAGAAGAATTTTATAGTAAATCATCATAAGTTGAGTCTTTACCAAAAGCCTCCCATCAAGGAAGAGTTTGTCTAGTAGATTTAGTCTCAAGGAGAATTTTGCTTCATTTAAGAACCTAAGTTCTTCCATGAAGGTTAATATTTGAGGATTGAAGTTCAAAATAAGGAAGGGGATTGAAAACTAGAAATGGTAGTCTTCTTCCCTATATATATATATATATATAGGGAAGAATAATACACACACACACACACACACACACACACACACACACACACACACACACACACACACACACACACACACACACACACACACACACACACACACACACACACACACACACACACACACACACACACACACACACACACACACACACATACATACATATGCATATACATATGCATATACATATACATAGACATATACATATACATATACATATACATACACATACATATATATACATATAGATGTGTGTGTGTGTGTGTGTGTGTGTGTGTGTGTGTATTCTTCTTCGCTATATATATATATATAGGGAAGAAGAATACACACACACACACACACACACACATACATATCTATATGTATATATATGTATGTGTATGTGTATGTATATGTATATGTATATGTCTATGTATATGTATATGCATATGTATATGAATATGTATATGTATATGTATATGTATATGTATATATATACATGTATATTTATGTATATAATATATACATATATATACACGTATATATATAGACATATGCATATACATATACATATACATATGCATATTCATATACATATACATATGTATATGTATGTGTGTGTGTGTGTGTGTGTGTGTGTGTGTATGTGTGTGTGTGTGTGTGTGTGTACATACATATATATATATATATATATATATATATATATATATATATATATATATACATATATACATATATATATATATATACATACATATATATATATATACATACATATATATATATATATTTATATATATATATATATGTATGTATATATATATATATATATATATATATATATATATGTATATATGTGTGTATATATATATATATATATATATATATATACATATATACATACATATATATATATATATAAATATATATACGTGTGTGTGTGTGTGTGTGTGTGTGTGTGTGTGTGTGTGTGTGTGTGTGTGTGTGTGTGTGTGTACATATAGATATGTACACACACACACACACATTTTGGGAAGAGGACTACCATTTCTAGTTTTCAATCCCCTTCCTTATTTTGAGATTCAATACTCAAATATTAGCCTTCATGGAAGAACTTAGGTTCTTAAATGTTTCTATTAAATCATCATAATTTGAGTCTTTAACAAAAGCCTTCCATCAAGGAAGGGTTTATCTAGTAGATTCAGTCTCAGGGAGAATTTTGCTTCATTTAAGAACCTAAGTTCTTCCATGAAGGCTAATCTTTGAGGATTGAAGCTCAAAATAAGGAAGAGGATTGAAAACTAGAAATGGTATTCCTCCATGGGAAATAGCAATAAAAATATGAAAAGGGGATTGAAAACAAATATGAAAAGGAGATTTTGAAAACTAGTAAATGGTTGCTTCTCCATGGGATAAAGCAATAAAAATGGCGTTGTAATCTATTTGTGTATTCCTAAAATTGACTACTATGTTTTAATCATGGAACTACAAGTAGAAGCATAGGAATTGAAGACAACAACATAACTAAGGTATCTTTTTTTTTTCCTATGTAGGATTAGCCACTAGATTTTAGGATGTTTATGTATACTCATCCATAGGAGAGGTTACCCACATTGAGAAGGTGTCTTAAAAATGGTAAAGTGTCCTAAAAATGAGAATACTAAAAAGGAACCAATCAAAAGTAAAATGTTTTTTCCATAAAACAAAAATTTAATATGATGTCATCGTAATGACATCATTAGCACTCATGACAAAAAGGCATCAATTGATGGCAATCATGGGAATTATCCTAGTCATAAGTTTAGATGATCAATTATATTAAATAATGATGACATCCAATGTACATGGGAAGTATGGGAGTACTCTTGAGACCATTTGAAAGGATGATTCCATGAAATACATTGATTTATCTTGAGTGTCTAATCAAATATTCCATGAATAAAGCTTCTAATAGATCCCAAGGATTTTCATCCTTATTAATAGGGGTTTAAATTTAAGTGTCCTAGTTATTTTAAATACCTTATTCATATTCATAATATTATGATCATCATCTCATATCTTGTACCAAAATTTTATGTGTTGATTCCTTGCATCTAATTTCACAAGTGTAGTTGTTAACATGGGTCAAAAGGAGATGTCAGAGTTGGAGTCTACAAATTTATTGTTGGAAGATGGAGTAGTAGCTACCATATTTGAAGAGGTAGGGTGACTCAAGTTTTTTGTATAAATTATATGGGTATGATGAAATACTGGATAATAAATTCATCATCAATTTAAAGGACAATTATTCCACTTTGAAGGGGGTGTATATTCCATTCACTATCCAAGAAATTAGTGAGCTCATAGGCATTCCAAATGAAGGAGTGAGAAACACTAGTACATCCACTTTCATTGACCTTATTAGGATATTTCATGAGGAAGCATAAATAGCTCCTGAGCTAATTGTTAACCCTTAAGGAATGATAAAAGGCATAAAAATGGAAAATTTACCAAAACCATGGAGGACAATAGCATTTTGGGTAAGTATCTAACTTTTGATGGCCAATATGGTTCACTAGGGTGTGATGTTATGATAATTCTCATTCATTTAAGTCAAGGGTTACATAAATATGAACATAGAATAAACCTACCTAATTATTTGTTGGGTTCCATACAATTTATGAATTTTAAAAATTAGAAAGGGTTAGGTTCTATCAAACACCATGGGTTTGTTTAGCTCATTTTTAAGCATCATTTCCTTAAAAAACCAAGAGGAAAGGCAGCTTGGGCATCCTACTTGAAATTGAAATGAAGAGGTATCCTAAGACAAAGAGGAGAACATTGTATGTATCCAGAACTCCAAAATATATTTTTGTAGAGGGAACTTCCATTGAAATACCAACTCAAGAGTCAATACATAGGCAAAAACTAAGGTCTAGGGTTGTCCAAGAAAGTCCTAGAGGTAATTTGAACTAGCCTCAATAAATTGATCATATCAAAAAATTGAGGTCTAGACCCTCACCATTAGTATCAAAATCTACTCCAGAACCAACCAAGAGGCCATCACCAAAGAAGAAGCTAAGACCTAGGGTTTTACCAACTAGTTGTAGATTCAATCTAGAGCTAGCTACCTCTTAGCAACCCATTGTCATTTTAGAGGAAGAATAAGTTCCTAAGTTTCATATACATAAAATTTTATAGAGGTATTCATGAACTAAAATGGGTACTCCCTAGGAGGAACCTTGTCTTGTTACTAGTCCCAAAGAAGAAAGCTAATTCTATCAGCTGATGATTATGAAGAGATAAATGTGGTAAAAATATTGGGTATCTTATGACAAAGCCCTTTAGAAACTAAAAATTTAGATTTTTAATTAATTTTAGAATATATGACTAAGGATTTTGATAAATACATAGTAATTATAAAAATAGAGGGAGAAGACAATGTACCTTTAATAGATTTCACTTCCATTAATGGTAAATTGAAAGAACCTATGGCATAATCTCCCCCATCTCTTCCACCTTAATATTTCAAATTGAATATTAATAAATGTAAAACTCATATGATTAAATAAGAAGATTAGTTATCTATATATGATGAATAAGTAGACATATAGTAATCTCTCTTACTCTCTAAGGCTAAATGAAGCAACTATCAAATAATAAGTAGATCAGATTGTCTCCCTGATGATGAAACTCCAAGGTAAGGATGTTACCTTATCTTATTTACAAAAGGATATAAATGATATTAAGGATAAATATGTATAAAAGGATTCTTGAAATAGGGATTCTTAAATCAAGGGTCATTGAGCTTGAATTACTGGTTAACCTAAAAGACCCAACACATCCTCGACCATAATTAGACCAAGTAGTTCAAACTATAGTATCCTATCTAGATATAATGACTTATGGAATGAAACTTATGAGTAAATTATAGGTATAAAAGATAAAATTGGAAACTTTAGGAAGAGAATAAAAATATAAAATAATATTGTGAAGAGGAACAAAAACAAACTCATAATCATAAAGCCACCCTCCAAGTTGTATATTATCTTGTAGAAAGGCTTTTGTCTTGTAGAAGACCTTCTACATATAGCCTCTTCATCTATGAAAATTTTTGAAGATGTAAATTATTGAGAATATCATGTGACATTTCTTATGAAATTAATGATTATATGGAAATATTTGTGAGAATCACCCTTGACCACGAGGACTTGCTATGTGAATTCTATCTCTGTGACATAATCTCAGGCAGCACACCTATATTCATCATCAACCTATTTATAGGAGAATTATATCTCAAGTCTCTCTTCTCTACCTTCAAGAACCAAATTTCATGGGAAAAAATATTTGATGAATATTTTGATAGAGCAAAGATAGTAGGGTTATGTATCATGCCTCCATTCACCATTGTTAGAAAACTTCTCAATGAATTCATCATTAACTATTTTTATCACTAGCACATTTGTGATCATTACTTTTAGGCTCTTTATGAAAACACTACCAATATTGACATGTTTTCCAAAAATAAATTTGAAGAGGTAATGTCATCAAGTGAAAAATGATGGGACACATTGAGTGTTCCCTTGAAGATAAGATACGTCATCTCCCATACAAATTTAAAGTGGATTCTACGAAGGGATCATGCTATGATATAGATAGTTACAAGATCTATAATAGATGGGGAGATAAACCCATGGACTAGGATGTGTTATAGACCACCACTCCTCCTCACCCCTATGTCACCATAGCAAAATACATCAGCCCATTACTTTGACCAATTTGAAAGGTGGATCGAATTTGTTGTTAGAGACATGGGATCTATAATAACAACTGAATACAATAGATTTGACCCATATTCCATATATGATCTCAGCTCACACCTATAGTATAGGGTGCATAATTATGAACACAAATAGATATAGTTTACAAGATGAATTGTAAAATATAAAGTGTGGGGGAAATGATGAATCTAATTTATGACTTATTATATCCATGATCACCTTTGTTACACTTATTAACCTGTTATCTTGGATTGAGTATTTAATACATATTAAGACTTAGGGTTAATATAAATTAGAAAATAGATACTTATATCTTGTTGGTATATATGGGTATGAGTTTCTCATTATTATCACTTTGTTTTAACATTTGGCATTGCTAGTTCTCCAGTTTTACATAAACATGAAGTATAATCAACTATAAATGAATGCTAAGAGTTTGGTGCAATATGTCAACCCTTAGAGACAAGCTTAGATTAAGAGGAATGGGGAAGTTGGTATGACTTATATAGATGCATTATGACCATCCCCATCCCCATCCCTATCCCCATATAAAGAGAGAAATATGTATAGATGTAGGTCCTATAGTGAATCTCTAGAGTTTATCAGTAAAGCTTTAGATTTTATCAGTAAAGCTCTAGAGTTTATTAGTAAAGTTACAGAGTTTATTAGTAAAGATTCAAACTTGGACAATCAAACTCCAAAATACTATAAGTGTTTTGTGAGTGAAACATGAAGCTTGTAAATATATCATAAGAACTCCATCATTTATCCAACATGTGTCTAAGATATTTTTGATGAAACTTTAATATTCTAGAAATGTCTAGAGGGCCATTTTCAGATTATGTCTACACCTACTTTTAGGCATTATAATTATAATAAATCCATTTATATAATATCTAAAACAACACCATTGTATTTGTAATGAGATTTTGGGTTACTATATCTAAATGTTGTAATGATAAAATGATGTAACTAATTAAACAGACTTGGTATGCATTACCTTGATTTTTAATGTTCCTCCTTACAGCATGAGTAGTTGTAATTCATATTTATATTTTTAAAGTTAGTATGATCACTAGTGTGATATTTTTATGTTGTTATTTTATTAGATGTAATTTGGGTTACCAGACAAATATTACAATAGAATAAAGTCACATGTTCCTGCTACTTCCTAGGAATTAGCATGTAAGAGATTATTAATAGCAAATGTATTTTTCTAGTTTGTAATTTTTTTTATCAATCAATGAAGTTTTTTATAGTTAAAATAATACTGAGTTGATTTCATCTTGATCTGAGGGAGAGCAAGGGCCCACTCACCTAAAGAAACCATGACTTGTGGGGTAGTTATGTTTGTTACTTCATTATTCATTTAAGTTTTGATAATAGTGTTCATATGTAAGATTGGATTGTTAACCTATGGTATTATCTCTATTTATTCATGTACATTTACTTTCAAAATATTTTAATTAGTATTGATTTCATTGGTGAGAACATTTAATTAATAAGTAAATTCAATTCTATGATCTTAGATTAAGTTTTAAGAACATTTCATTTTACAAGTGAATTCATTTCTACAATCCTAGATTGAAATGTGTTATTTTAATCAACAAGTGTGTCTAGTTGTAACATTTATTTTTTCAAGTAAGTGTGTTTCTCATTCCAACAAGTGTGCTTTTGATTTAGTAGCGTACAATTTTATTAACAATAAATTAGATAGTTTACATTTTTAGTAGAGTAGAGTAAAACTTAGGATTAGTTTCTCCATAAAAACCTCCCAAACATCATTGTTAGTTAAATCATCAAAATACCTTAATACATATAGCCATTGGACACTAGCCTTCATATGAATGACATCAGCTTTAGATTGATTAAATGAAGGGATAAATGACACCCATCACTTTATTTTGAACAAAAACTTACATGTGCGATAGATAAAAATGTGAGAGATTTAATCCATATTTACAGTAACTTTTATCTTGCCTTCATTTGTCTTTCCTATGTGTTGTGTGTTGTGTCTCATAATAAATGCACTTAATAAGGTATTACCACATGAAAAAGCTATTTGATTTCTTTTAGGTGATATTGTAAGAATTCACCACTAAACTTGTATGTCAATGTATAATCTATTATGTTTTATTTTTGGGTTTAGAAAGGTTTAATTGAGGACTATTGGAATGACAATAATGACAATAGGCCTTCACTTTTTAATATTCTCAAAAGGGTTCAAAGGATCAAGGAAACTTTATATTCAGAAAATCATTGGATATTCTTAAAACATAATTGATTTTTGTAAGTATCCTTAAATGTTATGGTATCATAATCATGCCATGAATTTGAACCTTATAATTTAATATATGTATCTATGATGACCATTTGTTTGCATGTTTGGTTTATCATAAAGGAGAATATTATGGTGTCTTAGAAAACATCAATGTGTCTAAAACTAATATGGTTTGTGTTTATTATAAAGGAGAATATTGTGTTATTTAAAGATGTCAATGTTTCATTGATTAATCTATGTTTAGCCCTTACATAGCTAAAATTACTCCTCATTTGTTGTAGTGCACAGAGTGAGCACCTCTCACCCAAAATTGCACACTCCTTTGCATGATCTTGTTTACAACTTCCTATTCTAAGTCATGTACCTACTCACTAACTTATATGCATTAATTACCCACACACCTCACCATTCCACACCACTACCCACATGTCTTAAAGTCCCACACACCACACACTTGTAGACTTATAAAATTATGTGCACTTAGTGCCTTGTAGTCCCATTTTTTCCCACACTTATTGACTTGATGAAATTATGCACCCTTTGTGCCTAATAGTTTCACAAAGTTCTATGCACCTCACTAGCATCCACTCATGGACACATAAAACTTATCCATGTACTCTAAGTGATCTAACAACTATTGTCACCAAAAGGAGACCCTGTATTCAAATTTAGATAGCTAACATCCTAGAAATTAACTATTCTAACCATTGTTAACTACCACATCTAACAGGATCAGTGTGCTATAGACTTTCTCCTTGGTAACTAAATAATAGTTATGACTATTATTATATTCTTATGTTAAATATATGTAACATATGCATCCAATTTAATATATATAGATATACAAAAAAATCCAAATCAATGCCATTACACATAAGTGTAATATTGATAGATTGCTCCAAGCATGTACTCAGTATGCACACACTATTAGCATTATACTCTGTATTCTTTCCCCTATTATTTGCTAATGAATAGAAGTTGTTGTTAGCTAAAATGGATACCATAGGCCATTATATTTCAAAACTTGTTATCTAGGCCTATTTAACTTTGTTGATAGCCTTTGAAGATTCTTATCTTGATCATAGTCTGTCTTATAATGATGAAAGGTGATGTTGATCCTAGTAGTAGTCAAGGTATTCTAGGGTTGTCTAGTTAAAATGAGAAGTAATAACACTCAATTTTTTAATCATCATTCATAGATTTATCTTTTATGAGGTGTTTATAATAGTGTAGGGTATTTTTGAAAATTTAAGGTAATTGTCATAGTTATCATGTGTTTGTATAGACATCTCAAGTGTCAAACCCATATGCTTCAAGTTAGTCTAAAAGTCAAGAAAAGTATTTTGTGTCATGTAACACTTGCTTAAGAACATACTATCTCCCTTTTGCATATACTCCTTGTCAAGGTATCAAAATATTCCTTATTTAACATATAACCCACTAGTAAAATCTCCTTATCTTATTGTTTCACCTTAAAATATAGTGTAATGTGAGAAAAGGTATGTTGAAGGAGGTTTGTACATTACATATGAATTATACATATTAAGGAGAACTACATGAACATATCTCATAATGATCCAAAAAGGAATTAATTCAAATGATAAAATTCCATTACATGAAGAAGATGTTTTGATGAGTTTTTATAGGTTTCAATGCTTGATTAGAGCATCTCCAGATAGTTAGATTAGGTTTAAAGGTAATTAATATTCTCCATAACATCATATAGCCTCCCCAAATACATATTTATTCTCATTAAGGTTTTATAAGGCCAAACAAGTAGGAAACCTACCCCATTTCTCCATCGAGTTACTTGTAATCTCGAAAAGGTAGTGTTCTTAGCATTGGTTGATGAACATGAAATTGAGTTGGACCAAAAAATCCTATTGATTGATGGAGACCATTATTCACTTTAGACTCCCTGCATTAGTTCTAGTTTCGAGAAACCATGATTTGCAAAAAATTTCTACAAAATAAGGTTCTTAAAACTATTGTAAAACCCCACAAGTTTAGTTTTCTCACTTTTGAAGGCAGTTAAGAGTTTTTTATTGAAAAATATTAGTTAAATGAGTTATTTTATGCCCTAATAAACCCTCCTACACCATATTCAATCAAATTTTCCATGCATGTATGAGGTGAATGTGAAATTATAGGTATGTGAAATATGAAGGTACAAGTTGCATGTCAGGTTGACATTACTCAAAAGGTTTGGGGCTGTAAAGGGAGTCAAAAAAATTGAGACACATTTATGGTAATATTTTTTTTCTATTTAATTCTTCTCCAAACTGACTTCCATTCTCAAAGTGCTTTTCTTGTACAAACCCAAAGGTGTAATCCTTAAGAGAAAACATACATGACTGTGACATGAAGAAAGGATGTTTTATCTATACTTTTGAATTTTTATTCTCAAGAGAAAACTTAAAATAAGATCCAAGTATCCTCAATATATTATTTAAACCTTTCTCTAACTAATCATCATGTGGGAAGTCTTAGGGCATACTTTCAATGCAAATTTAAAAGAGGTAATGTTAACCTACAGGTCTATAGACCTATAGGTCAACATTTATAACTAAAAAATTGTATTAAACTATATATGTTATTGTGAATACATTTTACTATGATCTCACCATTAGTAAAAATTATCCATATCTTTGAATTTAAATTTTTCAAGTCATGGATGAAGAGATAGAGCATTTGTGAACACCAAGTATGTAGTCAAAGTATAGGTTTTGTGTTTATACAAGGTGATTACTCATTAGAGGATAATTGGTAATCTTATATACATATTCACACTCTCTCAACTCTCTACAAGGTCATCAATATGTTTTTAAACATTTGTAATGGTGTCAAACTTCAAACATGCCTACTTTCATATGGTGTATTTCATAGTTATAAGTCTAGAAATGTGGTCTCCACTATTTTGATGAGTTTCAAGGTACCACGAGAGTAAGATCAGGTTAATTAGGTTTTTTACTAAATTTAAAGTTCTATTCTATAATATTTATACTTATTTAGATCCCATAATGTTAAAATCACCTAAAGTCCTCTCTAGGCACCTTGCAAGTGGATTGTACAATGATAAAGAGATGATTGGGATAAGTTCAAATAAGTATCCAATGTAAATTAAGGATAATAAATACATGGAAGGATTAATTAATCATGGGGATATTTTATATAAACTATCAAAAAAAATCAAATGGGCTTAAACATAGAGAAACACAATAAAGGAGTCAAGAAACCTAAAATAGATCTACATGCCTACATGCACAATAGTAGGAAAAGGTGAGATTTTTGGCTTGATCATGAAATTTTAGGGTGTTAAAAGGTCTAAAAAAACATAAAATAAGGTTTATATAATTATTTTTATAGTTTTAAATCTGAAAAGATACCAAAATGGGACCATTAGGGTTAAAATGATAAGACTGCTCAGAAACCCTCATTATAGATCAGATCAAGTTTTAAGTCTTTTGAGAAGTCAAATTGATTGAAGTATTGTTGGAACACCTATAAGGAGGTTTTTTATACCTCATTAGGTCATTTCAAAATTAAAAAATATCCATTGGATGCCTTTTTTACTAATAAGTCTCTCTCAACCTACACACACAGTTTTACCAAACCCAAGAAGGCATCTTCTTCACATTGTAAGTTTTCCCACCAAGTTCATGAGCCCAAATTGATCTTATACATATTTAATAGGTTAACTTACTCCATATTTTTGGCATTGGTTCATAATTTGAGGTCCTCAACTATATGAACAATCATTAACAAGGTAAGCACCTAAAAATGCTAGTTTTACCCTTCAAGGAGTTTGATAGAGGAAAATGGTGGTTTGGGTGGCTCCAATGAAATAAAAATGACTTGGAATCTCTTTTATGACCTTATTGTATCTCATGGACACCTAATTTAGTATACTCTTGGCATTTTTGGAGAATAAAAGCATATAAAAGTGATCTAAAACTACACATTTGGGCTAATTTGCATGGTGTTTAAAAGGGAAAGAGTCTCTTAGTTATGGTAGGAGAACTTAAAATCCTAGGAAAATATCCTATAACCTTATACAAGTATTTTAATATGGATCTAAGTTTATAAAATAGGTTTTTAATTCACACATTAGGCCTGGATGAGGACTATTTCTTCAATACAAAATGAATACAAATAGACAAGCCATCCTAAGGCTATAAAATGTATTATGAACTTCATAAAAACCCTATAGACATATAATGATATCCTAAAAACCTTCACAAGTTGTATATAAGTCTATTCTCATAAATAACTATAGCTACTCCAACTATCTTGATACTAGGCTACATAGACCTAAAATATAGATGACTACTTGAAGATGGATTATAAGCTTAGACAGAGATCAAATGATCTCCTATAGGGCATCCATGAAGAATATAAGTTTTAAAATTATTCAAACATATTCTAGACCTTGTATGATGGGATTAACTTGTCTCCATTATACCTCTTAACATTAATCAATCCTTAATAATGCTCCATAGTGGGAAAAAACAATTCACTGGTCATACTAATATGGTCTCAAAACTAGACCAATCCATATACCTACCCAAAAAAGTGCCAAGCCAAACCAATCAAAAGATCCACCAACAAATTCCAAAAACATGCATGCCAAATATTAATTGTGTTGAAAATAAAATCCAAACGTCAAAAATAGTTGTTGGTTGGTGGTGGGTGGCCAAAAAAGGTTGTTTGGAATTCAAATTTCAACGTTGAACCCAAAAAAAACACAAAATGGTTCAATCCATGCATATGTTCCACATTTCAATTACAAGCAAGCCAATGTCAAAATTCCAAAGTCAATGCCCATTTTCCATGCTTCAAAAAAACATTTAATGCCAATTTCAAAGTCTTAATGCCAAAAAATATAAATCCAATGATTCAATTTGAACCATTCAATCCCTTTATGAATGTTAATTCCAATACTAATGCAAAAAAATTCAAAACATTTTTTTTCTATTTTGGGTGGTTGGGTGTAAATACGTAGGCCTAACAGAAGGTGGCTCAATGGAGCATGGGGAGTTAGCTAAGTAGCTAGAGGCCCATTGGTGGAGAGGGATGTAAGGGAGATAGGAAATAACATAGGCTAGGGATGTGCTACATGAAGTGGGGTTGGCACTAGGGCTAAGTGGAGCAGCTGTGGAAAGAAACAGAGGCTGGTGACATAGGGGTGGAGCAACGGCCATAGGGGAATGAGTGGATCAACCACTGTAAAATTTTTCTTTTTGTTTTTTTGTATAAATAAAAATTTAAAAACTATTTTTTTTGTTTTTAATAGTTGATAAAAATGAAAAAAATTAAACAAAGTTTTTATTAAATTTTAAGTTTCCATAAATATACAAAATAATTTTTTTAAATATATTAAAAAATAAAAAACAACAAACAATTCTCCAAATTTAAAAAAAAAAAAAACAAACCCCTTTAACTAGTGAATGGTCAAAATTGATCAGGATATTCTACCACATTAGGAGCATCATAAGTCCATTTTCTACCAAATGAACTCCTACCCCCACTAAATAGACTACTCTAGATGCATCCATATAGTCAAATCTACATGAAATTATACATATTTATCATAAAGTTTTTAGCAACCAAAAATATTCTTAAATAGATATGGAGTGTTAGATGACCAGTTTTAGTAAACTAAAATCTTGAACCTCCTTTCACAGTTTCCATAAACATGATAAAAAACATTGATCAGCTCCAAAAGGCAAAACAACCTCTAGATTGTGTAATAACCTCCAAGACATTCATTGTCCTCCTTTCGACACTATTTCTCTAATTGACCAACATGAATAGATAGAGGGCTTAATGAGAATGAAAGAGTTAATGTAAAGATAAAAGGTTGAGTAATGACTCAAGGAGATGGCTCTAATACCATGTCAAAGTTAACAAAACTCTCAGCCACAATGTCTCTAAGAGTTCATCACCACAACCATAATGCTAATGCATTTGTCACACAAAGAAACAACTCTCTATAACTTAATGATAGATTATAATGAATGCCCACTTCTCCTTTATCTCATTCTCTTACTCTATGAGGTACCTTGCCCATGTATTTATAATAGTTTGGTGTAGGTGAGAGGAACACATTTGGAAATGTGAAAGAAGTACAGTTGTTACATGAGTAATTAGCCCACTAATGTCAACATTCCAACAACCATGTTGACTTCTTATTTTAACATGTGGGTGTGCAACATTAAACCTCACATGGTTTATTTTAACTATGGTAAAAGTTCCCTTGGTTAAAACCCAAGTTAAGCTTACCATTAAGAGTATTACTCTAACAAGCCTTGTCAAGAGTTGTAGGTTTCCAATGATAGAAATCAATGAGGAATCTAAGTTCTAAATTTCATTCTTGTTAAGATGGGAAAATTTGTTGAGTAGCCAAGAATGGCATATCAAGGTGTCAAAGATGCTAAATGGGCATGTGTAAAAATATGAGCTTATAACTCCTAGAACAAGAGATGACATTTTCAAGAGAAGAGGATGATGTGTCAACCCTAAACCACTCTGTGAAGGCCATCATAACTCCAAGCAACACATGTTGAATAATATGGTATAATTATTATTTTGCTTCCTTTATTGGATTGTAACTTATTGGTGATGAATGATGCTTGTTATGGAAGCTATCTCAACATCCCTTCTCTCTCCTCTCTCATTTTTCCTATATGTAATACCTTTTTTGGCATTGTATGGATCTTCAAATTGAGTATGGTGAATCCCTACTCCTTTTTTAATCCATTGAATAAATAGAAAACTAGTTTT
Organism: Torreya grandis; assembly: GCA_037957365.1. Classification (NCBI taxonomy): domain Eukaryota; kingdom Viridiplantae; phylum Streptophyta; class Pinopsida; order Cupressales; family Taxaceae; genus Torreya; species Torreya grandis. The sequence continues at coordinate 1,303,870 of JARHVA010003504.1, read as the reverse complement.
CACCCTCTCTTATGACTATATTTTAGTGTGTATCTAATGGTAGCTGATCTTATCAAGTGTTGATTTAACTCTCTTTGGTATATTATCCTATTTTTCACCTTCATATAGTTTAAAGTCCCTCTTACAGGTCATAGGGTGTGTTTCAATTTGTTTTATATAGGTTAAGGAGTCGCATACATTCACCAGTGTCTTATTCCAGACCTCTTGATAATCCTTTTTACCATGAGCATCATCTAAAAGTTCCATATTGAAATACTAATGCAAGAGGATAAAATTAGGAGTAGTGTGTTTTCAAGTCAATCATATAGTTCATTCTGCACTTAAAAATTAGTGGTAATGGTCATGAAATTTGGTGCATCACCTCCCTTTTACTTTTTTTAATCATTTATCTCCCTTTCCCTTATAATAAATAGGTTTAGTAATAGTTTAAAGGTGATACATCAAGGGAAATAGCCCTAATCTAGAGATTTACCTCAATTATTAGGTCACCCATAACTTATAGTTGTCTCCATGTGTCATCTAAATGATTAAGGATTAAACAACATCTTCAAGGGTGCAATTTATAGTGATAACAATTCTATCATGCCTAGTGGGATAGATTATCATCTATTGAGACATTTTTGAGTTGTCCTTCAATACATTAGCCTTTGAAAACATGACCTCAAACATCAATGGTGAATCCAATTGAACCAAAATTATTTTATCTAGCCCAAATTATTCTAAAATACTAATTGGTATGTATTCTTAATCTTCATTTGGTTAAAATTCATCTTTTATACCTTCAAATCCTTCATATTAATCTAACAATGTTCATGGCTTCACCCCAAGTTACCCTCAACCATAATAATATCATATTTTTTATGATTTATGTTCCCCATACACCACAACTCATCATTTTTATCATCCTACTCATCCCTATAATCAGCCTTATCAAAACTATGTTGTCTCTAGTCAATCTAGTTACAATCCTACTCAATCCCTATTAGAACTCAAACAAAATATATTTGAACATGAAATGAAAATGAGAGATATTGATAGAGAAGAGGATCTTGGTATGTATATATATATATATATATATATATATATATATATATATATATATATATATATATATATATATATCCCTTCCATTCATATTTAAATCATTCAAACAAGGAGGGACTTCTTACATTGGTTTAGAGTAAGTGGGCAGATATTGAGAAGAAGAATTAGCAAATACTAATCAATGGCATACTAAAGATAAGAGGTTTAATTCAATGTATATATAATAGGTTAGTGCTTGAAGAGGGGTAAAAAAATCAATATTATGTGTTTTTTCCTACCCCAAATCAGTCTTATTTTATTCCCAACATGGTCCAAATTGCAACATATCATCAAGAAAAGCCTAGGTATATGCAAGCTCCACCCACTCTTTCTCAAAATCCTCAAATCAATCAATCATGGATACCTTCTTGTATTATGACCCCTGATTAAATCATGCCAATATTTGAGAAATAACATTCTCCCATACCTATCCAAAATCATAAAAAGGAGAAGGTAGTAGAGGTCAATCCAAGAGAGTCTCCAAGCCTCCAAAATCCTTCACCCACTCTTCAAGTTGGAACTATTCATGAAGACCAAGGTATATCAGAATGTGAGGGGTTGATTTTTTCCTAAAATAAGAAGAATAAAGAAATCTTAGCAAAATCTTCTCTTCCCCTTCCCCAATATATCCCAAAGAAAACCTTCAAGATTCCATGTTGGAAAGATACCCTTTCAAGCTTCAAACAAGCTAGTGACCTCTCTTTCCCTCCCACCCCCTCTTTTTGTGAAGGAGAACCTATTATATGGAGTACATAAGATGAGAATCCAATTGAAGAGGAGAATTTGTGAAGAAAGGATAATGACGTGGTAGTCTTTGAGAAACAACACTAAGTTGTAGCTACAAGAGAATCTCAAGAGAACCATGATGAAGATATTGTAAGTGAATATGATGAATAAATCATCATTAGAATCCCTCACTCTACCATTGGATTAGACATGGTAAAAAGGGGATAAAATAAATCTTTTGAATATATTCTTGATCAAGAATAATATAAGCTTGCATTTAAGAAAATTTATTCCCATGATCATGAAGAAGAAGTTGAGGCAATTGTCTTGACTAGTGAGCATGGTGAAAACATGAGTAAAGAAATATAAGATGTCCTTGAAAAATGTCATGAATATTCCATCACCCCAAGTCATTCAAGTGAGCTCCAAGAAGTTCATGATCAAGGTGTTCAATAAGCTATAGTAGTATAGGTACAATTAGATGGTTCTCAAGAGGCTTCAAATCATGAAGAGGAAGTAAAAATTTTCTTTGAACTTTTTTTCATTAAAAATGATGATTCCACCTCCTATTTATAAGAAGATATTGATGAGTTAGTTTTATTGATATCACTAAAAAACATACTTAAATAAAATATTCATGATCAAGTTACAGCTTCAAATGAACATGAAATCATGAAGTGGCAAGTGAAACTCAAGAGGGTAATCCATGTTTCATAGAAAAATAGGAAAAGTTGATGAAGGGATAAATGAGGTAAAAATACCTACTCCATTAGAGGTAAGTCCTAAATCAATTCAAATGAACCCAAAATTAAATCCAACAATACTTATAGTGATCTTGATGATGCTTAGTAGCAGTTTTATCATGCTTTTCTTGAAGAGATTGAAGATATTAGCATGGAAGCATTAAATGGTAGAGTGAAGGAACAAGGTGATATCCTAGTTGAAGTTGTGATGACTTCTAATGAATAATAAGAGTTAGTTTCTCTTGATGAAGAACTTTAATATAAAGATAGGTCTGAGGTCACTAGTAAATGACTTAAAGTGAAGAACCAAATGATTTTTCTCCCAAATGATCAAGAAGAAAATTCTCATTGGGAAGAGTTGGAATTTTTTATTTCAATCTTGGATAATAGACTTGTATCTCATGAAGTGATTCATAATATAGTTTTCAAGGTGGAAGAACATGTTCAATAAGGTTTATATCAAGACATATCTCAAGAAACCCTTGATGAGGCTTGTAAGTGGTTTCTAGAGATCCTTGAATAACTTGAACAATTTACAACTATGACCACATTGAAGGGTTTTCTTAGTGTTAAGGAGAATCATAAGGTGAGTCTTGAACCACAAGACCAATATATGTTCATTGGAGATTTTTTTGTTTTAATTGATCCTTTTGGAATCATACCAAAAGAGTTGGAAAACATAAAGTATGATCCATCAAGCACTATATTCAAAATGCAACTTACTTTGTAGCATGGTTTATCTTATGAAGAATATTTGAAAATCTTCCCTTTCGATCCAGGAGGATTAGACATTGGAGGTTAGTTGTACATAGTAGTGTTTTGTGTGTTATTTTCCCTAAGTGCTTTTAGCACAATGTATTGTCTTATTGTCTTGTTGGTGTATTTGTTTCTTTTTTTGTGTGTGTTTAAGAAGGCATCATAAGTTGTTTCATATTGTTCCCAAGGATTTTATTTAGTTCTCAAGGTCTAATTTAGTTTTTTTTGAGTTGATATTACCCCATATCCCAATGGATGTAATAAGGCTACTAGTCTATAGTTCATTACAAGCATACACACCCTAGAGTTCACCAAAAATATTAGCCAAAATGGCTACCATATGGAATTATATTTCAAAACTTGTTATTTGAGACTCTTTAAATTTATCAATAGCCTTTGAAGGTTCTTATCTTCATCATAACATTTCTCATAATGATGAAATGTGATGTTGATCCTAGTAGTAATAAAGGTCTTCTAGGTTTGTCTAGTCAAAATTAGAAGTCATAATACCCAATTGTTTAACCAGTATTCATGGCTTGATCCTTTATGAGGTGTTTATAATAGTTTAAGGTAATTTTATAAAAGTTTACATAATTATCATAGTTATCTTGTGTTTGTCTAAATATCTCATGTTTCAAACCCACATGCTTCAAGTTTGTCTAGAAGTCAATGAAATTCTTTTGTGTCATGTAACACTTGTTGAAGAACATATTATCTCACTCTTGCACATACTCCTTATTAAGGATTCAAAATATTCCTTCTTCTTTAATGTATAAGTCACTTCAAAAATATCCTTGTCTTATTGTTTCACCTTCAAATATAGTGTAATGTGAGAAAAATAAGGTGGAAGGAGGTTTTTACATTAAATTTGCATTATAAATGTCAGGGAGGACTCCATGAACATCTCTCACAAGGATCCACCAAGGCACTCATTCAAATGATCAAATTCCATTGCATAAAAAATATGTTTTGATGAGTTTTTATACGTTTCTATGCATGATTAGAAAATCTCAAAATAGTCAGATCAGGGTTCAAGGTAAGCTTCTCCATAACAACATCCAACCTCCCCAAATACAAATACATGCTTAGGAAGGTTCTACAGGTCCAAACAAATAGGAAACCCACCCCATTTATCCATCTAGTTTATTATAATCTCAATAAGGTAGTTTCCTAAGTATTGGTTCATGAACATGAAAGTGAGTTGGATCAAATAGTCCTAGGGGTTAATGGAGACTTTATGCCCTTGAGATTCCATGCATTATTTTTGGGTTTCATAAGCCATGCTTTATGAATAATCACTAACAGAATAAGGTGCCTAAAACCCTTATAAAACCCTATAAGCTCTATTTTCTCACTTTTAAAGGAATTTAAGATATTATTATTTAAAAACAATGATTGAATGAGTTATTTCAAGGCTTTATAAACCCTCCTACACCATATTCAATCAAATTTTCCATGTATGTATGAGGTCAATGTGAAGTTAAATTTATGTAAATTATGAAGGTGTAAGTTGAGGATCAAGTTGACATTATTCAAAGGGTTTGGGCTTGTGAAGGGAGTACACTTGATACACACTTTTGGTATCCTTTGTGTTTTATTCCATGCTTCTCCAAACCCACTTCCATTCTCAAAGTGTTTTTCTTGTACCAACCCAAAGGTGAAATCCTAAAGAGAAAACCTACAACACTCTGACATGAATAAAGGATTTTTTATCTATACTTGTGAATTATTATCCTTGGGAGTGAACTTTAAATAAGATCCAAATATCCTCAATAGCTTCTTCATACCCTTATTTAACTGATCATCTTGTGGTAAGTCTTAGGGCATGATTTCAAAGCAAAGCCAAAAGAGGTAATGTTCCTATAGATCTATAGATGTGTAGGTCAAAATTTGTACCTAAAAAAATTATATTTAAGTTTATATGGGATTGTGAATACATTTTCTTGTGATCTCATCTTTACTGCAAACTATCCATAAGCTTTTAAGTCAAATTTTTCAAGTCACATGTGAAAAGATAGAGCGTTTGTGAATACCAAGTATGTAGTCAAATTATAAGTTTTGTGTTTCTACAGGGGAATAAATCATAGGAGGATAATTGGTGATATTATAGACATATTAAAATTATCTAAATAATCTATATGTTCATTATGAGTTTTTTTAACATTTTTAAGGGTCTCAAACTTTAAACATGCCTACTTTCATATTGTGCATTTCATAGTTGCATGTCTAGAAATGTGGTCTCATTAACTCTTTTAATGAATATAAAGGTACCATGATAGTTTTATCAGGTGAATGAGGTCTTAAATTAAATTAAAAAGTCTTTCCTATAATCCTTAGTCTCATTTAGATCCAATAATGCTAAAAACACCTGTAGTCCTCTCTAGACACCTTGCAAGTGAATTATGAAATGACAAAGACATGATTGGGACAAGTTAAAATGAGTATCCAAGGTAAATTAAGCATATTAAAGGAATTTAAGGAATAATTAACCATGGGGAGACTTTATCTATGGTGTCACAACAAATCACATGTGATCAAAGATAACAAAACATATTAAAGGAGTAAGAAACCTAAAAATGATCTATATGTTTGTATACACAATAAGAAGAAAAGGTGAGAATTTTTGTTTGATCATGAATTTTTATGGTGTTTAAAGGTACAAAAAACATAAAATAAGGTTTATATAATGATTTTAATATTTTTAAAGTTGAAAATACACCAAAATAGGATCATTAGGGTCAAAATGCTAAGACTGGTCACAACCCCTCATTATAGGTCAGATCATGTTTAATGTCTTTTGAGAAGTAAAATTATTTTTATAAGTGTTTGGTTACATATATGTAGGTGTTTTATACCTCATGTAGTAATTTCAAATTAAAACTAGCCATTAGATGCCATTTTTGCTCAAAAGTCTCTTTCAACCTACATACACAATCTTACTAAGCCCAACAAGGCATCTTCTTCATGTTGTAACTCTACCCACCAAGTTCATGGGTCTAAATGTATATTGGATATGTTTAATAGGTTTCCCTTCTTTAAATTTTTTGAATTGGTTCATAATTTTAGGCCCTCAAATTTATGAAAAATTGTTAACAAGGTAAGCACATAAACCTGCTAGTTTTACCCTTCAAAGAGATCAATAGAGGAAAATAGTGGTTTGGGTGGATACAATGCACTCAAAATGACTTTGAATCATATTTATGACATATTTATATCTCATGGGCACATAATTGATTATATTTTTGGCATTTTTGGAGAAGAAAATCATAGAATAGTGGTCTGAAACTATAAATTTGGGCTAATTTGCATGGTGTTTGAAGGGATAAGAGTCTCTTAGCTATGGGAGGAGAACTTCCAAGCTTGGTAAAATATTTTTTAACATTATACAAGAATTTTTAAAGGGATCCAAGTTTATATAATAGGTTTTAAAGTCACACAGTAGGCCTAGATGAGGACTATTTCTTGAATGCAGAAAGAATACAAATGGGCAAGCCTTCCCAAGGCCATCAAAGTTATTAAAAACTTCATAAAAACCCTGTAGGCATATAATAATATCCTAAAAACCTTCACAAGTCATATACAATTATATTCTCATAAACAAATATAGTTATCTCCAAGTATCTTAATACTAGGATACATAAACCTAAAGGACATATGATTATTTGAAGATGATTTATGAGATTGGACAGAGATCACATGATCTCCTATAAGGAATCCATGAATAAAATATACTATTTTATCATTATTAAAATACATTCTAGACCTTATATGAGGGAATTAACTTTGATCCATTATACATCTTGAGGTTAATCAAACCTTATCAATAGTTGTAGGTTTCCAATGATATAAATCAATGAAAAAGATTCTAAGTTATCAATTTCATTTTTGTCAAGATAGGAGAAGTCATTGAAGAGCCAAAAATGTAATATTAAGGTGTCAAAGAGGCTAAATGGGCATGTGTAAAAATATTAGCTTATAACTCTTAGAATAAAAGATGACAATTTTAAGGGAATAGGATGATATGTCACCCCTACACCACTTCATGAAGGCCATTATAACTCCAAGAAACACATGTTGAATAAGATGGTATAACTATTCGTTGGCCTCCTTTCTTGGATTTTAACTGATTGGTGGTGAATGAAACTTGTCATAGAATCTCTCTCAATTTCCCTTCTCTCTTTCCTCTCTCATTGCTCCTATATGTACTAGCTTTTTGGCATTGTATAGATCCTCCACTTGAGTATGGTGAAGCCCTACTCCTTTTGTAATCCATTGAAGCAATATATAACTAATTTTCACCTTTTCTTATGACTATATTTTAGTGTATATCTAATGTCAGTTGATCTTATCAAGTGTTGATTCAATTATCCTTGGTATCTTATCCTATTTTTCACCTTCATATAATTTAAAGTCCCTCTTAAAGGTCACATGGTGTGTTTCAATTAGTTTTTCAAAGGTTAAGAGCGGCATACATTCATTAGTGTCTTATTCTAGACCTCTTGATAATCCCTCTCACCATGAGCATCATCTACAACATCCATATTGAAATACTAATGCAAAAGGATTAAATTAGGAGTAATTCATTTTCAATTCAATCCTATATTTCATTGTACACATACAAATGGGTGGTAGTGTTCATGAAATTTGGTGCATCACCTACCTTTTACTTTTTTTCATCACTTCTCTCCCCTTCCCTTTCAAGTAATAGGTTTAATAGTAGTTTTAAAGTGATACATCAAGGGATCTAGCCCTAATATAGAGATTCACCTCAATGTGTATGTCACCCAAAGCCTAGAGGTGTCTCCATGTGTCATCTAAATGAGGAAGGATTAAATAACCTCCTCAAGGGTACAATTTAGAGTGATAATAATTGCATTTGCTGAAAGTTAAGACTTCCACTCCATTGAATGTGTTTTATTTATTCTTCATGATGGTACACTATGCATTCACTTTACATAGCGATAACTTGGATGTCCCCACACACCTATTGAGGGATTGTTTAGTTGTCCTTCAATACATTAGCCTTTGAAAACGTGACCTCAAACATCAATGGTGAATCCAAGTGAACCAAAATTAGTTTATCTAGCCCAAATTATTTTAAAATACTAATTGGTATGTATTCTTAATCTTTATTTGGTTAAAATTCATCTTTTATACATTCAAATCCTTCATATCAAGCTAACAATGTTCATGGCTTCACCCCAAGCTACCCTCAACCAGAATAATATCATATTTTTTATGATTTATGTTCCCCATGCAACACAACTCATCCTTTTTATCATCCTACTCATCCCTATAATCAGCCTTATCAAAACTATGTTATCTCTAGTCAATCTAGTCACAATCCTACTCAATCCCTATCAGAACTCAAACAAAATATATTAGAGCATGAAATTAAAATGAGAGATATTGATAGAGAAGAGGATCTTGGTCTAAAAATTGTCTAATTTAATATATATATATATATATATATATATATATATATATATATATATATATATATATATCCCTTCCATTCATAGTTAAATCATTCAAACAAGGAGGGACTTCTTACGTTGGTTAAGAGTAAGTGCGTAAATATTGAGAAGAAGAATTAGTAAATACTAATCAATGACATACTAAAGATAAGAGGTTTAATTCAATGTATAGATAATAGGTTAGTGCTTGAATAGGGGTAAAAAAATCAATATAATCAATATTATGTGTTTTTCCTACCCCAAATCAATCTTATTTTATTCCCAACATGGTCCAAGTTACAACATACCATAAAAAAAGCCTAGGTCTATGCAAGCTCCACCCACTCTTTCTCAAGATTCTCAAATCATTCAATCATGGATACATTCTTGGATTATGACCCCTGATTGAATCATTCCAATATTTGAGAAATAACCTTCTCCCATGCCTATCCAAAATCATAAAAAGGAGAAGGTAGTAGAGGTCAATCCAAGAGAGTCTCTAAGCCTCCAAAATCCTTCACCCACCCTTCAAGTTGGAATTATTCATGAAGACCAAGGTATATCATAATGTGAGGGGTTGATTTTTTCCTAGAAGGAAAAGAATAAAGAAGTCTTAGCAAAAACTTATCTTCCCCTTCCCCAATATATCCCAAAGAAGACCTTCAATATTCCATGTTGGAAAGATACCCTCTCAAGCTTCAAACAAGCTATTGATCTCTCTTTCCCTCCCACCCCCTCTTTTTATGAAGGATAACCTATTATATGGAGTTAATAAGATGAGAATCCAATTCAAGAGGATATTTTTTCAAGAAACTATTATGAGGTGGTAGTCTTTGAGAAACAAGACTATGTTGCAGCTACAAGAGAATCTCAAGCAAGCCATGATGAAGATATTATAAGTGAATATGATGAATAAATCATCATTACAATCCCTCAGTCTGCCAGTAGATTAGACATGGTAAATAGGGGAGAAAATCAATCATTTGAATATATTATTTATAAATAATAATAATATAAGCTTGCATTCAAGAACATTTATTCTCATGATTATGAAGAAGAAGCTGAGGCAGTTGTCTTGACTAATGAGCATGGTGAAAACATGAGTAAAGAAATCTAAGATGTCCTTGAAACATGTCATGAATATTCCATTACCCCAAGTCATTAAAGTGAGATCCAAGAAGGGCATGATCAAGGTTTTCAATAAGCTATAGTAGTATAGGTACAATTAGATGGTTCTCAAGAGGCTTCAAATGATGAAGAGGAAGTAAAATTTTTCTTTGAACTTTTTTTAATTAAAAATGATGACTCCACCTCCTATTTCCAAGAAGAGCTTGATGAGTTAGTTTTATGGATATCAATAAAAAACATACTTAAATAAAATATTCATGATCAAGTTACAGCTTCAAATGAACATGAAATAATGAAGTGGCAAGTGAAACTCAAGAGGGTAATCCATGTTTCATGGAAAAATAGGAAAATCAGATAGGAAAAGTTGATAAAGGGATAAATGAGGTAAAAATACCTATTCCATTAGAGGGAAGTCATAAAATAAACTCAAATGAACCCAAAATTAAAGCCAACAATACTTATAGTGATATTGATGATGCTTAGTAGCAATTTTATCATGTTTTTCTTGAAGAGATTGAAGATATTAGCATGGAAGCATTCAATGGTAGAGTGAAGGAACAAGGTGATATCCTAGTTGAATTTGTGATGAATTCTAATGAATAATAAGAGTTTGTTTCTATTGGTGAAGAACTTTAATATCAAGATAGGTCTGAGGTCACTAGTAGATGACTTAAAGTGAAGAACCAAGTGATTTTTCTCCCAAATGATCAAGAAGAAAATTCTCATTGGGAAGAGTTGGAAATTTTTTGTTAAATATTTGATAATAGACATGTATCTCATGAAGTGATTGATAATATTGTTTTCAAGGTGGAAGAACATGTTCAATAAGGTTTATATCAAGACATATCTCAAGAAACCCCTGATGAGGCTTTTAAGAAATTTCTAGACATCCTTGAATGACTTGAACAATTTACAACTATGACCACATTGAAGGGTTTTCATAGTGTTAAGGAGAATCATAAGGTGAGTCTTGAACCACAAGACCAATATATGTTCATTGGAGATGTGTTTGTTTTAATTAATAGTTTTGGAATCATGCCAAAAGAGTTGGAAAACATAAAGTATGATCCATCAAGAACTATATTCAAAAGTCAACTTGCTTTGTAGCATGGATCATATTATGAAGAAGATTTGAGAAGCTTCCCTTTTTATCTAGGAGGATCAGACATTGGAGGTTAGTTGTACATAGTAGTGTTTTGTGTGTTATTTTCCCTAAGTGCTTTTAGCACAGTGTATTGTCTTATTGTCTTGTTCATGTATTTGTTTCTTATTTGTCGTGTGTTTAAGAATGCATCATAAGTTGTTTCATCTTGTTCCCAAGGATTTTATTTAGTTCTCAAGGTCTAATTTAGTTTTTCTTGTGTTGATATTACCCCATATCTCAATGGATGTAATAAGGCTACTAGTCTATAGTTCATTACAAGCATACACACCCTGGAGGTCACCAAAAATATTAGCCAAAATGGATACCATATGGCATTATATTCAAAACTTGTTATTTGAGACTCTTTAAATTTATCAATAGCCTTTTAAGGTTCTTATCTTCATCATAGCATTTCTTATAATGATGAAATGTGATGTTGATCCTAGTAGTAATCAAGGTCTTCTAGGTTTGTCTAGTCAAAATTAGAAGTCATAATACCCAATTGTTTAACCAATATTCATGGCTTAATCCTTTATGAGGTGTTTATAATAGTTTAAGGTAATTTTGTAAAAGTTAAGATAATTATCATAGTTATCTTTTGTTTGTCTAAATATCTCACGTTTCAAACCCACATGCTTCAAGTTAGTCTAGAAGTCAATGAAAGTATTTTGTGTCATGTAACACTTGTTGAAGAACATATTATCTCACTCTTGCACATACTCCTTGTTAAGGATTCAAAATATTCCTTTTTCTTTAATGTATAACTCACTTTGAAAATATCCTTGTATTATTCTTTCACCTTTAAATATAGTGTAATGTGAGAAAAATAAGGTGGAAGGATGTTTGTACATTAAATATGCATTATAAATGTCAGGGAGGACTCCATGAACATCTCTCACAAGGATCCAACAAGGCACTCATTCAAATGATCAAATTTCATTGCATAAAGAATATGTTTTGATGAGTTTTTATATGTTTCTATGCATGATTAGAGAATCTCAAAATAGTTAGATCAGGGTTTAAGGTAAGCTTCTCCATAACAATATCCAACCTCCCCAAATACAAATCCATGCTCAGGAAGGTTCTATAGGTCCAATCAAATAGGAAACCCACCCCATTTATCAATAGATTTTCTTATAAACTCAATAAGGTAGTTTTCTTAGCATTGGTTCATGAACATGAAAGTGAGTTGGATCAAATAGTCCTAGGGGTTGATGGAGGATTTATGCCCTTGAGATTCCATGCATTAGTTTTGGGTTTGATAAGCCATGCTTTATGAATAATCACTAACAGAATAAGGTGCCTAAAACCCTTATAAAACCCTATAAGCTTTATTTTCTCACTTTTAAAGGCATTTAAGAGCTTATTATTAAAAAATAATGATTGAATGAGGTATTACAAGACTTTATAAACCCTCCTACACCATATTTAATCAAATTTTCCATGTATGTATGAGGTCAATGTGAAGTTAAAGGTATGTAAATTATGAAGGTGTAAGTTGAGGATCAAGTTGACATTATTCAAAGGGTTTGGGCTTGTGAAGGGACTATACTTGATACACACTTTTTGTAGCCTTTGTGTTTTATTCCATGCTTCTCCAAACCCACTTCCATTCTCAAAGTGTTTTTCTTGTACCAACCCAAAGGTGAAATCTTAAAGAGAAAACCTACAAGACTCTGACATGAAGAAAGGATTTTTTATCTATACTTGTGAATTATTATCCTTGGGAGTGAAATTTAAATAATATCCTAATATCCTTAATAGCTTCTTCATACCCTTCTCTAACTGATCATCTTGTGGTAAGTCTTAGGGCATGATTTCAAAGCAAAGCCAAAAGAGGTAATGTTCCTATAGCTCTATAGATGTATAGGTCAAAATTTGTACCTAAAAACTTATATTTAAGTATATATGGGATTGTGAATAAATTTTCTTCTGATCTCATCCTTACTGTAAACTACCCATAAGCTTTGAAGTCAAATTTTTCAAGTCACATGTGAAGAGATAGAGCGTTTGTGAATACCAAGTATGTAGTCAAATTATAAGTTTTGTGTTTCTACAGGGGAATAAATCATAGGAGGATAATTGGTGATATTTTAGACATATTAAAATTATATCAATTATCTATATATTCATTATGAGTTTTTTTAACATTTTTAAGGGTCTCAAACTTTAAACATTCCTACTTTCATATGGTGCATTTCATAGTTGCAGGTCTAGAAATGTGGTCTCCTTAACTATTTTAATGAATTTAAAGGTACCATGAGAGTTTGATCAAGTGAATGAGGTATTATATTAAATTCAAAAGTATTTCCTATAATCCTTAGACTCATTTATATCCCATAATGCTAAAAACACCTGTAGTCCTCTCTAGACACCTTGCAAGTGGATTATGCAATGACAAAGACATGATTGGGACAAGTTAAAATGAGTATCCAAGGTAAATTAAGCATATTAAAGGAATGTAAGTAATAATTAACCATGGGGAGACTTTATCTATGTTGTCACAACAAATCACATGTGCTCAAAGATAACAAAACACAGTAAAGGAGTAAGAAACCTAAAAATGATCTACATGTTTGTATGCACAATTGGAAGAAAAGGTGAGAATTTTGATTTGATCATTAATTTTGAGGATTTTTAAAAGTATAAAAAAGATAAAATAAGGTTTATATAATGATTTTAATATTATTAAAGTTGAAAAGACACCAAAATAGGATCATTAGGGTCAAAATGCTAAGACCGATCATAACCCCTAATTATAGGTCAGATCATCTTTTGTCTTTTGTGAAGTAAAATTATATTTATAAGTGTTTGGATACATATATGTAAGTATTTTATACGTCATGTAGTAATTTCAAATTAAAACTAGCCATTAGATGCCCTTTTTGCTCAAAAGTCTCTTTCAACCTACATACACAATCTTACTAAGCCCAACAAGGCATCTTCTTCATGTTGTAAGTCTGCCAACCAAGTTCATGGGTCTAAATGGATATTGGATATGTTTAATAGGTTTTCATTCTCTAAATTTTTTGAATTTGTTCATTATTTAAGGTCCTCAACTTTATGAAAAATCGTTAACAAGGTAAGCACATAAAACTGCTAGTTTTACCCTTCAAAGAGATCGATAGAGGAAAATAGTGGTTTGGGTGGATATAATGGACTCAAAATGACTTTTAATAATATTTATGGCACATTTATATCTCATGGACACATAATGGATTAGATTCTTTGCATTTTTGGAGAATAAAATCATAGAATAGTGGTCTGAAACTATAAATTGGGCTAATTTTCATGGTGTTTGAAGGGACAAGAGTCTCTTGGCTATGGGAGGATAACTTACAAGCTTTGTCAAATATTTTTTAACATTATACAATAATTTTTAAAGGTATACAATTTTATATAATGGTTTTTAAATTCACATAGTAGGCCTAGATGTGGACTATTTCTTGAATGTAGAAAGAATACAAATGGGCAAGCCTTCCCAAGGCCATCAAAGGTATTAAGAACTTCATAAAAACCTTGTACGCATATAATATCCTAAAAACCTTCACAAGACATATACAATTCTATTCTCATAAACAAATATATTTATCTCCAAGTATCTTAATGCTAGGATACATAAACCTAAAGGACATATGATTATTTGAAGATGATTTATGAGCTTGGACAAAGATCACATGATCTCCTATAAGGAATCCATGAAGAAAATATACTATTGTATCATTATTCAAATACATTCTATACTTTATATGAGGGGATTAACTTTGATCCATTATACATCTTGAGGTTTATCAAACCTTATCAATAGTTACAAGTTTCCAATGATATAAATCAATGAAAAAATATTCTAAGTTATCAATTTCATTTTTGTCAAGATAGGAGAGGTCATTGAAGAGCCAAAAATAGCATAGTAAGGTTTCAAATAGGATAAATGGGCATGTGTAAATATATGAGATTATAACTCTTAGAATAAAAGATGACAATTTCAAGGGAATAGGATGATATGTCACTCCTACACCACTTCATGAAGGCCATTATAACTCTAAGAAACACATGTTGAATAAGATAGTATAATTGTTCTTTGGCCTCCTTTCTTGGATTTTAATTGATTGGTGGTGAATGAAAGTTTTCATAGAAGCTCTCTCAATTTCCCTTCTCTCTCTCCTCTCTCATTGCTCCTATATGTACTACCTTTTTGGCATTTTATAAATCCACCACTTGAGTATGGTAAAGCCCTACTCCTTTTGTAATCCATTGAAGCAATATATAACTAATTTTCACCTTTTCTTATGATTATATTTTAGTGTGTATCTAATTTTAGTTGATCTTATCAAGTGTTGATTCAATTATTCTTGGTATGTTGTCCTATTTTTCACCTTCATGTAGTTTAAAGTCCCTCTTAAAGGTCACATGGTGTGTTTCAAGTAGTTTTGCAAAGGTTAAGAGTGGCATAAATTCATTAGTGTCTTATTCTAGACCTCTTGACAATCCCTGTTACCATGATCATCATCTACAACTTCCATATTGAAATACTAATGCAAAAGGATTAAATTAGGAGTAAATTATTTTCAATTCAATCTTATATTTCATTGTACACATACAAATGGGTGGTAGTGTTCATGAAATTTGGTGCATCACCTACCTTTTACTTTTTTTCATCATTTCTCTCCCTTTCCCTTTCAAGTAATAGGTTTAATATTAGTTTGAAGGTGATACATCAAGGGATATAACCCTAATCTAGAGATTCACCTCAATGTTTAGGTCACCCACAGCCTATAGGTGTCTCCATTTATCATCTAAATGAGGAAGGATTAAACAACCTCCTCAAGGGTTCAATTTAGAGTGATAATAGTTGCATTTGTTGAAAGTTAAGACTTCCACTCCATTAAATGTGTTTTATTTATTCTGCATGAATGGTACACTATGCATTCACTTTACATAGTGATAACTTGGATGTCCCCCACACACCTAGGTCACAAGTCCTCTTGGTGCATATAAATTGGTATCAAAGTAGTTAAATTCTTGAGGAGGAACTGGTATATGAACTTCACTCCATTCCTTTTCCTATATCTATATCCACATAAGCACAACTAGAGAGCTAAGATCTATAAATTGGTTCTACTTTAGAGATTCCTAATCCATGTTACAAAATATAGATGGTTGATGCCTATGATCAACTTGAGGAATCACCAAAAATTTGAAGGCTCATCATTGATGCTTTAGAGGCATAGTGCATTGAATGTTTTGGTTAATTTTGTGAGTTGATGATGCAACTCAACCCAACATCTTCCTCTTCATCTCAATAGCACGCTCCACAAAAAAATGAGCAAAAAAACCTCTTCAAAGTATAATTCAATCTCAACACTCATTTATTTGAATTAAATATTTATTCTAAAGCATTATATGCCTATATTCAATAGCTCAAGGTATACTTATTAGTCAATTATTTCTTGATGCTAAAAATATCACCTTCATGGTACTAAAGATGTCCATTTCAGTTGTCAACTAATGATAGACCTTCATCACATAGCATGTGAAAGAGTTCCTTTTAATCAAATCATGGAAGATTTTTTTAACATGTTTAAGGAGGAATACTACTCTCTCTAACACTTTTAATATGAATATTTTGAGATTGTAAAATTTGAGCAATTGGATTATGATATGCAAATTATATCAAAAATACCCAAATTTACTATCTACTTCATGAATTTAGAGCCATTTTATCATGTTAAAAATAAATGAAGCATTCATATTAGCATTATAAATTTAAATTTAAATTCTCCAAACAAGATTAAAAAGGGACTAAAAATTATTATATGGCATTGCTTACAATATACTCAGATTGTGGACATCATCTATCTTTGATGACTTGATCAAAAGACTAAGTTGATGGTTTAATAGACTTATTTTATAGAATATTTTAGCATGAAGGCTTGTGTATTTCTAGTTTATTTGATTATTATTTTGAATGGAGGGATTCATGTATTTAAATATGCAATGGAGGGAGATTTTCCAATGAATTAAAAATTCATTGGAAGCCTCTAGAGAAGAGAACTCTAGAGAGAATGGAGGGGATTCTAAGGAATTTAAAATTCCTTAGAATTCTCTTGAGAGATAAATATCTACAAAAGGAGAAGGGTGGTGGAGAGTTATAGATTCAATTAGGGAATCTAATGATGATTAAGGGGAGATTAAACTAGATTAGAATAAGGGTTAGGTAGGTGGGTTGTGAATTTAAATTTTACAATATAATAGATAAGTGGGATTAGGATATAGCTAGGATTAATTAAAATAATTAATGAATAAATGGGAAGGGATAAGGTTATTATGATGAATAATAATGAAGGGGGTGTTATATAAATTATAAGGATGATTAACAATATAAATTAGATGAAGTTAGATGAGATTAGTGTTGAAATTATCAAGTTGGTGGAAGCGATCAAATTGAGATGCATACATTTTTTCCTTTTTGAAATGGAATTGTGAGTGGATTAAGTGGAAGGAGTAATGGTATTTAAAATAATAATGACCCTTGTGGATGAATGTTAGTAAATTATATTAGTGGACATGATACCCCTTTAAGGGGACATGTGGGGAGGAAGGAGGTAGATGACCACTTGAAAAAAGGAAACAAGGGTGGGATGGATGATTTTAAAAGGAGATTGGATGAGAGATATGGTATTAATGATGAAGAAGATGAAATTGACATGATTAGTGAGATATAAATTAATGATCTCCCTAGAAAAGACATATGCATAAGGAGCATAAGTTATAGTGTCATGGTTATCAACACATCCCAGGGGGGAATCAACCATAACATGATGATGATAAGATAAAATGCCACAATTTTTTGATATATCTTGAGCAAGGACACATGCCAATGATATCTAAAAACCAAGATGATTGATATAAAAGGACACAAGTTGTCAACATATCCCAAGTAAGGACACATGCATGGGAGAACATCAAGAGTCTATTTTAAAACTAATTTTGAGTGATATGATGAAGGGGATAAGATGGAATAAATGATATGATCAAGTGACTAAAATATGAAGGGGAATAATTAGACTATAGTACAATCAAATCAATGAGCCATAATGTGATTAATAGTAATGATGTCCCTAGCAAAGAGACATATAAGGGAGTGAAAGATGATAATAAATTTATGATCTCGATCATGCCCCAATCAAGGGAAGAATTTGTAAAATTTAAATGATGAATTGACCAATCAGTGATAATGGATGACTGATGGAATATAAGATGAGTGTTGTGATTTTTTAGGCCTAATCAAAAAGTGTAGGTGACTAATAGTAAGATTAAGGAGGTGATTGGGGGGATGGTGATTGATCAATAGATTGATTGATTAATTATTGATATTATAGCTCAAGTATTTGACTAATGCAATATGTGAGTACGATGATGGACAAGATATATATGGTGGTGAATGATGAGGAAAGAGGTGAAAGTGGTCAAGCTGACCTCAATCACACCATGTGACAGATCACTACCTATATAGTCTAAAAATACATCAGGCCAATGTAGTTTAGAATAAATGATAGATGTCAAGATATACTAGAGGGTTATCATGATCATATATGTTATACATTTTATTTTTTAGATAGAGGATATAACCCAAATGTTAGACATGTAGAGGACTATGAGAAATAATGGGAGATGTTAGATGTTGAGATGTTTTTTATTAGAGAGATGATAGATGATTGACTACATGATATAGTCATGATGATAAAGGGATTATAGGAATGATTTTAATTAGATGAATGGAATAGGATGATCGATTGATGATTGGATTAAGATGATTATATGTTTAGACATGTGAGATAGGATAAGAGAAATGATGAGTGTGTATATTATCAAGCCATAATTTTTGTAAAAAGGTCTCATCATAGTCTAAGTAATCAGATGTAAATATAGCACTAGGAAATATACCCCATGATATAAATATGACCAAGAGGATGTTATGTCAAAGTGCATGATTATAAAAGTGGAAAATGATGAACTCTACATAGGGAACCCAAAAGAATTATTATATATTTTTTGGCTCCATCATAACATCCTCATTCATTACACCCTTCATGAAAGAGACACAATGTAAGACTAATTAAAAGAATATAACATAGATAATAAAAAAACATATGTAGATATATTCATGATAAAAGGCATGCAAACAAGTCAAACAATACAAAGCATACAAGTATCTACATGCAATGCCATTATGCGTTGTCTAATTATCCTAATGAGAGTTAATGGGATGAGTAATTAGGTGATGATTTAGACCAAGTTGGTTATAATAAACATGTTGTGAATTTGGATTAAGTATATAGACTTGGACAATGTATGTAGTTGGATTAGACTAGTGATTTGGATTTGAATAAGGTTATGGATAAGGACCTGGATTCCAAGATTAGGACATATGACAAGACAAATTGAGAAAATGATTAAGACTGTTAGGTCATAAGACAAGGAAATATTATAAGATAGATAATAAATAGGATGACTGGGATATTTAGTACATAAGACAAAATGGAATATGACAAGATAAAGAATGAGTTTTTTTTAGGTTTTGTGGATTTTATAATTTTTAAGTTTTTTTGGAATATTTTAATTTTTAGGTCTTTTAAGAATATGTATGTACACTATACAAATGGGGTTACTATAAAATGGAATACCAAGCCTAGAAACTAGGATAAGGATGGATGGGATGTTGGATGGGATGAAAAAAGGATGAGGGTGATGTTGAAAAGGGAATGAGGAATAAAGAAGAATGGACTAAAGATTGCCAATGACCATGTCATGAAGGAATCTAGATATCTAGCTTCTCGAGTGTCCATTGGAGGACATGCCAAGATGATTCCAAAAAATTTCTCAAGACATCTTCCATGTCATTATGAAGGTCAAGATGGGAAGGAATAATATGCATAATATGTTACAATATATGATGGTACATTATGGGTAGGAGTAATGGATAGAGAGATAAGATAGACAATGATGACATGAAATGGATTTGCCCCCAAGTGTTAATACAGAATGCAGACAATAGATTATTTTACCATGACACCAAAAACTAGATTTTATCATGTTACTTGAAAATCACGCTCACACCCTTGTGAAGGTAGTTTTAGGCCTTCATAGTTTGCTAAAACATGGAAAGAATCCTAGGCTATGGGTGGCCTAATCAGCGGATTGAATCTCTGGATTCTAAGGGCTAACTCCTCTTGGTGTATCAATTAAGATCTCTAATCTATGATACAAACTACCAAGAAAAGGGAAGAAATAAATTAAAGTAAAAATACTATCTAATGATGGTGATACACCTAAATTTTGATTGATCCACTCAATTTGAGCTTCTAAAAACACTGATTAGATAATAAAAAAACACTAAATTTTAACTCCAAATGACCCTATGCATTAGTATTTCATGAAATGGTTCTATCTTGTGATCAAATCTCAAGGGAAATGATGGAATAAGCCTAATTCAAGGCACTAACCAGCCACTTATATCCACTGTAACTTCAACTAAAAGATATTAAACATAGAACATGACCTACATAATCTGAACAACTAGTAACTAGGTTAGAATTAGGACTTGATATAGAAGAAAATTTTATCACATATGCAAATCACTGGCATAAATACACTATAACATCACCTTGGAGTCCAAAAACTATCCTTCTATTAATTTTAAAAGGTTACACAACACAAATTTTGTCAAAGTATGGTCTTGCCAAAAAGAGGATACATTTCAAGGTTGAAAAGTCAACTTATATAGAAAAAGGATATAACATCTAAGAGATTGGCACTAAAAATAGAAGAGATATCAACTAAGTCCAACTTGTGCTCTCAAAAGATAACATAACCTTCTAATAAATAACTTTCTATCTTCTATCTTGCAAGAAAATATCTTTGGCTTGAAAAGAATGGTGAGCTCAAGTTTGAGTCAAAACCTTCATCATGCATGATGCTACACCAATATCCAAATATAAACTCCACCCAAATGGCCTAAAATAAGAGAACAATTTCCTTTGTATGAAATGAATGCCAAGACTAAATTTAGAACTCCGCTTAAACTACTGTAAATGTTGAAAGCCTTCAACAAGATAAATAAGAACACATGCATGACTTGTCAACTAAACAACACACAAGACTAGTCAACTCCAAAACTAAAGCATGCATGAAATTCCATGTTGGCCTAGAAAGGATGAGGTGGACCCAAGTTTGATTAGTCAAACTCCTGTATGGAAAGCCACACCACAATCTTGAAATAAATATGCCTCTTGATTGAACTTAAAGCTGAGTTAGACCTTTGAATGCATGAGATGACTAGGAGATAAACATGACTTCAACAAACAGTGAATTGAAGCTTTGACCAATCAACTATAGATAGCCTTTACTTGCAATATAAGCCATGAAACCTATAGACTAGAAGCTCTTTAGGTAGTGAATATAGGATGATATCTAGGTAGGCTGTAGTTTTCATTTATTTTCAATTGTTTGTCCTTGCTTTGCTTAGGCTTGAGGCCCTTTCCATTATGCACTTTCCTATGGACATCTTCCTTTGGCTTGTCTTTCACACCTTTCTTTAAAATTTATGCAATGAATTTTTCCACTAGAATTGGTCCTTGGGATTTTCCTCTCAAACAATTTGTTAAGGCTATTTGTCTTGGACTTTTCCTTTGGCATATATTCCTTCAAGCATTTGTTCTCATTTTTTTCCCTTAGGACTTATTTCCCATGGCTTATCTCTTTGTTTATTTCCTTCAAATAAAAATTCCAAAGGAATTATTTTTGAACCCTTCCTTTCATTCATTTCCTTTAGACAAAAAATTTGAAGGAATTCTTCTCTTTTCCACCTTCCTTTCATTCATTTCCTTCGAATAAAAAGTGTGAAGGAATTATTTTCTTTTGGGACTTCCTTTCATTCATTTCCTTTGTACAAAAATTCTAAACAAATTCTTCTTGAACTTTTGAGAATGGAATTTTTTAAAGGGAAAGTTCCCTTCAAGTTTTCTCAAAATAAACCTCTCAACCTTTTCCAAAGTACCCTTCCCTTCAAAAAAGTGAAATGGACCTTCAAAAGAATGAAATGGTCTAATTACCTTTCATAATTATTGAAAAATCCCTTTGGACTTTTGAAAAAGTCCACTCAGAATCTTTTCCTAAAGAAAAAGCCCTTCAAAAAAGTTGTAATGGTCCCCTTTGTCTTTGAAAATTCTTTTTTCCGAAGGGAAAATACCCTTCAAATTTTTTTAAATGACCATTTAGAATTTTTTTAATGGTTCACTTACCCTTTTAAATTCTTGAAAGTGTTCTTTTGGAAGAATTGGAATGGTCTTTTAGAAAAGTTGATAATTCCCTTCGAATTTCTAGAGTATCCCTTCAACTTTTTCTAAATTACCCTTTCCTTCAGACAATTCCTTCAAAAACTTTGTAATATACCCTTAGAACCTTTGCTTCAGATAAAATGTCTAAATTAATCCATTCAAAAAATATGTTGAGTCCATTGGCTATTTGAAAAGAACCCTTCAGATAATTTCAACAAGCCCATTTCCTTCGATCAATTGAACAGTCCATTTTGCCGATATGTGCCCTTCAAGAAAACTATTGAAATGGACCCTTTTTGAAAGGAATGATCCCTTAAAAAAATTCAAATATCAATTTTTTCCACTACTTCAAAAATTCATGTTTATGCAAAGTTTTGAATGATAGAGGTGACAATTTGACCTGCAAAGTCAAATTGTCAACAGTACTCACCAAAGGCACTAGAAGATTAGTTTTCACTATCGTATGAGTGATTTTATTTTGCCATCTAAATTTATTAGATATGGGTTTGAGATTCAATATTATAGACATTTTCATGATCTTCAATGAATGTCCATTTTAAAAAAACGTGATGCTAGGATCATGTTGTCACTATTGGGTGTATTGATGTCCTTGTGACCTATTATCAATCAAATTTACACCCTTTGGAAGTTAGTTCAAGCCTTCCAAATTTTATGTAACATGGAAACACCTTAAGGTTGTAGGTACCCTATTATAGAGGTGAATATCTAGGTTAAAGGGCTATCTCCCCTTGATGAATCACTTAGGCTCAAACACTAATTTACTACTTGCTAGTAAAAGGAAGTGAAACCTATTCTAATGGAGGTGATGCACCAAATATGATTTTACCACTACCAACCAACTATAATTACACTTAAAATAGGAGACTAACCTAAACATAACACTAATCAAAATCTACCTCTCTACATCAGTATTTTTCATTAAGGTTTGTGAAGCAAGCTTGAGCAAGGAGGACTAGTCAAGAGGTCATGACATGACACTAATGAAAATACAACTCATTAAACCCATACACAATCAATTTGGAAACTTAAATAGACTTGTAAAGAATTTTTAAACTTAATATTAATGCTAAACAAGGACAAACATGCCAAGGAAGTAAGACTATCACTTAGCAAGATCAACTAATCAAGCACGCATATTGAAACCAGCCCATGAAAAAGGCAAAACTAAGTTATTATTCATCTATAAAATGTTGAAAATGGATAGGGATTCACCATATATATGTGGAAGATAAAATATTATCCTATTAAGTATGTATATATATATAAAGTGTGAGAAGGAGAGAAAGGCATGAGAGAGAGAGAGAGAAGTGTCAAAAGAGTTAAATTAAGAAATGAGTTTGAAACTACCCCATCAATTCCTCAAATACAAGTGTTAATCTTCTGAATATTCTCTTCTACTCTAAGTGGCATGAAAGTTTCAAACCTTTATTGATACCTTACCTAGCTCTCCAAAATTGCCCTTTGCTTTGGCTTGTGGAATGATAAGTGGCCTTATTAATGGTTGGATAATTTTGAGTTACATATTTTCTTTTATCTTGATACCTCTCAATTTATCTCTGAATGTTCCTTTTAACACATCACTTTATTCTTTTTCTAGGTGTCTACAAGTCTCTTCATCTCACTAGGCCAATCTTGATTACAAGTATCAAAACATGGATTAATCTACTTAAATTAGTTCTCTCCATATATGGCCTACTCACATCATATCAGACCTAAAACAACTCATTTTAAGGTCTCAAACTACCCTCAAGGATTCATTTTTCACCAAAAGGCCTCATTTAGCCTCATTCCTTGTAGCCCTAAAATCATGAAAATCTGATTGTGTAGGACAATGTATGGATGTTACTAGTAAATTGAATGTATATTTTAGGACCCATTATTTATTTATGTCTCCATGCCAATTTTTAGGTCTTGAGAGTGAGCGAAAGTGTTTTTTTCATCCATTTATCTCTCCTAATTAGGTCTCAATTAAGCCTCCCTGTCTAGAGAATAAATTTTGGATCCATGGGATTAACACACATGCAAAACCTAAAAAAAGATTATTTAATTTTATGACCTCTTTAGGATCCTCCATGTCAATTTTGAGATTTTGACACCTTGTACGGACCTCTCAACTAGCTTGAAACAACCTTCTTTAGTCATTTTATGTACACCTATACCTTACAAGTACAAGCCAATGAAATGGGGAGGTGATAAATGGATTTTTTTAAATAATCCATGTTTTTTAAGGGATTTTTAAATTTATTTTGATCCATAAAAATCATCTTCTCTCTCATCAGGTTGAAACTGACATGTTTGGGCAGCTTGTGAGTGCCTTGCACTCTTAAAGATGTTTTATAAAGGACATAATTTGGATAAACAATAAAATTGAATTAATCATGAGTGTATATGGGTTTACTATTATTCCAAAAACATTTATAAACCATGCATCATTTCATGGGAGATATGAGCATGTTTAGGAGACCCTTGGGCTAATAGACTGCATTCTATGAGGTCTGGAGAGAGATGAGGTCGATAGGTGGTGTTCTAATCCTAGTTTAGAGTTTATAATGACCTACATAGGTTTGATACATCCACCATGATCTTCTCACATTATTTTACAAATATTTATATATATTCAACCTTATAAGCCTTCAATTGTTCAAGCTAGGGTTCTTGAGCAAGTCAATGCTAGTGATGCTAGCTGACTATATTTGAGACTTTTATCGATGTTTAAATATTTAAATTTTCATGAAATTTTTTTAAAAATACATCAATACTACCTTAATATTTCAATTTACTCATGCCATCCTTTGTCAATCCAACTTCCTTTCTCATGAATGCATATCGGTCTATGTATGTAATTAGGCTTGTCAAGCCTGAATAGAGTTTCTAGTATTTGTTTCACTTTAGGTGAATCTAAGGGATTTATGGAGTTATAATATTTTAATGAAATTATATTCAAATATTTTAATTTCCCTCATTTCTCCTATAGACCTTTAAACCTCTCAAACAAGCAAATACTTTTCAAAAGTAAGCAGGCATGTAGCTTGCATTAGTTGAATAGGAAGGGTTTCCATTGCTTGGCTATTGGGTCTAAGGATGAAAATGATATATTACTATCCTAAAACATATTAATATTCTTTACCTCTCCCTCTCTCATACCTTTAACTCCCTTAGTCAAATAAAATCTCTCATGAGGCAAACAAGTTTGGAGGTATATGACTGTGCGTGTAGGGTTTAGAGTTAATTCAATCATCTAACTAAGTCATTTTATTTGAAATATTTATTTAATTTCATTGATTTTTATAACATTATATAGTCTAATTATATAATTATGATCATTTTCTCACCCAAATTCCCTTCTCATTCTTTTATCATGTATTTATCTCTCTTTTCAAGTTTGAAAAGTAATTTGAACTATTCAGCTTGTTATGTGTATGTATCGGAGTCTTAACTATAGTCTGAAGTACTTAGGTTTATTATACAATTCATTATAAACTTAAAATCCTCTAAATTAATTTTTTATTCTAATCCAAGATAGAATCCAATGCTCCTTCATGAACTCTATCTACTCTCCATCTTGAAACTAACATGCATTGCCCATCAGACCTATAGGTCTCTCCAACTCCACAGTTGAGTTTTATTTTGATCCTAAAGTATAAATATTGTTTGATAATGATTTATATTATCCATTATTGATTTAATCATTCTAATTTCCACCCTAATTACCATTCTTAGACCTAATTATCCTTCATGTACTCTACCTTCTCTAAAGGTGGTTGTAGGTGTTGATTAGAGAAATATTTGAGCATTAGGTCTTGAGTTTCTCTTTTTCAACTCCATAATGACATTTTGAAAATATAAAAACCTCGTTAATATTTATTTCTCACTTAATAAAAAGGTATAGTTTCCATTTTAAAATCATTTCATAACCCTTTATCTTATTTGTCTATACACAGACCTGTGCATATGCATTAAGGCTTGTAAACTCAATCTTCTAAATATCATTTAGTTTTCAAATGATTTATATGATTGTTTATGCCTATATGTGTACCACATATGTCCTTGGTGTTCAAATAACACTTCTTATTTTATAATTCTTGTAATTTAGAGCATGAGTAGTAAGTTTTGGCAACTTATGTTACTATGGTGAAATAACGACAAAGCAATGTTTAATTGTTCCACAAAATTTATATTAATTAGTGGTTGGGAGCCACCATGGAACAAATATTTGAAAAGTTTAAGTATTTATGTAATACTAGTTAATTATGATCAAAAATTAAACCACAAAATAATCTAAATGGATATTTACAATGAAGTCTAAACCAGAGTGATCTAGTTTAAAAAGAAAAAAAATAGAGAAGGGTAAGGTAGAAAGAGAATGAATGATTGATGATCTTAGACTCAAACATTATGACAAAGTTTCATTAACAACTGAGTATGAATTTAACCAATATATATTACAAAATATCATAAGCTCATATCTCACTACACACTAGGAAAACCTTAAAGGATGATAAAAGGAGTACATGTAAGAACTGAATTTACTTTAAAGATTTGCTACCACTCTCAAATAATATTTGTACATTTTAATACAAAGCAAATAAAATGAATTAAATTCAAGATCATTCAACTAATCTAACATAAGCACAAATTAAATACCCTATAATCAAATATGTTACTTAGAATTCATATAAACCATTCAAATTTAAGACTACAAACTAGAAATTGAGAAAAAAATCCATGTAATAATTGACACAAACAAATTTGGATGAACCTTTCAAAATTCCTTGATTATATTATCTGCTCAAAGTATACTAGTTTTTTCTCAAAATTATCTCTCTTTACAAGATGGTAGTATTGCCTTTTATAGGAGGACAAGGTAATACACTAGTCAGTTACAAGATAAAAATTACAAAAGATAAGGATAATTATCTTTTTTAAGAAAGTTCTAGAATACACTTGCTTTTCCAAACTAAACTAACCTAGAAGCAACACACTAACAAACTATCATGTGCCTTTACAATGTAATATTCCATTTTTAAAATATTGAAATGCTTTTAAAAATTGGAATATTAACTAATTAGTTAGTGTGTCCTACTCTTGAGAAATTTATTGTTGTTGAAGGATTCTCATATCCTTCTAGTTCTGCTTACTGACCAGTTCTAAATCCACAACTGGTTTCAAGAGACACTCTTCCTCTTTGTTAGCAATCTCATTTGATTCCTTATCATATCTAGGATCCTATTATTGTCTACTCTAGACTAGCCTTGACTCTTATTTCTTATTTCTTACATCACCAAGGTGGCCCTATATTTAAAATCATCATCTTTTATGATGCCTAAAATAGTGGGCTATGCAAGGTCAGCCAACATGGTTCCAAGGAGTTTTTCAATCCATTTTATTATCTCCTCATCATCATTCAAGATCATCTCTAATTCTTGTGACCATGCATTCAAACTCTAGATCTTGTCAACAACAATTCCTTGAAAAACATTCAAATGTCCTAGACTAATTATTTTAAAACCAAGATTCTACTTTCCAACCTGAATGTTGATCATCCCTATTATTTGATCTTCTAAAGCTTGCCATTGGGATACTAGACCCTTAGCCATTAAATTTTGTTGTGCCAATGCACTTTGCCTTAACTTCATTGCTTTTAAGACCTCAAACATATCATAAACGGATTGATCCAACAATTTGATCATTACTTCAAGCATTGATAAGGTAGCTTGTGTCTTCAAATACTCATTTTCCTTCTCCAAATTAGCTATTCTTTATTTCATCCCCTTGATGCCAGATATGAATTGAGCTCAGTGAGCCTTAGTTAGGATTTTAACATCATTATGGATGGTGAGTTCACCAGGATGCTACCCCTAACTAGAGTTAATCTTGAAAATAACTCAACCTTTTGAAGTGTGAACTCTTTAGTCCCCTCTATGGCCTTTCTTTTTGTCACTCTCTCTAATCTAGTTGTCTCTAGATTGAATTACATAGTAGTATCTAGTTTAATGTACTTTATAGGTTTAAGATCCTCCATCTAGGTACTGCTTGATGCTCTAGGGGCATCTACCTATTTTCTATCTAGCCCTCTAGTAGCCACTATTCTTCTTTATTCCTCCTCCTTCAATAAAGCCTTTATCCATGGCTTGATATCATCATGTACATCAATGTTGATAGTTTGGATTGGGGCCCATGAGTGGGATAAGGTGGGGATCTTCTAAATGTTTCCATAGATGGACCAATCAAGGATAATTGGTCCATAAATGGGCTATTATTCATTAAATAAGTTGATTTCACTTGTAAGATGAGTGAAAACCAACTTTGGCCTCTTTTTTTCCAACTAGGACAATTACCAATTCTACCTTTTTCTTTCTTAATGGTGCCACTGGGACAAGATCCAGGGCTACTTATTTTCCTTTATCTTTTTGAGCTTCTTCTAATTAATCTTGTGCTTCCTCTTCATTAGAGCCATATGCCTCAACAAGAACCTTAAGGGCATCTTCAACTATTTCATTTAGCTCCAAGGCAATCATGTCCAAGTATTCCACTAGAGATTCTAGTCTTTGGGGAGGGATTAAGGATGATGGGGCCTCACCATGTCTCTCTTCCATCTTATCCTTACCAAAACCTTATGTAATTTATGCTTACGCCTATTACCCTTCCACTTTTGATTGCTCTTGAGGGGGCATTGAAGATCCAAGTAGAAAATGGTATTACATAGGCCCCATTTTCCATATGTCCCTTGATGGATTTTCATCACTAGTCAATATATGCTCAAGTCTGATGTTATGTCCCTTGAGCCTAGCCAATGTTTCTTCAAACATATTTGCTTTGATATATATGGTGTCATGGACACTGATTTGGTGCACATACATTGGTTTGGGAAATTGCTTATATTTCAAGTATGTGGATACCATGTCATTAGGGTCCCACATCTTAGATCATCAATTTGTAATTTGAAAGAGTCCTTATGCCTAGCCACAGTATTAACCTAATCCCAATTATGTAACATAGTCTGGCCAATAGTCAAAGAAAAGGGATGGATGATGCATTTCCTCTTGTCTTTTCATAATCTATCCACACTTTTATGAATTTGGTATGCAATCTCTTGCTCTGCCAGCTTGATGGGAACATGCACAGGTAACTTGTTAGGTTGGATCAAGATCCCTTCAATTCTTATTACTATATAATCTAGATACAACTAGATATCTCCCATCTGCTCTACATATTTCCTAATTAGAGGTCTTACCCTAGTCATAGGGATTCCTATGATGGCTTATACCAAGTCTAGATACACATATTCATATATGAAATGGATGTTATGCCTATATTTGAATATGTGTAGCTTTGAATAGTGGTGGGAGACTATGAATCTGCCCTCAGGTAACCAATTTTTGATATGAGGGATATAGATGGAGGCTAGTAAGGCATCCAATAGATAGGACATCATAAATAATTATGTACTATTCTTATTCTTAATGGATTTGAATTGGTTTTCTAGATATTTGTTGATCATCTCTCCAATTGGAGGAGTGATCCCTTTCTCTATCATGAAGTATATGTAGGACACACAACTCTTATTGGCATAAGTGATTGAAGGGGATCCAAATATTTTGTTCAATATGGTCATAATTACCTTAATCCCTTCTCTAAATTGGGAAAATAGGATGTTTCTAATAAGGTCTCAGATCACATGGCTCCATTGGAGAAACCATGGCCTAAGGATGGTATCTAGACCATTCTTTCCAGTCCATTCCTTAATAATTGGTAAATCCATTTGGGTTTTTGGAACCTTTTAATACATTATGTGATCTAGGAATTTGACTCAAGAGAGGATAGTTAGTATGGTGTTAGTTCCGAAATGACAAACAAAATGAAATAAACACACTAATAGCATAACATCTCTAGGCCTAAACACTAGAGAGAGCTTAGTTAACAAAATTAAATGACAAACACAAATAAAAAGCAAGGAATCAAACACAATAATTCCTTCACCTTCCTTGGATGCTTAAAATTCCTTTGTAGTGGTAGCTTACTTATCTTGTGCTCATGAAGTCTTCATCAAAGGAAGCTTGGCTATCTCCTCTTCTCCTTGGCACCTTATGGCTTGTGGTTTGGATTGGCTTGGAATCAATTTGGCATGGTAACAATAATTTCTTGAATCTTTTGTAACTAATTTGGCATTATAACTTTGCATCAAAATATCTTATAAATGATGTTGTGAGGCCTCATATTTATAGATTTTTGGATTTGATCAAAATCAACATGAACCGTCCATCTCAAGATTGAGATGTGTGGTTGAGGATTAATTCAATTTTTAGAATTAAGTTTATAATTATCCTCATCATGAAATTAGAATAAGGGGAAATTAATAGGCATGAAGGGAATCATGAAAGGCATTGATGAGGCATGGGAGACATGAATCTTGATATTTGTGGCATTTATGGCCTAGGGATGTCTTCCCAAGAAATGAGGCCACTTGATGATGCAAATATTCAATATTCATTTCTAAAAACAAGTATTCAAAAAGTTTCCATGGAATTATTAATTATTCCTTGATTTGGGTTAATTATATCTTAAACATGTTTAAGCACTTTATGTACAAATTACTCAAATTGATCAGAATGCCTTGTTATTGGTCCAAAATTTGACTAGATTGGAATTGGAAGGCAATGTCAGATGCATTGGAATTGTATTCCCATTTAGTATGTTACTAAAAAAAATTACAAAGGCATGTGTCTTTTTCAAGAGATTTCATAAGAAAGAGCAATCTAGAGCACCAAGGTACAAATTTTGCATTTTGACTTGAAATGATCTTATCAAAGCTAGCTAGCCCATAAATTGAATTACTCCATTTAGGGCTACCCTAGCCAAAATCAATACTTGAATATGTTAGTTTCACATCATTCAACATGTTTTAGTGTTTTTAGGCCAAATTATGCATTTTGGGTGGAAATTAGCTAAAAGTCTGATTGAAAGTCATCAGTGGTCAGATTTAGGTATCTATAATTTACCCCTATTTGGGAAGGCATTGCAAGCTATTAACATCTTCTCGAAGAATGAAAAGGTCTTGTATGCCTACAACTACAATGATGATAAACTAACTGTATGATGCCCCCTTGAGGGAATGGTTGGCATAAGTAGGTCAGAAAATGGTCCCTCAAAAAGAAAGAAGCAAAATGAGGGGTCCAAAGAAAGGAAAGATGATGGGGTGACAACACAATGACATTTAAAAAGTATTCAAATTCATTGAGAATGCAAGTGGGATGGTGTACAATGGTTTGCCCAAAGGTGGTTATAAGCATTGTACCTTGATAGTGGCAACATGGTATGATAACACAATGATTTACCCAAAGGTGGTTATAATCATTTAGAATATGGAGATGCCCCAATTAGGATAGACAAACAAGAGAGTAAATGACCCTGTATAGGTAGAAAGAGTAAAGTGGTGACAATAAAATGATTTGCCCAAAGGTGGTTATAATCATTGAAAAATGTAAGTGGGATGGTGTGTAATGATTTTCCCATAGGTAGTTATAATCATTAGACCCCAATTATGGAAAACATGATAAACTTGATCAAGGATGATGATAACTTAACATAGAGGGTAATGATGAATTGGAACAACCTACTAGTATAGAAATGCTTGTCCAAATTAATAAAGGTTGGAATTCTTTTGTGGTTAATTACTCTATTTGGGATATGATTAGGATGGAATCAAGGTGTTAGTGCCAAAGAGATGCCACCATTGTTTTATAGACTTCTTGAATCTAAGGTTTGTTATAGCATGTGATGGTAGGCTTCATGACAGAACATCATAAAGACTTGGCCAAAATATGCATGAGGACTGACTCTCGTAATCCAATACTCAATATAAAACAATGTACCAATGATATAAACGATGATGACAAGGTAAACATATGAATATGGATGGATTCAAGTGTAAGTTTTGAAAAAGAATAACCCAATGAACACACATAAATTGAATCAAGGCAACAATAGTAAAAGCAAACAAATAGGTATACAAATAAACAAAGAAGCAAAAATAAACAAACAAATAATGTAATAAAAACTCTACAAACATTGCCCTTAGAAAATAGGTGACAACTTAACAAATGAACAAAATGGGGGAATAGAGGAAAAGAAAGGGGGTGGCTGAGCTATTTCCATATGCACTAGGCAAGTGGACGTTACCTACATAGTTCCACAGATATAATATCCAATAAAAAACTTTACACTAAATGTAGTTCTCCCAGGGAATGGGAAGAATGTGATAACTGAGAAAAATAAATAGAATGGATGTGATAGAAGAATAGGAATAGTCTTACAAAATGGTAAGTGCGTGAGAGAAAGAGGCCAAAAAGGATGGGGAAACTAAATGACAAGTGTTTTGCTTATAACTTAATAAGGGTTCCCATAATCCTTAAGGCAAAGAAGTCATCAATATTTTTGTTCTTTTCTAATGATTTTTTAATTTTTTTTGGAAGTGTTTTGAAGTGTCTCAACTCAATCAAGAATGATGAGACACTAAATGGTTCAAGCTTTCAAAATGGTGAGAGCATTTAAATGAAGGTTACTCACAAAATGGTGAGAGTGGTGCTTGAAAAATGATGAGAATGTGGCTTAGGTTTCTCACAAAATGGTGAAAGCATGGCTTAAGGTGACTAAGCTGACCTCAACAAGTATTGAGCACTGCCTACATAGTCCCAGAGTAGGACCTCAAGTCACTGTAGTTTTGCCCTTATAGTAGAGGAATTTGATTATTACAATAGTCAATTCAAACAAAATAGGCACAGTTGGTAAAAAGGCATAGTACAACATAAGAAGTGGCAAGTTGGTACGTCAAGGCTGAATGTTGTCCCTAGTTTGCCCATAGTTGATTATAACTAGGACACAATGACATAGATCAATGGTACTAGTTTTCCCACAAGTGGTTATAATTAGTAGCAAGATCAGTGGTAAGAAAGGAATAACAAATGAAATATGCAACTACTGAAACTTCTATTATACCATCCCAAAATATGATCTTTGTTTGAAGTACTTGAACTAGCTGATGAAACTAATTAGATACCTTGATTTTAAAAATGTGTAATGAATGGAAAAAACCAAGGTTAAATAGGCTAGGCTTTATAAAACACTACATTGATAGATCAAAAGTGGAAAGTGGATATTGAAAAGAGGATGGATAAGGATGGTACTTTGTATAAATAAGAATAGTGATAAAATGGCATAACTAAAATGGTCCTTATAGATAATACACTTTAGCACACAAGCATAGTACTACTTGTGATGAATAATATTCATCAGCTCTAGAAGTTCATCTCTATCTAGTGTGGCAAGCCTGTATGTTCCTAATCCATAATTTGTAGTAATGATGAAAGGCCCTATCCAGTTTGGTTTGAATTTTCCTTTATGCTTCTTCTCAGCCATGGTATTCTTTTGGTTTTCTTTAAGAACAATATCACCAAGTTTAAATGTTCTATACCTGACATGCTAATTATAGTGGCCTTTGAGTTAGTTTTGATATGCTTGAAGATTATTGAGTGTAGTCATGCATCTCTCATCAAGTAGGTCTAGTTCTTGTAGGTGAGATACTCAATAGTCATGATCATCTAGGACATGCTTGAAAGATATGCATAGTTAAGTCAATCTGACCTCAATGGGAAGGATGGATTCATTACCATAAACAAGTGAGTATGGAGTGGCTCCTATGGGGGCGCGATGATTGGTATGATATACCCAAAGGGTAGGGAATATCTAGAGGTGTCAATCATGACTAGCATTATTAAACATCATTTTTAGAATATTGATAATGGTTTTGTTGGATGCCTTAGTTTGGCCATTACCTTGAGGGTAATATGCTATATAAAAATGTTGTGTGATGTTATATTTAGTACATAGCTAGTCTACATCTTTATTCTTGAATGATCCTCCATTATCAAATATAATGTCAAAAGAGATACCTTAGTTTTAGATAAGATGGTTGAAGATGAATTTGGAAATTTGCTTTCCAGTCATGTGAGGGGTATAGCTTCAACCTACTTAGTGAAATATTTGATGGTGGTAAGGATATGTTTATGGCCATCAGATGAAGTGGGGTTAATATTCCCAATGAGGTCAAGTCCTCATATATAAAATGGCCATGGTGTTAACATCAATTTTAGGGTTTTTTTTGGGGCATGAATTAGATTAGCATCATATTGACATTTCTCACACTTTTTTACATATGTTATGGCATTTACATCCATTTTGGGCTATAATGACCAGTACATAAGAGATTTTTAGATAGGACTACCCTACTAGAATGGACTCCACATACTCCTTCATAAACTTCTCTTAATGCTAATGTAGACTCTACCAAATTTAAATAATAAAGTAGAGTTCCATCAAAACTATGATGGTAAAGGGTGGATCTAAGTAGAGTCTAATGAGTAAAATGATGAATAAAGGCTTTGATTTGTTTTTGAGAGAGATGAGGTGGTAGAAATTGGTCATGAAGGTAGTTGTAAAGGTCTGGGTACCAAATATAATTAGGACAATAACATCACAAATCATTACAATGATTGAAGGTTCACGAGCTGGTGCTAAAAAATTCTCAATGAAGAACTGATACTCTCTAGGTTTTTCTATTTATTGAATTAGAGATCCAATAGTATCCATGGCATATATAGTTCTATTACTAGCCCTTGATATATGCTCAAACTAAATGTTGGTAATTTTTTGTTTAAGAGTGTCAACCATGGCTTTATATGGAACTAGATTATCATCTTTGGTCTAAAAATGATCTGTGACCTAATTGATGATTAACTGAGAATCACCATAAACTTTAAGATGATATATATTCCACTATACTACTTGTTGAAGACCTAAAACAAGTGCTTCATACTCAGCCATGTTGTTTGTACAAGGAAAGATGATTTTGAATGATTTAGGGATTAGATCCCCCTGTGGTGTAATAAAAAATAATCCTACCCCCAATCCATGTGTAGTGAATGAACCATAAAAATACAACTTCTAGGGCTGCTCTTCAAGGGGTGTTTCAATGACAGTCATGACATATTCATCAAAAAATTGAAATGTGATTGGCTAGGTGTTTGTGAGAGGTGATTCAACAAATTGATCTACAAGAACTTGTCCTTTGATTGCCTTTTAATTGACATACTCTATGTAAAAATCACTAAGAATCATGATCCACTTAGTCATTCTACCTTTTAAATATATTTTAGATAGTAGATATTTGAGTGGATCTACTTTTGAAATGACCATGGTCTTATTATTCAACATGTAATGGCACAATTTTTGAGTTATAAATACCATGGCTAGATAAGCTTTTTCAATAGGTGCATAGTTATGTTCATATGTAACCAAGGTACATATTAGGTCATATACATCATACTCCTTTCCATTGTCATCATGTTGAGCTAAGAGTGCCCCCATAGCATGGTCAATAGCTGATAGGTATAACAAGAATAGATTTCTTGGCATATGAGGTAATAAAATAGACAGATTAACAAGATAATCTTTGAGCTATTGAAAAGCTGCTTGGCAGTGATCATCCTAGTGAAATGCAACTCCCTTATTTAAAAGGTGTGTAAATGTATGGCACTTGTCTGCTAATTAAGAGATGAAGTGTTAGATTGACTGGATCTCACCCTATAAACTATAGAGTTGCTTTAAATTGGTTAGTGGTGGCATCTCAGTTATAGCATAGACTTTAGTTAGATCGACTTCAATACCTCTATGAGACATGATGAATCCAAGTAATTTTCTTGAAGTTACATCAAACACACATTTCTTTGGATTGAGTCTAACTTTATACAGTCATAATCTTTCAAATATCTTATGTAGCACTGTTGGATAGTTAGTCTTGGTTTTTTATTTTCTCAATATGTCATCGACATAGTCTTCAACAATATCATGCATCATATCATGGAATATGATAGTCATGGCCCTTTTATATGTATCTCTATCATTATTATGGCCAAATAGCATCACCTAATAACAAAATGTTCCCCATGGAGTGGTGAACATTCTTTTATGTTGATCTTTTGGTGTTATTCTGATCTAGTTGTATTCTGAAAATACATCCATGAGTGAAAGAATTTCATTACCTACCATGGATTCAATGACCATGTTGATATTAGGTAAGGGAAAATCATCTTTAGGACAAGCTTTATTGATGTCTCAAAAATTAGTAAAAATTTTGATCCCTTCAGGGTTTTTACTAATAGGTATCACATTAGAGATCCATTCTAAGTAGTCAATAGATTAGATACATCTTATTTCTAAGAGTTTTTCCAACTCTTTCTTTACCAATATAGTAATGTGAGGATGCATCTTAAATAACTTTTGTTTTATCAGTTTGGCATCAATATTAACCACAAGGTGATGTAGAACCAAGGTGAGGTCCAATCATGGCATGTAAGAATAGGTCCATGTAAAGATATCTACAAATTCTCTAAATAGAGTTGTAAAGACATCACATTCCTCTTCAATGAGGGATGTGCCTAATTTTATCCATTTTAGGTTTGATAGAGTCTCATTGTTTACCTCTATTGTATCTTTGACTAGAAGGGTCAAACTATCTTCTAGGATAGTAGGCAATGACTTGAACTATTAAATTATTTCAGGGTCCTCTGTTAGGATTTACTCTTCAAATTCTCCTAGGCATGATGAATCCGAGTCCCCTAGTGGGTGATCTGACCATGTGACAAAAATAGTTGGAAATTTTTGAATAATTTGATCAAATACTTGTTGGTTAAAACTAAACTCAGATCTATAGGCAAGTTCATCATTGGTGGTTTCCTAATCTAAATTTGAATAAGAATGAAAACCCCCATCATATGGTGCTTGAAATACGTTTTCACCACTAGACTGGCCTTTATCTTTAATTTTTCCCTGGTCAAAAAGCACCTCAAAAAGGTTTTCACTTTGGGACCTCAATGTTTTACTCTTTTTTTTGGCTAAGGGTGTTCACTCACTCTCTAAATTAAGCTACAAGATCCAATGTGATTGAGAATCTTGATTTGTGATCTCCCAATAGAACATTGTCTCTAAGCCTAAGAAATCATAGAATGCCTCATCATTCTATAACTCATCCATTGATAGACTAGATTCTTGTTGGTCCCAATTTATCATTTAGGGATAATATAATGGTAATGGGTTGTGATGAATGGCTAGGGTGAGGGTACAAATAACATTGTTATCAAACAGGTTGGTTTTAGCTAGGTTATCAAAGGTGAGGCTATGATCAAACTCTAGTTCACTATCAACATCATCATCACTAGTCACTGGTGATGGAGTTTGAATAAGATATGTGGGGTCACCCCCAAGTAGTTTAAATCCAAGTCCATAAGATCTTTCATACTTAGTCATGGAAATTGGCTCAATGGTCCTTTGTTGATTCAATTCGAGGCCTCTTCCTTCATAATTGTGATGCTCCATGATCTTATTAAGAATAGGATACTTTGTACTTTTATAACAATCAGCCTAATTATCATTGTATAACCATGATTCATCTCCTTTAAGAGGTTTAGGTTCTAGGTTAGATGATGGTACAAATGTGATAGGTCATGTATCTTTATTCTTTTGTTGCCAATGCATATGTGGGGTGACTTTAGGTCACTCAAACATTTTCATATTTTTAGGAAGAACATAAATATGAAATGTATCATGGGTTACATATTCTCTTGGTCTATTATCTAAAATGGTGAAATGATTAGAAGCTTCAGGATGTGGCATGTGAGAAAGGGAATCTAAGGTATTAGGATCTATGTAATTATCTGGTGAAGAATCAATAAGTATAGCCTTTCCTTTATCCTTATTGGAACTTGGATTCATATCGTACTGATAATTATAGCTTTGAAGTTTGACCATAAGATGCTTGTAGTGTTCATATAGGTGTAAATCTCTTGGAATATTCACTTTCATCACTAAGTGGGAAAACTTGATACATTGGTGCAGCATTGATGAAACTACATGAATCTCATGTAACCAAGG
Source organism: Torreya grandis (assembly GCA_037957365.1). Lineage (NCBI taxonomy): Eukaryota > Viridiplantae > Streptophyta > Pinopsida > Cupressales > Taxaceae > Torreya > Torreya grandis. The sequence goes on along the minus strand of JARHVA010003504.1, from coordinate 1,265,490 downwards.
CCTACCTAAAATCATATTATATGATAACTCAAGATCCAGCACATGGAAAAGTGTATCATGGGTCAAAGGCCCAATGATAACTAGCAAATTAATGGTGCCTTGTGATTCTCTTTCCTAATTATCATAGGCTTTGATAGTTATTGTTTCTGGCTAAAGATCTATCATTGTGTACCCAAGAAGCTTGATGAGGTTTAGAGACACTATATTGAGGCCAGATCCATTGTCTATAAGGGCACATTTCACTTTATGCCATCTTATATAAACTTATATATAATGGATTATTATGGAGTCGGCCAAGGGAAGACTTATAAATTTAGTTGAATGTGACTTGTTGGGTTGGAGCTAGGCATCCAACCAAAGCTTGAAATTTATTAGGGGATATGTCACTATAAATAGTGGATTGGGTCAAAAAATCAGTCAATAAGTTCTTGTAGATTATTGACATTCATAACAAATTTAAAATATAAATTTGTGTTGGTGTCTTCTATAATTATTACACAATATCAAACTTCTTGTCTTGGTCAGTAGTGAATGGTTTATTCCAAGGGTAAATGGTTGGTTGGATGATAGGCAAAGTGATAGATGGTTGTGGGCCTAGGATAGTAATCTTTGACCTTCGAGTTGTGATTACACAATTGAGATTAGATACTAGACCATTATTACTAAATGATGTTAGAAATGGTGTGGGACAAGATAAGACAAGTCTCAGTTGTTGGTGCACTTGTATGTGGTAACATGGTAAGAATGAGTTGTCACTATAAGATCCAAAAGTGGAATTCCTAGTTTTTTGGTTTGCTTATATGCACTTCCAAGTCAAAGAAGGATTATCCATGTAATTTGGTTGAATATTATTGTTTAGAAATAGTCTAGACTAATTAGTGTCTGGTTTAGGATTTTTGGAGATGGTATTAATTCTACCCCCTATAATATGACCTACAACCCTATTGTAGTCATGTGCAATTTCATGGTAGGTTTGTTGGTTGTTACCATTATGACCTTGGTTTTATCCATTGTTTTATCATTGTGGACTCTGCTACTAATTTTGTTGATTCTACTAGTTTAGCATTTGATTTTGATACTATTGATTTTGCTACTGTACTGGCTATTATTGTTGGTGTTGCTAATTATTTTATTGTTACTAATTGTTATCTCGAGGGAAAGGTTTTTGATAAATATTGAGAGTTTGATTGGAAGTATAAGCACCATTATCCAATGTTATTTCCCTATTCTCTAACATATTTTAAATTAAATGCTTGATTTAGACACATCTTCATAGATTATGTCGATTAACTTGATGATAGTCACAAAATTCATTTTCATGATACCAATCAGGATAAGGAATGATTTATGGATAATGATTTGGTATAGGCCAACTAATTAGATTAGTGTAATCAATCTTGCAAAATATAGATTCAATAGGCTTTCCTAGGTAACTAGAGACATGACGTTCAGGAAACATTCTCTTAGGAGGAGGGGTTTGCAATGGTAAAGTTTGTTGTACAAGTTTTGGTTTTTTTGCTTACATCATTGGTTAGAGAGGTTGTTGGGTAGGAGTAAGTTGAAAAGGTGGTGTGGATGATGTTTTCATAGTTTTCACATGACAGGATTTGGTTACTCCATTTCCCATAATATTCTTATTATGGTTAAATTGTTTCAATCTTTCTTGGTTATTACCTATGTCAATTGTGTTACTTTCACTTGAACAGGATATTGTTGTTGGCCATTTCCTTGATTGGTTGAATTAATCTTGATGGCTCCTTTATTGATGAGCACCCACTTGATCAACAAACCTTTATCAATGATCTCTTTGAATGTATGTGCACATTGTAATTCTAGATGGTAAGCTATTTCACTATGTGAATTTTTAGTAAACACAATGGATAATTATTTATCAAGTAAACTATGGGTGAAATAGCTTGTAAGGGCTCTCCATCACTGTAAATAACTTACAAAACTCTCACCAACTTTTTGTTTTTCTTACATTAAGTCCACTAATGAAATCTCATGCTCAAGATTATAGGAAAAGTGTTACACAAACTTATCATAAAATCATCAAAGTCTGTTACTAAATTCTTAGGCAACTTTAAAAACCACTCTAAGGCTTGTCCATCCAAGCTCCTTGAAAATAACATCAAAAGGTATATGTCGCTATATGCCATTGGTTGACATGTAACAAAGAATTCAGTCAAATGGGCCTTAGAGTCCCCTTTCCCTTTGTATTTGTCAAATTTAGGTGGTTCGTATCCTAGAGGAAATGGTATCTATAAATACTCCATATTGAATGGATAGAAACACATGTCATCCAATTTGAACTTTTTATTCTACTTCCTTACCTGAATGGTAGCAATTACATCCTTCATTTATTGTAATTATTGGGATAGGAAACTGGAAGTGATATTGGTTTAAAGGAGAAAATTGGTTTGGGTGGATGTTTTGGAGGTCACAAGTGGGACACTTTGACTAGGGTATGATGGAGATACTTTTTGGGGTATATTGGTTTGGTTGGGGAATGGACTAGGAATATGCATACATAGATTAGGATGTATATGAAATTGCACATTTGGTTTCATGATATTCTGGTTTAGGCTGGTGATAAAGGTTTGTCTTGGAGGATTTTTTGGTTGGGATGGAAGGATAAAATTATATTATGCTTTTTATTGTTGAAAAGGTACATGTTGTCGACTAATCAAACCTTACTATTGAGTGAGAACTTGTGGACTAAGACCTTGTCTCTGAATTTATGGAACATTTTGAACCAATGGTAATCTATTAGGTACTTGAGAAACATGGGGACCTCCTTGTTACATGAATCCCTATGAAGAAGTGAAAGTAGGTTGTAGATTCATAATCTACTATTGACCAATACTTGTATGATGTTGACTAGTCATTTCTTGGTTTTGAATTGGCATATTAGTCTATAATTGAAAAGGTATGCTTGTCATTACCTGGTAAGGTCGAATATTAGTTTCCTCTAATTGAGGTGGTAATGTATTTTTCCTCTATGATGTTGATACACTAGATTATGTCTGTTGTTGTGGAATACTACTCACTACTTATTGAAGAGTAAGATTCATCACATTCTATCATTAAGGTGTAACATTGGCCATTGTTTGATTACCTAATCATATAGGTTGTACACTTGAGAAAGCATCTAGTTAAGGCTGGGTTGTAGAAAATCCTATTCCTTGGTATGATGATCTACTCATGGGATTAACTACAGGGACATGTTTTTGGCTAGTTACTTGTGTGTTAGTACCACTTTGATCAAGATTGGATGCTATTTACAGATTGTTTATTAAGTTTGTCTCACTATTCTGTGTAGAGGATAAAGACATTTCTTTAATAATTGGTATATGCATCAAGTTATCTATCAAAGTGGTTTATATGAATGGGTCAAAACTTAGATTCTCTTATCCAATTAACTCTATCAACACTCTTATTGAAGGAACTAGGTCGATAAGAGGCTTACACACCATGTTCATCTGATTGAAATCATGTGCTGAATTTAGGTACATTTGATATGTTATTTATATTTGGTTAAAGTGATCTTCCATGATGTTTTTCCCTCGATTGTATATATTAGGGTCTTGATACGCTATTTGGACTAGAGCCATAAGATTGCTAGAAGAAGCTTGTTGATCGTAAATGATATTGTGGAGCATTCTTACTAGACTTGGTAAATTTTCACGAGGGAAGTCTGCCAGAAACTTGGCCCCTACCTCTATGGCTCTAACCAAAATCTTGTCTTTATTCTCTAACAAATGTCACTCAACAAAAATGGATCATATATAGAAGCTATATTAGTATAATATGACTGTTGAATAACTAGCTCATTTATTATGGGTATTGTAGCTAGATATTACATCATTTATTCTTGGTCCTGCTCTGAATAAGGTAGTGTGTTAACCAAATAGTTAGCTAATGGATCTTGGATTTGTGTCCCTGATTGAGTATTATAAGAGGGATAAGAATCCATCTCATAAGCAATATTATCTACATAGGGGTTTTGTACCATTTCTTCCTGTGCAACCACATTACTAATCCCTAGATTGTACATGAGTACACTATGAGTGTAGGAATACATGTTGGGATCCATAGTCAATGCTTTGTGATAAAAGGTTAAAGAGTTATACAAAATATAAAAATGATTGAATCTAAAACAAATGATACCTTCAACTTGGTCTAGATTTATCAAAAGGATCAAAAGGTTTATGCAAAGATTTATGAGGAAACAAGCTAGCATAAAATATCTAGCATTCCACTATTCACACAAAGATAAGCAAGTAAATAGATCAAAAATCAAAATACCAAAATCTAAGGTCAAAGTGTTTCAATTTAGTCTAATCTAGGAATTTAAAAGATTCTAGGTCTTTTGGCCAAACACGATGTCAAAAGCTAGGCTCAAAAAAGGCATGTGCTAGTACTCTTGGCCAAATGGTGTCAAAAGCTAGACTTTGAAAATAGATGAAAGTTTTTAATCTAATGGATTTGAAACACTTCTAACAAAAACTAGGTATTTGGTCATGAACTTGATCAACTAGGTGTAAGGTATAAAACAAAAGGAACTTTAACAATAGTTTATTTTCTCGTAAATAATGATATAAAACTTGGTTCTTTTGACAAACAAGCTAGACGAAGGTGAGCGGTATAACTATGTTTTAGATAAAGGATCACAAAAAGTACACTTGGATTAGTCTGAGAATGTAGGAAAAAATTTGGAACTCTGCGTGAAAGGGTATATGAAATAAAATTTGAAATGATTTGGGCAGTATAACGATGCTATACTACCAAAAAGTTGTGATGAAAAAATTTATTTCAAAACTCTCTAAGGCAAAGACATTTTTCCATAATTTTGACATCATAACGCTACCTTTCTTGACTCAAAATGTTGTGGTGTATAAAACTAAAGTGAAAATTTTTATCATAAAATGGCTTATGTCTATTAAGTGATGGCAATGATTATGAGTCTTAAATGACCTTCAACCCAAATTGGAAATTAAACCTAAGTTCCCTCAAGTTTAGTGCAAATGGCAAACCCACTTAAAACATCAACCCTATGGACTTGAAAAGGTGTATTTTTGAATTTAGATTATAAGTGAAGGACTTAAACAACTTTGGTAAAGGTCTAGACTCAATTGGGTAGCATAACTACACAAAATTGGGTGATATGACTCTCAAGATTTTGATGAACTTTGAACAAGTCAAATTGATGATTTCATGTAGGCAACATAATGCCTCTTTGTTCAAAGGAAAATTTGCGCTGTGTTTGGTTTGGATTTTTTGTTTACACCAAGTTTTGACTCCAAACAAGAATTTAAACTAGGACAAAACCAACTAATTAATCACCCTTAAATCCTAAGCTGACAAGGTTTCTTGGTATTGTTAGAATCTATCAATATACATCATTTAAGAGGATTTTAAGTGTTCACCTCAAAGTAAATGCACATTATATAGTAGGTTTTTTACACCTCCTTCTCTCAAATGATAGTACTATGACATGGACCTTGCGGTGCACCTTACACCAATAATACTTCTATGACAAGTGGGGATTTTTTTATGATCTAATAGGTTTTTGAATGATCTAGGGGAATCAATTTTATAATGACTTTCATGCCAAAAAATGTAAAATAAAAGCATAGATTTTGGGTCTGTATCACTTGGATTGTTGCAAAAAGGTCTAGTCCTTTTTGAAACCACTACATTCTGCTATTTGGTCAATGTAGTGTGATTTCCAAAGTGCCACTACATCCTATGTACAACTCCAAAGGAGCCAAATGAAGTTAATGCCAAGAGGTAAAACCCTAGGTCAAAGCTTCCCTAAATAACTTGTGAGAGGTGATGAAGTCCCCCTCGCAAGCCAAGTTTGCATAAAAATAAAGAAAGCATGAAAGTAGAAAGACTTTAGGGTCATTTTCAAGGTCACCCAAACTTTGATGAGTTTTTGGGGAGTGCTTTAGATGACTTTCTTTCTAATCCTTGGACTAGGTTACTTACAATAGGAATGGTGATTTTGATTCCAAGGGTTCCCTATAGGGGACAAATGGAAGATCATACATGCAAAATTCCTCTTTTTACCAAATAAAATTTGATTAAACAACTATTGCAAACAATAATTGACAAGTGTGTTCAATTTTAAGCCCAAAATTAAATATTTTGTGGTGTTTATTTGACCCCTTGGTCTTAGTTGCAAACTTTGAAAACATTCACCAAAAACATCTAAATCCTTTGTTAAACACCCAAAACAAGGTTCCTAATTGATTTTTAAGCATGAAATGGTGATTTAAACATGTTTTGAGCAAATATCAATCTGGGTCTTATAGAAAAAAATTTATCATGTCCTTTAGCTTTGAAGCTCTTTTTAGCTTGAAATAATGAACTTTGAAAAGGTAGCTCTTGGGTCTATGTTTTTGGAAAAACATAGTGATTGACGTCAGTTATTATCACCAATGTCAATTAATTTGGCTAACCGAGATCTAACCAATGTCAGTTTTGCTAATTGATGTCAGTTAAGATATGTAACCTATATTGGTCTTACTTATCGATGTCGGTTACTGTGTAAAATTGTGGCAAACAAAAATGGAAAAATAAAGTGAGAAAATCAATTTGCAAGAGTTTTAAGGACTCAAATAAATATTTTAGAGTTACAAAATGATCTCCTTCAAGTGTGAGATGCATTTAGTACCACCATGCATGCCATTATGTGATCTAGGAATTTGACTCAAGAGAGGATGGTTAGTAAGGTGTTAGTTCCAAAATGACAAACAAAATGAAATAAACACACTAGTAGCATAACATTTCTAGGCCTAAACACTAGGGAGAGCTTAGTTAAAAAAGTAAATGACAAACAAAACTAAAAATAAAGGAATCAAATATAATAATTCCTTCACCTTCCTTGGATTCTCCAAATGCCTTTGTAGTGGTGGCTTGATCAATTTGTGCTCATGAGGTCTTCATCAAAGGAGGCTTGGTTATCTCCTCTTCTCTTTGGCACCTTGTGGCTTATGGCTTGGCTTGGCTTGGAATCAATTTGGCATGGTAACACTAATTTATTGAAGCTTTTGGAATCAATTTGGCATTATAAATTTGCATCAAAATATCTTAGAAATGATGTTGTGAGGCCTCCTATTTATAGATTTTTAGATTTGATCAGAATCAACCTAAACTGTCCATCTCAAGATTGAGATATGTGGTTGAGGATTAATTAAATTTTTGGAATTAATTTTATAATTATCCTCATCATGACATTAGAATAAGGGTAAATTAAGAGGCATGGAGGGCATCATAGAAGGCATTGATAAGGCATGGGAGGTATGCACCTTGATATTTATGGCATTTATGGCCTAAGGATGTCTTCCCAAGAAATGAGGTCACTTGATGATGCAATTATTTAATATTAATTTCTAAAAACAAGTATTCAACAAGTTTTCATGGCATTATTAATTATTCCTTGATTTGGATTAATTAGCTCTTAAGCATGTTTAAGCACTTTGTGCACAAATTATTCAAATTGATCAGAATGCCTTGTTATTGGTATAAAATTTTACTAGACTAGAATTGGAAGGTGATGTTAGATGTGTTGGAATAATATTCCCATTTAAGATGTTACCAACAATTAATAACAAAGGCATGTGTTGCATGCAAGAGATTTGATAAGAAAGAACAATCTAGAGCACCTAGATGTAAATTTGGCATTTTGACTCGAAATGATCTAATCAAAGTTAGTTGGCCCATAAATTACATTACCCCATTTAGGGATACCTTGGCCAAAATTGAGACTTGAATATGTAAGTTTCACATCATTCAACATTTTTTAGTGTTTTTAGGCCAAAATCCTGATTGAAGGTTATCGATGGCTAGATTTAGGTGTCTACAGCTAGTCCATTCCTTAATAGTTGGTAAATCCACTTGGGGTTTTGGAAGCTTGTAATAACTCTCAAAGTCTAGTGGGGAAATAAATAAAAATCTTCTAAAGGTCCTTTCATGAATAATCCAATGTTACTTGATCTTACAATCCTAAAAAATTAGAGCAAGGATGTTGATATAGTGGATTACCTTTGGTTTGATGGTTACATGGTGGAGACTAGACATTTGGATTGTAGTTACGTCATAGTACCTTATAGTCATGGTGGAAATATTTTTCTCTTCTTTGGTGATGGATTGCATCTCTTCAATCTTCTAGAAGAGCTCAGGCTAGTTCTTATCGCCAGTACTCAATGTAGCAGTGTCTAGGTCCATGTCTTTGAAAACCTTCCCTTCATTGTTTTTGGAGCAATACAACTTTGTCTCATCCTTGAATTGTTGCCTCCGAGCTTTTATGGCTTCTAAAATTTGAAAATTGCTCACAATTAGATTCAAATGGTCTTTAGGTTAGTTATTTCATGCTCAAATCACAATTAAACTTTTTTTAGATTTATTTTAATCAATTCAAGTTCACTTAAGGATTTTTATGCAAGTTTTAGGGCTTTAAATCTTTAATAGCAGTATCTTATTTATACTTAGGCTCATACATATCGTAGATTTGATTTTGACCTTTGCCTTTATACATTTGCATTTTGAGCACATAAGATCTTTTATTTGTTTAGCATCTATCTAGCACCTTTCATGGTATTTTTTCATAAATGTCTCAAAACACTAGCCATTGGCATTTAAAAATGCATTTCACCTTACACCATTTGATCAAGATGCAAGGATCAGTACAATTTGTTGATCATTGGCTCCTTTTGGTATCAATCCCCATGATTGTGCCACTTGGCACCTCTATGGGCTTTGTTAGATCTGGCACCTTTATCAGCTTCATATTAAATGCACATCCACCACATGTCAATCCCATGGGCTCTTGGAGCTCTATTGAAAATTTATTGGCAATTTTATATGATTGGATCAAGAGGCATGATGAAGCATGGACCATCAAATCCTATAGGATGTATGATGCATGAACATTAATTATTCATAAAAATAACTTAGGCTAAAATTCTTAAGGCTAAGTCTATTTCATATTAATAAACACAAAAATACTTAGGTTAAGATATTCCATGCCAACTTTTAAAGCATAAATGACCCCTCAAATGACATAAAACATGCCCATTTTGCATAGAGAAAATGTTAGATGAGATTGAATTTGATGGTCTTGAAAACATTAATGATGGCCTCATAGATGTCAAATGAAATTTATGAGAACATCAAATTTAAGCTAATGAAGTTTTTGTATTCCAATGTGGGAGTGTCACGTGGTGACTTTGTAGGGCTTCCTAAGATCTTGGATCTAATTCACTTCATTTGATTTAAAGCCTTGATGAAGCGAGAGTCATTTGATCATGATCCAAAATTCACACACCATTGGTCTAATTTAATATTTGAGACCTTTTGATATCAAACTTTTAATGCAAAAGCACCATGTGATGACTCTATAGAGCTTTATGAGCTTTTGAATTTTTAGTGTCCGCTTTTCTTTGTCTGATTAAAAGCCATGATGAAGTGAGAGCCATTTGATCTGATCCAAGAAATCACACATTATTCATCTAATTTAATATGCAAGACCCTTTGCTATTAAAATTTAAATGCAGGAACACCATGTGATGACTCTGTAGAGCTTCGTGAGCCTTTGATTTTTTAACATCAGCTTTGCTCTATCTAATTAAAATCCACAATGAAGCATGAATCATCAAATCTACAAAGGACTAAGGTTTTTAAGTTAAGACCTAAGAAAAAATATGACTTAGGATAAAATGTTAAGATTAACATCTTGTTCATGTTAATAAACACGAACAAGGCCTTAGCATTAAGGATTTAGGCTAAGTAGGTAATAAAGGGACCATGCTAGAAAAAATAAAAAGGACCCTACCAATATGAAATTTAGGCCTAGGTAGATAGAAACTTAAGCTAAAGATTTAATACTAAGGTCTCATTTGCATTGATAAATGTGAATGGGACCTTAGGGTTAAAACTTGAGGTTGATTTTTTTATAAAAGGGGATCATGCTTAAAATAAAAGGATCCTTCTAGCATAATCTTGGACAATGTTAAAAATATAAAGAACACAAAGGGGAAAATAAAAAGGGACTAAGCATAATTTTTAGGTTAAGGTTTGTTCATGTTAAAAAACACTACCAAGCCTTAACATAAAAATTGAGCTTAAGTCCAAAATAAATTTAAAATTTTCCCACTAAATGTAAATTTAAACCAAAGGTTTATGTTAGGGTTTTGGAAAGGAAATTTAGAACATGAATTCAAATTCAAATTTTCACAAGCCAAATACACTTGAATAAAGTCAATCTAAAAATTTTAAGCATGATCTTTTCAATAGGGCTTCATAAAACCTAGAACTTATAAGACATGAAGACCAATCATTAGCAACATTAGGCAAGCTCAAAGCAAGATCATAAATCAGTAAGCTAACTTTATCAAAGTGGATGATCATCAAATTCTAATAATGTTTAAAATGTGTCATGGTTTTTAGGGTTAAGTTTCAAAGTATCTCAAGGGTCCCAATTTTCAAAAATAGGGGTATGTTAACCTCTAAAAATGATGACTTATAAGGGAAACATATAAATCTATTAGAACTTAGAGACTCTAGTTCATTAAAAAAACTAAGTTATCCACTCTACTTGATCAATGCCATTATCTACATTATTTTATGGTTGAAACAAACCTTGTACTTTTAAAATTAGGATCAAACATTAAGACATATCCATGATATGTGTGTTCTTTGATTCTACTTACTGTTTGACATGGGTTTCAAGGGACAACTTCTAAGTTGATGATCATTAATCACTAACACTAACATGGAGCATGTTTACATATTCATGAATAATCATGATTCTAGTTTAGGGAAGGCTTAGACATTGCTCTACTACCATCTAATCATCTATAACCCCGATAGAGATGACTTTGGCTCCACTCATGGTCTTGCTCCACTACCATCCAAGTGTCCATAGCCCCGATGGAGATTACCAAAATCATCAATGCTTGAAAAGCTTTTGATTTTGCATTGCATTCTTATTTTTTGTATTTTTAAATCTTTTATGATTTCAACAAGGTTGGGAACTAAGGTAGCCAGGTTTAAGGATTTGGTCAAGTGTTTGATCTATTTATAAAATCATCTATGAATGTAACCATTGTCCCAGGCAAGGATGTTTGTTAAGTGTAAGCATGATTATGCCTCAGTAGGTTAATATTTCATCCTAAAAGTGAAAATATTCTTAAAACCAAATTTAGGTCAAGACAATGTCTAAGTTCTTATAAAACAGTTAACATATCCATTAATCTTTACTAGTTTCTTCAAATCACAACATTAGGCTCACATTTCAGATCTATGCTCAGCACATATATTAGGTTCATATCCACATTCCTGGACTTTGGAGTTTTAAGCAAACTAAATAGAATTTGAGTTGAAGGTTATCCAAAAGAACTTATTGGAAGAAAATAACAAGGCAAAAAAAAAAACACACAAAAGAAAGCAGCAAAGCAAGAAATAAAAGGAAACAAACATATATAGACATGTTTATATACAATCAAGGGATAGGAAGGAAAGAACTAAAAGAAACTAACTAGCCTATGTACACTAAGTCTAACCATCTTATATATTTACTTCATAAAGACCTCAAGAGGAGTAGTAGAGAAGTAATGCTTGAGGTACTACCCATTGGTGGGTAGTGTGAACTATGATCCTTAGAAGCCTTTGAGTCTAAAGTTGTTGTTTCTTAGTGTGTATGTAATCTGATATGGGCCAATCCACAAAGGTGTGAACTTGCCATGTTTTCCCTAAGGCTTAGATGTTTTATCCCAAAGGATAATTAAATCTCCTTATTTAAACACCTTGATCTTTGATCTTTTGTCAAACCATCTCTTCATCTTGGTCTGATGTCTGTTAAAATTAGAAAAAGCCTTCTCATATGCATCCTCCTTCTAGATGATGTCTATAAATCTTAAATTTTCAAGCTATGACCTTCTTCCATATACTCTTACATGAATTTGTACATAGGTAACTTTAAATTGATAGATAAGATAAGATTTTGGCCATACACCAATAGAAATAATGATGCCTTTAAGGCTTGATTGATCCTTATCCTATCAGACCATAAGGCATACTTGAGATGTTTGTGCCAAGTCCTAGGATTGTTTACAGTAGACTTCTTGATTACCTTCATTAATTTCTTGTTAGTATATTCAAACACTCCATTTCCTTTGGGGTAATGGTTGGATGAAATCTTGAGACAAATGCCATAATCATACACCCATTCTATCATCTCAATGGATATAAATGTAGATCCATTATCACACACTATGTTTTCCTCTAATAAAATAATCACTTCTTCCATCCTACATTGTTTGGTGGCTACAACTTCAGTCCACCTTATGTAATAATATGTGGTAGTCAGGATATACTTATGACCTCTAATGAAATGGGGTTGATTACCACTAAAAATTCCAACCCCCATTATGTAAATGGTTTATTAACCATAACTGGTTGTAAATTTATTATTGCCTTAGGCTCTTTGGTTCCAAATATCTAGCAAGAGTGACATTCCCTCATGAGCTTGTGAGCATCTTTGAAAATAGTTAGCCAATAGTAGCTAGCTCTAAGGATCTTGTGGGATATAGTCTTCCTATATGGGTGCCCATTGTCAAACTTCCCATGGAAGGTGCTCATGATTTGGGTAGATTATTCTTTTGATACACATCTTAGGTAGACCCCTTCAAAGTTATTTATATATAAGACCCCATCTTTGATCAGATAATGGACTACCTTGAGCCTTAGATCCCTCTTTTGCTCTGTCATTAGTCTTGTAAGATAGTTACCATTAATTAGTAAATGAATGATGGAATCATACCATTCACTAGCTAGAAAGTTTTTTTGATCAACTTGCACAATACTTAACTTAGGGATGGTATTAGAAATCATTTGGATCAAGCCTTGGCACATTACCAATTTTTCCATTTTCATTTCTATGTCATATTTTTGTAAAAATGACATCCATTTACCTCTACATTCACTAATTTCATTTTGGCTTAGCATAAGTTTTGTGGTAGGGTTAGGTAGAATAGCGTGCACCTTATTTCTAAAGATATAATACCTAAATTTCTTCCCTAATTTAACTAATGCATATGCTTGTTTATCAGTCAATGAATAATTCAATTCAACATTCTTAAAGTTAGTACTCATAAAATCTATTGGGTGATCACATCCATCATCCTTTTGAGTTAAAATTGTAGCCATAATATGGTTAGATGAAAAAGAATAGGGATATAAGTCCTTTAAAATTTAGGACTTATCAAGACTAGAGCTTGACTAATTAATTCTTTGATGTCATTGAATGCCTTCCTAGATTCCTAATTCCATGAGACCTTGGCATCCTTATTTATCATGTCCTTCAAAGGCTTGATAGTCTCTAAAAAGCCAAAAATGAACTTTCTTACAAAGTTTATCTTACTAAAAAATGATTTTAGCTCTTTCCTACTATTTGGAGGCTCTATCTTAGATATAGCTTCCACTCTCTTAGGATCTATGGAGATCCATTTTTAGTTATGACATGACTCAATAATTTGCCTTTAGTAGCATAAAATATGATTTTATTGGGGTTTAGGGAGATTTAATACCTTTTGCATCTCTCAAATACTTTTTATAAATGTATAAAGTGATCTTCCCTATTTTTAGAAAAAATGGTTAGATCATCCATGTATATAATGATACACTAACCAATCAGACCTTCGAAGGCATGGTCAATGGCCCTTTGAAAAGTATCTCCTACATTTATAAACCCAAAAAACATTCTCTTATAGGTGAAGGCTCCCCATTTTGTTGTAAAGGTTATCTTTATCCTATCTTCCTTGTCAACCAATACTTAGTTATATCTTGAAAAGACATAAAGAAAAGACATCATGATTGATCCTGAAATAACTTGTATCACCTAGTCAAGAGATGGAACATGATAGTTATCCTTTTCAAATGATTTGTTCAAATTTATAAAATCAATGCATAGACTAATCTCACCATTATTCTTTCTAACTGGTACCAAATTATCCACCCAGGTAGAATGTCTAATGAGAAATACAATTCTAGCATTTAGTAATCTCTTGACCTCTTTAAATATCATTGGTTCTAAGACAGGGTTCACAAGTCTTTGATTTTGCTTAAAGGATTTACAACTTTATTTAAGGGGTATAGTATGGGTGATGAATGTTGGGTCAAAGATCTTCAATTCATCATAAGACCAAGCTATGACATCCTTGTACTTGGTTAACAACTCTTTGGCCTTCTTATTCTCAATGTTAGTTCAAGCTTTTCCAATGTTTACCATCTGGGGTTGATCATGGGGTCTATGATCAATAGGATTGTAGTCTTTCCCACTTACTTTAGGAATATTAAAAACCTCAACTAGCTTGTCTTGATCAAATAGCCTCTCTAAGGAAATCATGCCTTTGGGAATTTTATTTTCATTTAGTTGAATGACTTTACCATCAAATCTGCCTTCCTTAGGTGAATTTTTATCAATTTCATCAATGATGTGAGCCTCAAATGCTCCAAAATTAATCATTAAATCTAATATTTATTGATCATCATTGAAGACTTGAAAATGATTTACAATATCAAGGATTGAAGGGTAAGGTATCAGCTCAATGCTAAAGTTGGGGGAGTCTTGGTTAGGCATGAGATTAGTTGTAGCAGATGCCAACTCATCAATAGCTTGGTTTTCCTCTCTGGGGATAAATATAATTTTAAAGGCATTAAAATACTCAATTATATCCTATACCCTAAACTTATACCTCTTAAGGTATGAAATCTTGCATTGATATTTGCTTCTCACCTGGTTGATTGCTAATACTGAATCACCATAGAATAGTAGTTCTTTGACTTTATTTTTTATAGAAAATTGTAAACCTAGGATAAGGACCTCATATTCATCAAGGTTATTGGTTCAAAGAAATTAGATTCTATAAGAAGCATGGTATTTCTTACCAACAAGGTCAGTAAGGATAATACCAACCCCAAATCTAGCCTTACACCTAGCACATTCAAAATGTAACTTTCATAGCCCCGGCATCGCATGAGTACTCTTGGGATCACATACCTTTGTAATCTCTAGTGTGAAAATACCTAAGTCTGAGTCAATTATGTTAATATTTTCATTCATAGCATTGTACTCAATAATCATGTGCTTCATTCTTGGCTCTCTCTCAACCCTGATCTTGTTTGGAACTCCTTTCCATGGCAGTCATAAATGTGAAAAATCCATGAATATGTAACCATTCAAAGCTTGGTCCATTCCCTAATTAAAAATATCCCATAAACATTAGGAATGTTAACAACTTGGATATCAATAAACTACTACACTCTAGGCTTAGAGTCCAATTCTATATGAACATTTAATGACTCCCCAATCACCTTGACTCTAGATTTGTCTAATTGAGTAACAACTCTATCAAACCTAAAAGGTGTCAAGCCAAGTTATTTTCAAATACCTTTTGGCATGATATTGGTGGATATACTAGAATCCAACAAACAATTGTGGAAATTTCTATCGAACATCCTGACTATGATCAAGAAAGGAGGAAATTCTATCTTAGCTTTGTGCATAGTCACATTAACATTGTCAGCTTTGGATGGCTTTTTGGATTTCTTTGATAATGATTCTAGTAAGAGGTCTCTTTGTGCTATGATATGCTTTAATTCATGTAATGTGATGTTATATTTTATCTTCTTCATGGCTTCAAAAATATTATAACTAGTCTTATTTGAAGAACTAGGAACATCAACATTATTTTTAGAAGTACCCCCTTTGGGTGGTTCTAGATTATTGCTTGAAAAAGTGGCTAGAGGAGTTCCAAAGTTATTTGAAGGTGTTAAAGTAGTTAAGGGTTACCTCTGATCTCTATTCCTCAAAGGATCATTCTTATTCAATAATTGTTGGAAGGCCTAAATTTTCTTAGGTACATCATCAGGTTCGTTGTCCTCTTGAAAAGGGAAATCAAAAGTCTCCACCATGAAATTTTGATCAATAGACGTTGATCTTAAAGTACCTGTACCACTATCTTTATTAAGAACCACTTAAAATGTGTCTAACTCTTCTTGGTAGGCTTCAAAATTCTTAAAGAACTCAATGCAATCAATCTCATCATGCTTGGTTGTATAATGTACTCTGTAATAATTAGGCAAAGCAATGTCAGTAAGATTAATATCCATGGTTATATTTATAGAAGATGGTTCATTAGCCTTGTTATTATGGAATATATCATTCTAAAACCTATTATTAGGCCTATTAAACCTTTAAAATGAGAATTTCCTACCATATCTATCTTTATTATTGCTAACTTATTTTGTAGCTGATGAAAATTAGTGCTTAACTTTTGGACCATTTTCAGGATATACTCATTCTCATTCTTGGGAGTTTTAGAATTATGCACTTGGTTATTGTTAGTATCAGTAGCTAATACTAAAGCTCTTTGATCATTTTCATTGAATCCATTAATAGTAGGATGACTTCAAAATCCTAAATTCTAATTAGGATCAGAATGACTCAAAGGTAATTAATTCATATATGTGAGTTGATTCAAGGCTAGAACATTCTAATTGTTGTTGGGAAAGATGTTCAGAATGGGTATAAGTGGGTTGATATTTGAGATAGAGTAGGCCATTTTTCCTTGGGGCTACATTTGATCATTTATGATCACTACTTCAGAATAAGCCCTAGCTAATGCAGATATAGCTATAAGAGACCTTTTAAAAAATACAAAAGTCATAGCATGTACTACATCCTTGTAGATTTCTAGAGATAAAACCTCATCAGGTTTATAAGGTTCTATGGTCCTAATATACATTTTCTAGAACCAAAATTAAAGGACCTTATGGGCTCACTTGTATCCCTCTTGATGGTGGTGAACTAGTGGTATATGACACATAGACTAAAAATTTTGCCAAATTGGTCTATCAAAACATTAGTGAAACCATCCCAGCTAGTAATATAATTATTAGGCAAATTAAGAAACCATTCATATGCATCATCTTTAAAAGTAAAGGGGAAAAATCTACATGCTACATCTTCATGTATGACATTTAACAAACTTAAAGTAGCTTTAAAATATTTAATATGCTCTTTAGTAGTTGCAATACCAATTGAACTAAATTTTGGAAAGTATATTTCAATATTATATGGGACATCATGTACCACACCTAGCACATTTATTGAATAATCTCCCAACCAAGCCATACCTAGATAAAGGTAGAAGGTAGGGGTACCTTGAAGAGGTGAGGTTGGCAAAAATGTGGAACATCTATGCCTACCTTTATCTCATTTGGTATTTCTATGGACTTCAAGCTCAACTAAAGGTTTTCTTATCTCTGAATGTGATCTTGTTTGAATCTTGAGCAACTCCAGCTTGAAGATTGAAGATCTTATTTGAAATATGATGTGTTAATTTAATATTTATAAAGAACAAGGATTAAACTTTCACATTAAGCTAATTTTTCAAAGATTGTATAAATAATAATAAATGGCATCAACATTTGACTAAACTGGCTCAAAGACGTGTCCAATTATGTAATTATGATTTATATTTATAAGTCTAAGCTCAAATAAACCTAGATATATGAAAGATATACCAATATTTAATCAAAACAAGCTATTCTAACCTCAAATACTATGGATTTTCAAATCTTAAGCTATCTTTACCAAAATCAAGCATCAAACTTCAAAGAACTTTGATCTTTGTCTAAAGAAAGCACAAAGATATGTCGAAGATCATAAATATCAATGATATTTATGCTTTTGAGCAAAGAATCATGCAAAATTACAAAGATAAACCAATCTTAGGTCAAAACACACTAAGATTAACAAAGATTCAACCAATTCATAAAGATGCACCTCCTTCTAGCACCATCAAGACTTGTTGATGCCTCTATATGTACCATAGATGTCCTTAGTGTTTAAAGAACACTTCTTATTTTATAATTCTGGGAATACAAAGCATGAGTAATAGGTTTTAGCAACTTATGTTACCTATGGTGAAATAATGGTAGAGCAATTTTTAACTGTTTTAAAAAAATTATATTAATTGGTGATTGGGAGCGACCATAAACCAAATATTTACAAAGTGTAAGTATTTATGCTAATACTAGTGAATTATGATCAAATCTTAAATTACAGACTAATCTAAATAGATATTTAAAATTAATTCTAAACTAAAGTGATCTAGTTAAAAAAGAAGCAAAAGAGAAGGGTAAGGCAGAAAGACAGTAAATAATTGTTGATCTTAGCCTTAAACATTATGAAAAAATTTCAATTATAATTGGGTATAAATTTAAATAGTATATGGTACAAAATAGCATAAGCTCATATCTTACTACACACTAGGAAAACCTCAAAGGATGATAAAAAGAGTACAAGTAAAAATTGAATTTACTTTAAAGATTTGCTACCACACTCAAATAACATTTGTACATTCTAATGTAGAGCAAATAAAATGAAGTAAATTCAAGATCATTCAACTAATTTAGCATAAGCACAAATTAGCTACCTTGTAATCAAAAATGTAACACAAAATTCATAGAAACCATTCAAATCTAAGACTTCAGACTAGAAATTGAGAGAAAATCCATGTAATAATTGACACAAACAAATTTGGACAATCCTTTCAGAATTGCTTGATTTTATTAACTATTTAAAGTATACCAATTTTTTCTCAAAATTATCTCTTTCCAAGATGGTAGTACTTCCTTTTATAGGAGGATAAGGTAGTACACTGGTCAGTTACAAGATGAAAATGTACAAAAGATAAGGACAGTTGTCCTTTTTCATAAAAGTTCTAGAATACACTTGCTTTTCCAAACTAAACTGACCTAGAGGCAACACACTAAAAAACTACTATGTGTCTTTACAATGCAATATTCCATTTTCAAAATATTACAATGCTTTTATAAAATGGAATATTAAATAATTAGTTGATGGGCCCTACTCTTGAGAACTTTATTATTGTTGTTGAAGGATGCTCATAGCTTTCTGGTGTTGCTCATTGACCAATTCCAAATCCACAGCTAGTTTCAAGAGACACTCTTCCTCTTTGTCAACAAGCTCATTCAATTCCTTGTCATTTCTAGATGTGGCTTCCTTAATGCTTCTGGCCTTAGCTACCATTTCTCCTACATTAAGGATCATATCTAAGATCCTATTATTGTCTGCTCTAGACTATCCTTGACTCTTATTTCTTATTTTCTACATCACCAAGATGGCCCTATGTTTAAACTCATCATCTTTTATGATGCCTAAGATAGTGGGTTGTGCAAATTCAGTTAGCATGGTTCCAAGGAATTTTTTAATCCTTTTCATTATCTCCTCATCATCCTTTAGGATCCTCTCTAATTCATGTGACCATGCATTCAAAATCTAGACCTTGTCACCAAAAATTCCCTAAATGGCATTCAAACATCCCAAACTAATTTTTTTAAAACCAAGAACCTACTTTCCAACCTGAATGTTGATCAACCCTATTATTTGATCCTTTGAAGCTTATCATTGGGTTACTAGACCCTTAGCCACTACATTTTATTATAACAATTCACTTTTCCTTAGATTCATTGCTTTCAAAGCCTCAAACATATCATAAAAGGATTCATCCAATAATTTGATCATTGCTTCATGCACTAATAAGGCAGTTTGTGTCTTCAAATCCTCATTTTCCTTCTTCAAATTAGATATTATTTGTTTCATCCCCTTGATGCTAGCTCTGAATTGTGTTGATTGAGCCTCAACTAAGATTTCAACATCTTCTTCATGGATGGGGAATTCACTAGGCTGCTTCCCCCAACCAGAGTTAAGCCTATAAATGGTTCAACATTTAGAGTGTGAAATCTTCAGTCCCCACCATGGCCTTTCTTTTTGTCACTGTCTCTAATCCAGTTGTCTCTAGATTAAATTGCATAGTAGTAGTTGGCTCAATATATTTTCAAGGTTTAGTAACTTCCATCTAGGTACTACTTGATGCTCCAGGGGCATCTACCTATTTTCTATCTAGCCTTATAGTAGCCACTATTCTTCTTTCTTCCTCAATCAAATCCCTTATCCATGGCTTGATATCATCATGTACATCAATGTTGATAGTTTGGGTCAAGGCCCATGAGTGGGATGAGTGGGGATCTTTTACATTTTTTCATAAATGAAAAAATCATGGATAATTGGTCTATTAATGGGGTATTCCTCACTAAATAAGTTGATTTCAATTGTAGGAAGAGTAAAAACCAACTTCGGCCTCTTTTGTCCAACTAAGAAAATTGCCAATTCTACTTTTCCAAGATCTAGGGCTAATTATTTTCCTTTATCTTTCTTAGTTTATTCTACCTAAGATTATGTTTCCTCTTCATCAAATCCATATGCCTTAGTAAGAACCTTAAGGTCATCCTATACTATTTCATTTGGCTCTAAGACATTCATGTCCAAGTATTCCATTAGAGATTATAGTCTTTGGGGAAGGACTGAAGATGATGGACCCTCAACAAGTCTCT